>OX457009.1:19540179-20040743 GCA_949752705.1 Callimorpha dominula | reverse complement strand
CTAACCTAACCTAACCTAACCTAACCTAACCTAACCTAACCTAACCTAACCTAACCTAACCTAACCTAACCTAACCTAACCTAACCTAACCTAACCTAACCTAACCTAACCTAACCTAACCTAACCTAACCTAACCTAACCTAACCTAACCTAACCTAACCTAACCTAACCTAACCTAACCTAACCTAACCTAACCTAACCTAACCTAACCTAACCTAACCTAACCTAACCTAACCTAACCTAACCTAACCTAACCTAACCTAACCTAACCTAACCTAACCTAACCTAACCTAACCTAACCTAACCTAACCTAACCTAACCTAACCTAACCTAACCTAACCTAACCTAACCTAACCTAACCTAACCTAACCTAACCTAACCTAACCTAACCTAACCTAACCTAACCTAACCTAACCTAACCTAACCTAACCTAACCTAACCTAACCTAACCTAACCTAACCTAACCTAACCTAACCTAACCTAACCTAACCTAACCTAACCTAACCTAACCTAACCTAACCTAACCTAACCTAACCTAACCTAACCTAACCTAACCTAACCTAACCTAACCTAACCTAACCTAACCTAACCTAACCTAACCTAACCTAACCTAACCTAACCTAACCTAACCTAACCTAACCTAACCTAACCTAACCTAACCTAACCTAACCTAACCTAACCTAACCTAACCTAACCTAACCTAACCTAACCTAACCTAACCTAACCTAACCTAACCTAACCTAACCTAACCTAACCTAACCTAACCTAACCTAACCTAACCTAACCTAACCTAACCTAACCTAACCTAACCTAACCTAACCTAACCTAACCTAACCTAACCTAACCTAACCTAACCTAACCTAACCTAACCTAACCTAACCTAACCTAACCTAACCTAACCTAACCTAACCTAACCTAACCTAACCTAACCTAACCTAACCTAACCTAACCTAACCTAACCTAACCTAACCTAACCTAACCTAACCTAACCTAACCTAACCTAACCTAACCTAACCTAACCTAACCTAACCTAACCTAACCTAACCTAACCTAACCTAACCTAACCTAACCTAACCTAACCTAACCTAACCTAACCTAACCTAACCTAACCTAACCTAACCTAACCTAACCTAACCTAACCTAACCTAACCTAACCTAACCTAACCTAACCTAACCTAACCTAACCTAACCTAACCTAACCTAACCTAACCTAACCTAACCTAACCTAACCTAACCTAACCTAACCTAACCTAACCTAACCTAACCTAACCTAACCTAACCTAACCTAACCTAACCTAACCTAACCTAACCTAACCTAACCTAACCTAACCTAACCTAACCTAACCTAACCTAACCTAACCTAACCTAACCTAACCTAACCTAACCTAACCTAACCTAACCTAACCTAACCTAACCTAACCTAACCTAACCTAACCTAACCTAACCTAACCTAACCTAACCTAACCTAACCTAACCTAACCTAACCTAACCTAACCTAACCTAACCTAACCTAACCTAACCTAACCTAACCTAACCTAACCTAACCTAACCTAACCTAACCTAACCTAACCTAACCTAACCTAACCTAACCTAACCTAACCTAACCTAACCTAACCTAACCTAACCTAACCTAACCTAACCTAACCTAACCTAACCTAACCTAACCTAACCTAACCTAACCTAACCTAACCTAACCTAACCTAACCTAACCTAACCTAACCTAACCTAACCTAACCTAACCTAACCTAACCTAACCTAACCTAACCTAACCTAACCTAACCTAACCTAACCTAACCTAACCTAACCTAACCTAACCTAACCTAACCTAACCTAACCTAACCTAACCTAACCTAACCTAACCTAACCTAACCTAACCTAACCTAACCTAACCTAACCTAACCTAACCTAACCTAACCTAACCTAACCTAACCTAACCTAACCTAACCTAACCTAACCTAACCTAACCTAACCTAACCTAACCTAACCTAACCTAACCTAACCTAACCTAACCTAACCTAACCTAACCTAACCTAACCTAACCTAACCTAACCTAACCTAACCTAACCTAACCTAACCTAACCTAACCTAACCTAACCTAACCTAACCTAACCTAACCTAACCTAACCTAACCTAACCTAACCTAACCTAACCTAACCTAACCTAACCTAACCTAACCTAACCTAACCTAACCTAACCTAACCTAACCTAACCTAACCTAACCTAACCTAACCTAACCTAACCTAACCTAACCTAACCTAACCTAACCTAACCTAACCTAACCTAACCTAACCTAACCTAACCTAACCTAACCTAACCTAACCTAACCTAACCTAACCTAACCTAACCTAACCTAACCTAACCTAACCTAACCTAACCTAACCTAACCTAACCTAACCTAACCTAACCTAACCTAACCTAACCTAACCTAACCTAACCTAACCTAACCTAACCTAACCTAACCTAACCTAACCTAACCTAACCTAACCTAACCTAACCTAACCTAACCTAACCTAACCTAACCTAACCTAACCTAACCTAACCTAACCTAACCTAACCTAACCTAACCTAACCTAACCTAACCTAACCTAACCTAACCTAACCTAACCTAACCTAACCTAACCTAACCTAACCTAACCTAACCTAACCTAACCTAACCTAACCTAACCTAACCTAACCTAACCTAACCTAACCTAACCTAACCTAACCTAACCTAACCTAACCTAACCTAACCTAACCTAACCTAACCTAACCTAACCTAACCTAACCTAACCTAACCTAACCTAACCTAACCTAACCTAACCTAACCTAACCTAACCTAACCTAACCTAACCTAACCTAACCTAACCTAACCTAACCTAACCTCTAACCTAACCTAACCTAACCTAACCTAACCTAACCTAACCTAACCTAACCTAACCTAACCTAACCTAACCTAACCTAACCTAACCTAACCTAACCTAACCTAACCTAACCTAACCTAACCTAACCTAACCTAACCTAACCTAACCTAACCTAACCTAACCTAACCTAACCTAACCTAACCTAACCTAACCTAACCTAACCTAACCTAACCTAACCTAACCTAACCTAACCTAACCTAACCTAACCTAACCTAACCTAACCTAACCTAACCTAACCTAACCTAACCTAACCTAACCTAACCTAACCTAACCTAACCTAACCTAACCTAACCTAACCTAACCTAACCTAACCTAACCTAACCTAACCTAACCTAACCTAACCTAACCTAACCTAACCTAACCTAACCTAACCTAACCTAACCTAACCTAACCTAACCTAACCTAACCTAACCTAACCTAACCTAACCTAACCTAACCTAACCTAACCTAACCTAACCTAACCTAACCTAACCTAACCTAACCTAACCTAACCTAACCTAACCTAACCTAACCTAACCTAACCTAACCTAACCTAACCTAACCTAACCTAACCTAACCTAACCTAACCTAACCTAACCTAACCTAACCTAACCTAACCTAACCTAACCTAACCTAACCTAACCTAACCTAACCTAACCTAACCTAACCTAACCTAACCTAACCTAACCTAACCTAACCTAACCTAACCTAACCTAACCTAACCTAACCTAACCTAACCTAACCTAACCTAACCTAACCTAACCTAACCTAACCTAACCTAACCTAACCTAACCTAACCTAACCTAACCTAACCTAACCTAACCTAACCTAACCTAACCTAACCTAACCTAACCTAACCTAACCTAACCTAACCTAACCTAACCTAACCTAACCTAACCTAACCTAACCTAACCTAACCTAACCTAACCTAACCTAACCTAACCTAACCTAACCTAACCTAACCTAACCTAACCTAACCTAACCTAACCTAACCTAACCTAACCTAACCTAACCTAACCTAACCTAACCTAACCTAACCTAACCTAACCTAACCTAACCTAACCTAACCTAACCTAACCTAACCTAACCTAACCTAACCTAACCTAACCTAACCTAACCTAACCTAACCTAACCTAACCTAACCTAACCTAACCTAACCTAACCTAACCTAACCTAACCTAACCTAACCTAACCTAACCTAACCTAACCTAACCTAACCTAACCTAACCTAACCTAACCTAACCTAACCTAACCTAACCTAACCTAACCTAACCTAACCTAACCTAACCTAACCTAACCTAACCTAACCTAACCTAACCTAACCTAACCTAACCTAACCTAACCTAACCTAACCTAACCTAACCTAACCTAACCTAACCTAACCTAACCTAACCTAACCTAACCTAACCTAACCTAACCTAACCTAACCTAACCTAACCTAACCTAACCTAACCTAACCTAACCTAACCTAACCTAACCTAACCTAACCTAACCTAACCTAACCTAACCTAACCTAACCTAACCTAACCTAACCTAACCTAACCTAACCTAACCTAACCTAACCTAACCTAACCTAACCTAACCTAACCTAACCTAACCTAACCTAACCTAACCTAACCTAACCTAACCTAACCTAACCTAACCTAACCTAACCTAACCTAACCTAACCTAACCTAACCTAACCTAACCTAACCTAACCTAACCTAACCTAACCTAACCTAACCTAACCTAACCTAACCTAACCTAACCTAACCTAACCTAACCTAACCTAACCTAACCTAACCTAACCTAACCTAACCTAACCTAACCTAACCTAACCTAACCTAACCTAACCTAACCTAACCTAACCTAACCTAACCTAACCTAACCTAACCTAACCTAACCTAACCTAACCTAACCTAACCTAACCTAACCTAACCTAACCTAACCTAACCTAACCTAACCTAACCTAACCTAACCTAACCTAACCTAACCTAACCTAACCTAACCTAACCTAACCTAACCTAACCTAACCTAACCTAACCTAACCTAACCTAACCTAACCTAACCTAACCTAACCTAACCTAACCTAACCTAACCTAACCTAACCTAACCTAACCTAACCTAACCTAACCTAACCTAACCTAACCTAACCTAACCTAACCTAACCTAACCTAACCTAACCTAACCTAACCTAACCTAACCTAACCTAACCTAACCTAACCTAACCTAACCTAACCTAACCTAACCTAACCTAACCTAACCTAACCTAACCTAACCTAACCTAACCTAACCTAACCTAACCTAACCTAACCTAACCTAACCTAACCTAACCTAACCTAACCTAACCTAACCTAACCTAACCTAACCTAACCTAACCTAACCTAACCTAACCTAACCTAACCTAACCTAACCTAACCTAACCTAACCTAACCTAACCTAACCTAACCTAACCTAACCTAACCTAACCTAACCTAACCTAACCTAACCTAACCTAACCTAACCTAACCTAACCTAACCTAACCTAACCTAACCTAACCTAACCTAACCTAACCTAACCTAACCTAACCTAACCTAACCTAACCTAACCTAACCTAACCTAACCTAACCTAACCTAACCTAACCTAACCTAACCTAACCTAACCTAACCTAACCTAACCTAACCTAACCTAACCTAACCTAACCTAACCTAACCTAACCTAACCTAACCTAACCTAACCTAACCTAACCTAACCTAACCTAACCTAACCTAACCTAACCTAACCTAACCTAACCTAACCTAACCTAACCTAACCTAACCTAACCTAACCTAACCTAACCTAACCTAACCTAACCTAACCTAACCTAACCTAACCTAACCTAACCTAACCTAACCTAACCTAACCTAACCTAACCTAACCTAACCTAACCTAACCTAACCTAACCTAACCTAACCTAACCTAACCTAACCTAACCTAACCTAACCTAACCTAACCTAACCTAACCTAACCTAACCTAACCTAACCTAACCTAACCTAACCTAACCTAACCTAACCTAACCTAACCTAACCTAACCTAACCTAACCTAACCTAACCTAACCTAACCTAACCTAACCTAACCTAACCTAACCTAACCTAACCTAACCTAACCTAACCTAACCTAACCTAACCTAACCTAACCTAACCTAACCTAACCTAACCTAACCTAACCTAACCTAACCTAACCTAACCTAACCTAACCTAACCTAACCTAACCTAACCTAACCTAACCTAACCTAACCTAACCTAACCTAACCTAACCTAACCTAACCTAACCTAACCTAACCTAACCTAACCTAACCTAACCTAACCTAACCTAACCTAACCTAACCTAACCTAACCTAACCTAACCTAACCTAACCTAACCTAACTAACCTAACCTAACCTAACCTAACCTAACCTAACCTAACCTAACCTAACCTAACCTAACCTAACCTAACCTAACCTAACCTAACCTAACCTAACCTAACCTAACCTAACCTAACCTAACCTAACCTAACCTAACCTAACCTAACCTAACCTAACCTAACCTAACCTAACCTAACCTAACCTAACCTAACCTAACCTAACCTAACCTAACCTAACCTAACCTAACCTAACCTAACCTAACCTAACCTAACCTAACCTAACCTAACCTAACCTAACCTAACCTAACCTAACCTAACCTAACCTAACCTAACCTAACCTAACCTAACCTAACCTAACCTAACCTAACCTAACCTAACCTAACCTAACCTAACCTAACCTAACCTAACCTAACCTAACCTAACCTAACCTAACCTAACCTAACCTAACCTAACCTAACCTAACCTAACCTAACCTAACCTAACCTAACCTAACCTAACCTAACCTAACCTAACCTAACCTAACCTAACCTAACCTAACCTAACCTAACCTAACCTAACCTAACCTAACCTAACCTAACCTAACCTAACCTAACCTAACCTAACCTAACCTAACCTAACCTAACCTAACCTAACCTAACCTAACCTAACCTAACCTAACCTAACCTAACCTAACCTAACCTAACCTAACCTAACCTAACCTAACCTAACCTAACCTAACCTAACCTAACCTAACCTAACCTAACCTAACCTAACCTAACCTAACCTAACCTAACCTAACCTAACCTAACCTAACCTAACCTAACCTAACCTAACCTAACCTAACCTAACCTAACCTAACCTAACCTAACCTAACCTAACCTAACCTAACCTAACCTAACCTAACCTAACCTAACCTAACCTAACCTAACCTAACCTAACCTAACCTAACCTAACCTAACCTAACCTAACCTAACCTAACCTAACCTAACCTAACCTAACCTAACCTAACCTAACCTAACCTAACCTAACCTAACCTAACCTAACCTAACCTAACCTAACCTAACCTAACCTAACCTAACCTAACCTAACCTAACCTAACCTAACCTAACCTAACCTAACCTAACCTAACCTAACCTAACCTAACCTAACCTAACCTAACCTAACCTAACCTAACCTAACCTAACCTAACCTAACCTAACCTAACCTAACCTAACCTAACCTAACCTAACCTAACCTAACCTAACCTAACCTAACCTAACCTAACCTAACCTAACCTAACCTAACCTAACCTAACCTAACCTAACCTAACCTAACCTAACCTAACCTAACCTAACCTAACCTAACCTAACCTAACCTAACCTAACCTAACCTAACCTAACCTAACCTAACCTAACCTAACCTAACCTAACCTAACCTAACCTAACCTAACCTAACCTAACCTAACCTAACCTAACCTAACCTAACCTAACCTAACCTAACCTAACCTAACCTAACCTAACCTAACCTAACCTAACCTAACCTAACCTAACCTAACCTAACCTAACCTAACCTAACCTAACCTAACCTAACCTAACCTAACCTAACCTAACCTAACCTAACCTAACCTAACCTAACCTAACCTAACCTAACCTAACCTAACCTAACCTAACCTAACCTAACCTAACCTAACCTAACCTAACCTAACCTAACCTAACCTAACCTAACCTAACCTAACCTAACCTAACCTAACCTAACCTAACCTAACCTAACCTAACCTAACCTAACCTAACCTAACCTAACCTAACCTAACCTAACCTAACCTAACCTAACCTAACCTAACCTAACCTAACCTAACCTAACCTAACCTAACCTAACCTAACCTAACCTAACCTAACCTAACCTAACCTAACCTAACCTAACCTAACCTAACCTAACCTAACCTAACCTAACCTAACCTAACCTAACCTAACCTAACCTAACCTAACCTAACCTAACCTAACCTAACCTAACCTAACCTAACCTAACCTAACCTAACCTAACCTAACCTAACCTAACCTAACCTAACCTAACCTAACCTAACCTAACCTAACCTAACCTAACCTAACCTAACCTAACCTAACCTAACCTAACCTAACCTAACCTAACCTAACCTAACCTAACCTAACCTAACCTAACCTAACCTAACCTAACCTAACCTAACCTAACCTAACCTAACCTAACCTAACCTAACCTAACCTAACCTAACCTAACCTAACCTAACCTAACCTAACCTAACCTAACCTAACCTAACCTAACCTAACCTAACCTAACCTAACCTAACCTAACCTAACCTAACCTAACCTAACCTAACCTAACCTAACCTAACCTAACCTAACCTAACCTAACCTAACCTAACCTAACCTAACCTAACCTAACCTAACCTAACCTAACCTAACCTAACCTAACCTAACCTAACCTAACCTAACCTAACCTAACCTAACCTAACCTAACCTAACCTAACCTAACCTAACCTAACCTAACCTAACCTAACCTAACCTAACCTAACCTAACCTAACCTAACCTAACCTAACCTAACCTAACCTAACCTAACCTAACCTAACCTAACCTAACCTAACCTAACCTAACCTAACCTAACCTAACCTAACCTAACCTAACCTAACCTAACCTAACCTAACCTAACCTAACCTAACCTAACCTAACCTAACCTAACCTAACCTAACCTAACCTAACCTAACCTAACCTAACCTAACCTAACCTAACCTAACCTAACCTAACCTAACCTAACCTAACCTAACCTAACCTAACCTAACCTAACCTAACCTAACCTAACCTAACCTAACCTAACCTAACCTAACCTAACCTAACCTAACCTAACCTAACCTAACCTAACCTAACCTAACCTAACCTAACCTAACCTAACCTAACCTAACCTAACCTAACCTAACCTAACCTAACCTAACCTAACCTAACCTAACCTAACCTAACCTAACCTAACCTAACCTAACCTAACCTAACCTAACCTAACCTAACCTAACCTAACCTAACCTAACCTAACCTAACCTAACCTAACCTAACCTAACCTAACCTAACCTAACCTAACCTAACCTAACCTAACCTAACCTAACCTAACCTAACCTAACCTAACCTAACCTAACCTAACCTAACCTAACCTAACCTAACCTAACCTAACCTAACCTAACCTAACCTAACCTAACCTAACCTAACCTAACCTAACCTAACCTAACCTAACCTAACCTAACCTAACCTAACCTAACCTAACCTAACCTAACCTAACCTAACCTAACCTAACCTAACCTAACCTAACCTAACCTAACCTAACCTAACCTAACCTAACCTAACCTAACCTAACCTAACCTAACCTAACCTAACCTAACCTAACCTAACCTAACCTAACCTAACCTAACCTAACCTAACCTAACCTAACCTAACCTAACCTAACCTAACCTAACCTAACCTAACCTAACCTAACCTAACCTAACCTAACCTAACCTAACCTAACCTAACCTAACCTAACCTAACCTAACCTAACCTAACCTAACCTAACCTAACCTAACCTAACCTAACCTAACCTAACCTAACCTAACCTAACCTAACCTAACCTAACCTAACCTAACCTAACCTAACCTAACCTAACCTAACCTAACCTAACCTAACCTAACCTAACCTAACCTAACCTAACCTAACCTAACCTAACC
Organism: Callimorpha dominula; assembly: GCA_949752705.1. NCBI lineage: Eukaryota > Metazoa > Arthropoda > Insecta > Lepidoptera > Erebidae > Callimorpha > Callimorpha dominula. The sequence continues at coordinate 20,030,846 of OX457009.1, read as the reverse complement.
TAACCTAACCTAACCTAACCTAACCTAACCTAACCTAACCTAACCTAACCTAACCTAACCTAACCTAACCTAACCTAACCTAACCTAACCTAACCTAACCTAACCTAACCTAACCTAACCTAACCTAACCTAACCTAACCTAACCTAACCTAACCTAACCTAACCTAACCTAACCTAACCTAACCTAACCTAACCTAACCTAACCTAACCTAACCTAACCTAACCTAACCTAACCTAACCTAACCTAACCTAACCTAACCTAACCTAACCTAACCTAACCTAACCTAACCTAACCTAACCTAACCTAACCTAACCTAACCTAACCTAACCTAACCTAACCTAACCTAACCTAACCTAACCTAACCTAACCTAACCTAACCTAACCTAACCTAACCTAACCTAACCTAACCTAACCTAACCTAACCTAACCTAACCTAACCTAACCTAACCTAACCTAACCTAACCTAACCTAACCTAACCTAACCTAACCTAACCTAACCTAACCTAACCTAACCTAACCTAACCTAACCTAACCTAACCTAACCTAACCTAACCTAACCTAACCTAACCTAACCTAACCTAACCTAACCTAACCTAACCTAACCTAACCTAACCTAACCTAACCTAACCTAACCTAACCTAACCTAACCTAACCTAACCTAACCTAACCTAACCTAACCTAACCTAACCTAACCTAACCTAACCTAACCTAACCTAACCTAACCTAACCTAACCTAACCTAACCTAACCTAACCTAACCTAACCTAACCTAACCTAACCTAACCTAACCTAACCTAACCTAACCTAACCTAACCTAACCTAACCTAACCTAACCTAACCTAACCTAACCTAACCTAACCTAACCTAACCTAACCTAACCTAACCTAACCTAACCTAACCTAACCTAACCTAACCTAACCTAACCTAACCTAACCTAACCTAACCTAACCTAACCTAACCTAACCTAACCTAACCTAACCTAACCTAACCTAACCTAACCTAACCTAACCTAACCTAACCTAACCTAACCTAACCTAACCTAACCTAACCTAACCTAACCTAACCTAACCTAACCTAACCTAACCTAACCTAACCTAACCTAACCTAACCTAACCTAACCTAACCTAACCTAACCTAACCTAACCTAACCTAACCTAACCTAACCTAACCTAACCTAACCTAACCTAACCTAACCTAACCTAACCTAACCTAACCTAACCTAACCTAACCTAACCTAACCTAACCTAACCTAACCTAACCTAACCTAACCTAACCTAACCTAACCTAACCTAACCTAACCTAACCTAACCTAACCTAACCTAACCTAACCTAACCTAACCTAACCTAACCTAACCTAACCTAACCTAACCTAACCTAACCTAACCTAACCTAACCTAACCTAACCTAACCTAACCTAACCTAACCTAACCTAACCTAACCTAACCTAACCTAACCTAACCTAACCTAACCTAACCTAACCTAACCTAACCTAACCTAACCTAACCTAACCTAACCTAACCTAACCTAACCTAACCTAACCTAACCTAACCTAACCTAACCTAACCTAACCTAACCTAACCTAACCTAACCTAACCTAACCTAACCTAACCTAACCTAACCTAACCTAACCTAACCTAACCTAACCTAACCTAACCTAACCTAACCTAACCTAACCTAACCTAACCTAACCTAACCTAACCTAACCTAACCTAACCTAACCTAACCTAACCTAACCTAACCTAACCTAACCTAACCTAACCTAACCTAACCTAACCTAACCTAACCTAACCTAACCTAACCTAACCTAACCTAACCTAACCTAACCTAACCTAACCTAACCTAACCTAACCTAACCTAACCTAACCTAACCTAACCTAACCTAACCTAACCTAACCTAACCTAACCTAACCTAACCTAACCTAACCTAACCTAACCTAACCTAACCTAACCTAACCTAACCTAACCTAACCTAACCTAACCTAACCTAACCTAACCTAACCTAACCTAACCTAACCTAACCTAACCTAACCTAACCTAACCTAACCTAACCTAACCTAACCTAACCTAACCTAACCTAACCTAACCTAACCTAACCTAACCTAACCTAACCTAACCTAACCTAACCTAACCTAACCTAACCTAACCTAACCTAACCTAACCTAACCTAACCTAACCTAACCTAACCTAACCTAACCTAACCTAACCTAACCTAACCTAACCTAACCTAACCTAACCTAACCTAACCTAACCTAACCTAACCTAACCTAACCTAACCTAACCTAACCTAACCTAACCTAACCTAACCTAACCTAACCTAACCTAACCTAACCTAACCTAACCTAACCTAACCTAACCTAACCTAACCTAACCTAACCTAACCTAACCTAACCTAACCTAACCTAACCTAACCTAACCTAACCTAACCTAACCTAACCTAACCTAACCTAACCTAACCTAACCTAACCTAACCTAACCTAACCTAACCTAACCTAACCTAACCTAACCTAACCTAACCTAACCTAACCTAACCTAACCTAACCTAACCTAACCTAACCTAACCTAACCTAACCTAACCTAACCTAACCTAACCTAACCTAACCTAACCTAACCTAACCTAACCTAACCTAACCTAACCTAACCTAACCTAACCTAACCTAACCTAACCTAACCTAACCTAACCTAACCTAACCTAACCTAACCTAACCTAACCTAACCTAACCTAACCTAACCTAACCTAACCTAACCTAACCTAACCTAACCTAACCTAACCTAACCTAACCTAACCTAACCTAACCTAACCTAACCTAACCTAACCTAACCTAACCTAACCTAACCTAACCTAACCTAACCTAACCTAACCTAACCTAACCTAACCTAACCTAACCTAACCTAACCTAACCTAACCTAACCTAACCTAACCTAACCTAACCTAACCTAACCTAACCTAACCTAACCTAACCTAACCTAACCTAACCTAACCTAACCTAACCTAACCTAACCTAACCTAACCTAACCTAACCTAACCTAACCTAACCTAACCTAACCTAACCTAACCTAACCTAACCTAACCTAACCTAACCTAACCTAACCTAACCTAACCTAACCTAACCTAACCTAACCTAACCTAACCTAACCTAACCTAACCTAACCTAACCTAACCTAACCTAACCTAACCTAACCTAACCTAACCTAACCTAACCTAACCTAACCTAACCTAACCTAACCTAACCTAACCTAACCTAACCTAACCTAACCTAACCTAACCTAACCTAACCTAACCTAACCTAACCTAACCTAACCTAACCTAACCTAACCTAACCTAACCTAACCTAACCTAACCTAACCTAACCTAACCTAACCTAACCTAACCTAACCTAACCTAACCTAACCTAACCTAACCTAACCTAACCTAACCTAACCTAACCTAACCTAACCTAACCTAACCTAACCTAACCTAACCTAACCTAACCTAACCTAACCTAACCTAACCTAACCTAACCTAACCTAACCTAACCTAACCTAACCTAACCTAACCTAACCTAACCTAACCTAACCTAACCTAACCTAACCTAACCTAACCTAACCTAACCTAACCTAACCTAACCTAACCTAACCTAACCTAACCTAACCTAACCTAACCTAACCTAACCTAACCTAACCTAACCTAACCTAACCTAACCTAACCTAACCTAACCTAACCTAACCTAACCTAACCTAACCTAACCTAACCTAACCTAACCTAACCTAACCTAACCTAACCTAACCTAACCTAACCTAACCTAACCTAACCTAACCTAACCTAACCTAACCTAACCTAACCTAACCTAACCTAACCTAACCTAACCTAACCTAACCTAACCTAACCTAACCTAACCTAACCTAACCTAACCTAACCTAACCTAACCTAACCTAACCTAACCTAACCTAACCTAACCTAACCTAACCTAACCTAACCTAACCTAACCTAACCTAACCTAACCTAACCTAACCTAACCTAACCTAACCTAACCTAACCTAACCTAACCTAACCTAACCTAACCTAACCTAACCTAACCTAACCTAACCTAACCTAACCTAACCTAACCTAACCTAACCTAACCTAACCTAACCTAACCTAACCTAACCTAACCTAACCTAACCTAACCTAACCTAACCTAACCTAACCTAACCTAACCTAACCTAACCTAACCTAACCTAACCTAACCTAACCTAACCTAACCTAACCTAACCTAACCTAACCTAACCTAACCTAACCTAACCTAACCTAACCTAACCTAACCTAACCTAACCTAACCTAACCTAACCTAACCTAACCTAACCTAACCTAACCTAACCTAACCTAACCTAACCTAACCTAACCTAACCTAACCTAACCTAACCTAACCTAACCTAACCTAACCTAACCTAACCTAACCTAACCTAACCTAACCTAACCTAACCTAACCTAACCTAACCTAACCTAACCTAACCTAACCTAACCTAACCTAACCTAACCTAACCTAACCGCCTGGAAACCGAGGAAGAAAGAAGCAAGATAAAGACCAGACTTCAACAAGAAGGAGTTGACCTCACTGTGGAGGAGGTCAAAAACAAAGACCCACTTTTGATACTGAAGAACGTGCTATCAGTGAACACCGATGAAGACATTATCAAAGCGCTTAGAAATCAAAATAAGAGTGTTTTTGATGGCCTCGATAGTGAGGAAAACAGGGTGGAAATACGATATAGAAGAAGGACACGTAACCCTCATATTGGCCACGTCATCATCAGCGTCTCGCCCACCATCTGGCGACGGGCATTGGGGATTGGAACTGTACATATTGACCTCCAACGAGTACGAATTGAGGACCAATCTCCATTGGTGCAGTGCACCCGATGCCTAGGATTCGGGCACGGTAAGCGACTCTGCAAAGAGCCTGCGGACCTATGCAGCCACTGCGGCGGTCCCCACATGAGGACAGAATGCCCGGACTGGATGTCGGGCTCACCACCCGCATGCAGAAACTGTACAAGGTCAAAAATAGAATACGGTACACCACATAACGCTTTCAGTCATGACTGCCCCGTACGCAAAAAATGGGATGACGTGGCCAGATCAACGGTCGCGTATTGCTAAAGGCACCCCAATGCAAAATACCCCGTATGGAGTATTGCAGGCGAACCTCCAACGGAAAAAGCTTGCTACCAATGAGCTCCTAATTGAGGCTACAAAGCGCGGAACAGCGGTGGCGCTTCTACAGGAACCGTATGTGGCAGGAGAAAAAGCAATGAGGAGTCACAGGGGCGTTAGGGTCTTCCAGAACACAGGCACAGGAGATGGGACTGTCAAAGCAGCAATAGCTGTCTTTAGCAGCGAACTTATAGTCAAGCAGTACCCGAAACTCACCACAAATAACATCTCAGTGGTGGGGATCCAGACCAGTGCCTGGGAGATCACGCTTGTCTCCTTTTATCTCGAGCCAGACCAGCCCATCGAACCTTATCTGGAACATCTTAAGCAGATAGTGCTCGCAGTCGGTTCCAGGAAAATCATCATTGGAGGGGACGCAAATGCAAAGAGCATATGGTGGGGTAGCCCGAAAATCGACCAAAGGGGCGAAGAGATGGCAGGAACTCTCGGGGAGCTTGGCCTAAATATTCTGAACCGAGGGGAAACACCGACCTTCGACACAATCCGAGGAGGGAAACGGTACAGTAGCCACGTGGACGTCACCGCCTGTTCCAACGACATGTTGGACTTGATAGACGACTGGAGAATCGACGAGGGTCTCACGAGCTCGGACCACAATGGCATAACGTTCAAAGTTCTCTTGCAGAAGTCCAAGGGTATCAAAATTCAGAGAACCACACGGAAATTTAACACCAGGAAAGCCAATTGGTCCAAGTTTCATGTGAAACTTGGCCAATTGAAAATTGATAATAAATTCACACTAGCCGAAATAGAAAAAATTAATGACATAGAGCAAATTGACATCACAGTAAATAACTTCACAAAAGCCATAGACCAAACATGTAAATTAACGATACCCACTAAGAAACATCAAGAAGAACTTACCTTGCCGTGGTGGTCCGAGAGACTCGCGGGGATGAAGAAGACCGTCGCCACCAAAAAACGCAGGATCCGTTGTGCCGCCCAAGTCCGGAAGTCGAAGGTCATCGAGGAGTACCTGAAAGAGAAGGAAGAATATGAGTTGGAAGCGACCAGGGCTCAGACCGAGAGTTGGAAGGAATTTTGTGGGAGACAGGATAGGGAGGGGGTATGGGAGGGGATATATAGGGTGATAGGCAGGACGCAGCGAAGGGAGGAAGACTTGCCATTGGAAAGAAATGGAGAGGTGCTGGATGCGAGGGGCTCCGTAAAATTGTTGGCGGAAACGTTTTATCCGGAGGATCACCCTGAACGCGACAACTATCATCACCGCTCCATTCGATTGAAAGCTGAAAACGTTAACACCTGCGAGCAAGATGAGTCCAACGACCCACCGTTTACGATGGCAGAACTTAGAAATTCTATGGAGTCCTTTAACCCCAAAAAGGCACCGGGCTCCGATGGTTTTACCGCCGACATTTGTTGCCATGCCGTGGGTAATGACCCAGAACTGTTTTTAAAGTTTTTAAATAAGTGCCTAGAATATCGTTACTTCCCCGCGTCCTGGAAGCAGGCAACAGTGGTGATTCTGAAGAAGCCAGGGAAAGAAAATTACTCCACACCTAAGTCATATAGGCCGATTGGACTGCTGCCTATATTAGGGAAGATTTACGAGAAGATGCTGGTGGCCCGCCTGAAGTTCCATCTCTTACCAAGGATGAGCACCCGTCAGTACGGATTCATGCCGCAAAGAAGCACTGAGGACTCCCTCTATGCCCTCATGCAACATGTACACAAAAAACTAGAACAAAAACGACTAGTAACGCTTGTATCGCTGGACATAGAGGGAGCTTTCGACAGTGCCTGGTGGCCTGTAATAAGAGTCCGCCTAGCAGAAGAGAAGTGTCCACTCAACCTTAGGCGGGTCATGGACAGCTACCTCAAAGACCGAAAAGTGGAGGTTCGGTACGGTGGGGAGGCATACAGCAAGTACACCAACAAAGGCTGTGTCCAGGGCTCAATCGGGGGCCCAATTTTTTGGAATCTCATCCTAGACCCCCTCCTAAAAGCGTTGGAGCGCAGGGGAAACTATATCCAGGCGTTTGCGGACGACGTTGTCCTGGCGTTCGACGGAGAGACCGCACTGGAAGTGGAGCGATGTGCCAATGCCGCTCTCGATCATGTGCTGGCGTGGGGTGTTGAAAATAAGTTAAAATTTGCACCTCATAAGACTACCGCAATGGTGATCACTAAAAAATTGAAATATGACACGCCACGCCTGCGCATGGGGGGGATCGACATCGACATGTCAAACGACATGAAGCTTCTGGGTGTAACCATCGACCACAAATTGACATTTAACACCCATGTCTCAAACGTCTGCAGAAAAGCGATAGGGATTTACAAGCAGCTTTGTAGAGCAGCAAAGGTTAGTTGGGGGCTTCACCCAGATGTCATCCGGGTAATATATGTAGCGACAGTAGAGCCCATAATACTTTACGCTGCTAGCGTCTGGGCACCGGCTGCTAAAAAGTTGGGCATTATAAAACAGCTTGGGACCGTCCAGAGGGGAATCGCACAGAAAATGTGCAAGGCATACCGTACGGTCTCTTTGCACTCAGCGTTGGTGCTTTCCGGTATGATCCCCCTTGATCTGCGAGTTCGCGAGGCAGCATCACTGTATGAGGCAAAGAAAGGGGTGCCACAATTAGCATTGAGGGGCAGAGAGGTCGAGCAAATGGCTGCATCGGTGGAGGATCCTCATCCTGCGACAAGGGATATACTGCAATTCGACAGTTTGGCGAACCAGGAGCATCTGGATAACGTGCGTAATTTTGACGTCCGTATTTTTACGGACGGTAGTAAGATTGGAGGAGGGGTTGGTGCCTCACTTTCCATATGGAATGGTGAAGCTGAGACCAGAGCCCTCAAACTTGCGCTACCGGATTATTGCACGGTGTATCAGGCCGAGCTTCTGGCGCTAACCAGGGCTACCAGGGAGGTAGTTAAGATCAAATCGTCCTCTTTTGGAGTTTTCAGCGACTCGATGGCGGCTCTTCAGACGGTCACAAATCCCGGTTCGCGCCACCCTCTCGCTGTCGAAGCTAGGGATAATATAAAATCAGCATCCCACCAGAACAAGGTAGTAAACTTGTTCTGGATTAAGGCCCACGCTGGACTGCTGGGAAATGAAAGAGCTGATCAGCTAGCGAAAGAGGCCGCTGGGAACTCCAAAAGAAAGCCCGACTACGATCGATGTCCGATCTCATTCATCAAGCGCAGCATACGAACGGCGACGCTTGATGAGTGGAATCGAAGATACGAAACAACCAACACCGCATCAGTGACGAAGCTATTTTTCCCGGATGTGCGACTAGCTTATAGTGTAATACGCAGGATGGGCACAAGCGCCATAAACACGCAAATAATGACGGGACACGGCGGATTCTCCGAGTACTTGAACCGATTCAAGTGCAAGGAGAGTCCATCGTGTATTTGCGACCCAGAGGAAAGCGAATCTGTCATGCACATACTCTTCGATTGCCCTCAGTTTGCAAAGCGCCGATTTGAGGCTGAAAATATTTTGGACATAAACATAACGCCGAATAGCGTAAAGATAATAATGCCCAGTAAAAATGCCGATAAATTTTTAGACTATTGCCAATATGTAGTAAAAATAGTGATAGCTCGAAACAAAACCGCATAAGTAAATATGCTGTCATAATATAGTGTATATATTAGTGACTAGCATAGTAGTAATAAGTTTGTTAGAAAAAATTTTTAGAAATAGGAAATATTGTGCGACATGTAACAATAGAAATATGATTAGAATAAATAAAAATAAAGCAAGAGCAACAATATTTGCCCCCTGCTCTGTGTAATTAGAAAGGAATAAGAAGCTGTAAGTAAAGTAAAATTAAGTTAGCATTAAGGTACTAAAATTGTGAGTAGAGTTAAGAAAAACATAGAATAAGTCTACATGTATAGGAGCTCATATTATTAAAATCTTGTCTCCCTGTTATTTATTATACCTGAAAGTAAAATTAAAATAAGATAGCTAGTATTACGATGATAGTTGGGAATCCCACCCATAAAGGACATGAATGAGGATGAATGTGAGAAAGAACTAGTATGAGGAATGTAAGTGCGAGAAGCACAAATGCGAGAAATGGAACGAAAGAGAAACGGACAGGCATAGGCTCCGATTATGTTGGAGGTAGTAGTAGAAAAAAAAACAAAAAAAAAAAAAAAAAAAAAAAAAACCTAACCTAACCTAACCTAACCTAACCTAACCTAACCTAACCTAACCTAACCTAACCTAACCTAACCTAACCTAACCTAACCTAACCTAACCTAACCTAACCTAACCTAACCTAACCTAACCTAACCTAACCTAACCTAACCTAACCTAACCTAACCTAACCTAACCTAACCTAACCTAACCTAACCACCTAAGTGACTCCCGCAACCTGAGGGGAGACCTGAAGGAGGGTATGATCCTGGCCGTGGACAAGCTCTACCAACTTTTGAAAGAGGTGGCCGCTGAATTGGAAGTGGAAAAGAAGAAGAACCTAGGCGAAATAAAGAGTAGTATGATAGAGAATAAACAGGGAACAGGGGAAAGGGAAACTGCGGAAATAAAAGAGACAAATGAAGAGCTGGCAAAGCTCATCAAAGAACAAAGCAGTAGAATAGAGCAAACAAATGTCGAAATTATAAAACTCAGGGAGATTGTATTTAACAATCAAGCTGTCACCCAAAAAGCCACATACGCAGACGTCACCGGGGACCAAAACAAAAAGAGGATGAACGACCGGAGCTCTTTACACTCCATCGTCATCACGTCCAGAGACGAGGCTGAAAACAGCGAAGAGGTCCTAAAGCAGGTCCGACAGGCTGTTAATGCAAAAGATGGCTGGGTGACTGTAGAAAGAGTCAGGAGGGTGAAGGACAAGAAGGTCATAATAGGATGCAGAACCGTCGAGGAACGGCAAAAGGTTCAGGACAGACTCAAGAGTGCAGGAGATCGACTCCTGGTCGAGGAAATGAAGAACCAGGACCCGATGCTGGTGCTCAAGGACGTACTGTCGTACAACAGTAATGATGATATCATTGCTGCCCTGAGAAACCAGAACGGAGGGGTTTTCCATGGCCTCGACAAGGAGGAGAACAGGCTGGAGTTTAAATTTCGCCGCAAGGCAAGAAACCCGCTGATGAGCCACATTGTCGTTAAGGTGTCACCGCAAATTTACAATAGGATGTTGGATAATGGCACGGTCCATGTCGACATGCAGAGGGTAAGGGTCGAAGATCAATCCCCCCTCGTACAGTGCTCCATGTGCTTAGCATACGGACATGGGAGACGCTTCTGCAAGGAGACCGTGCCAAGATGTAGCCATTGTGGTGGACCTCACATGCGGCAGGAATGTGCCGAATGGCTGGCAGCAGCAGCACCAACATGCTGCAACTGCGTGGCCGCGAAGGTTGACACCACCTTAGAGCATAACGCATTTAGCTCTGGGTGCCCAGTACGCAGAAGGTGGGAGGCACTAGCCAGAGCTAAAATAGCGTATTGCTAAGGGCGACATTAGCCGTTCCGGGGCAGGCAACCCCACTAGAAGATATACAGTAGCCCAAGCAAACCTCCAAAGGAAGGAACTGGCAACAACAGAACTCATGATTGAGGCCAGAGAGCGAAAACTCGCATTTGCGCTGCTCCAGGAGCCCTATGTGGGCGGGGTGAGAAGGATGAAGGACTACCGTGGGGCGAGAGTCTACCAGAACGCGGCAGTAGGAGATGGGACGATCAAGGCGGCAATAGCTGTCTTTGATGACAGCTTTGACGTCTTCCAGTGCCCGAAACTCACAAACAACAATATTGTTGTAGTGAGGATCCGAACCGCAGCCTGGGAAATCGCGGCGGTCTCCTTCTACTTTGAACCGGATCAACCCATAGAGCCATACTTGGAGCAGCTACGTACCATCAGAGAGGAGCTGGGTTCCACACCGCTACTGATAGGAGGCGACAGTAACGCCAAGAGTACCTGGTGGGGTAGCACCGTAGAAGACCACAGGGGTAAAGAAATGTCCGGGACCCTGGAAGAGTCTGGGCTTCAGGTACTGAATAATGGTGATACGCCTACCTTCGACACCGTCAGAGGTGGAAGAGCGTATACCAGTCACGTTGATATAACAGCCTGTACCGCAGATCTACTGGACTTAGTAGAAAACTGGAGGGTAGACCAGACTGTGACGAGCTCGGATCATAATACCATCTTATTCCACATAAATCTCCGCAAGAGCAAAGGACTCAAAGTGGAAAGAACCACCAGACTCTACAACACAAGAAAAGCTAATTGGGACATCTTTAATTCAAAGTTATATGAACAAAAAACAATTAACAACATTAACGTAGACACAATAAAAAATATAATAACAAAAAACGATTTGGAAAATATTATTGTAAATTATACAATGTGCATCTCGGCCGCGTGCAAGGGAAGCATGCCGGCCAAGAAGAGTACCGAGGTACTCAGAGTCCCATGGTGGAATGACGAGCTCGCGAGGCTGAAAAAGGCTGCCACTACCTTCAGGCGCAAAATAAAGAATGCGGCACCGTACCGCAGAGAAATAGTGGTAGCACAGTACCTAGAAAAGAAGGAAGCCTACGAGTGCCAAGCCAAGAAAGCCCAAATAGAGAGCTGGAAGACGTTCTGCGAGAAGCAAGACAGGGAAGGACTCTGGGAGGGGATTTACAGAGTCATTAGAAGGACCACCAGGAGACAAGAAGACTTGACCCTAACCAAAGATGGTGCATTCTTAAACCCAAGAGAATCGGCGCGACTGCTAGCGGAGACGTTCTACCCAGAAGACCTGAAGGAAACAGATAACGAAGACCATCGCCGGACCAGAATGGCGGCAGAGCGAGTAAACGACCTGGAACATGATGAACACCATGACCCACCGTTTACTTCGCTGGAGCTAAAGACCGCGATGGGAAGTTTTAATCCGAAGAAGGCCCCAGGAGCGGATGGCTTCACAGCAGACATCTGCAGTCGGGCTATCTCTCAGGATCTGGACGCATTCCTTGCCCTGGCCAACAAGTGCCTCATGTTGGGGCACTTCCCGGACATTTGGAAGGAGGCCACGGTGGTGGTATTAAGAAAACCGGGCAAGGAAGACTACACGAACCCCAAAGCATATAGACCGATAGGTCTCCTGCCAGTCTTGGGGAAGATCCTAGAGAAGATGACAGTAGCAAGAATGAAGTGGCACCTAGTACCGCGGATCAGTACTCGCCAATACGGATTCATGCCCCAGAGGAGCACTGAGGACGCCCTCTATACGCTAGTACACCACATCCAGGGTAAGATTGGGCTGAAGAAGCTGGTAACCCTAGTGTCACTGGATATAGAGGGAGCCTTCGACAGCGCATGGTGGCCTGCTATTAGAGTCCGTCTGGCTGAGGAAAAGTGTCCGGTCAATATCAGGAGGCTACTGGATAGCTATCTCGACTGCAGAAAAGTCAGAGTGCGGTACGCCGGGGAAGAATGCACAAGGAGCACGAGCAAAGGATGTGTGCAAGGGTCAATAGGTGGCCCAATCCTGTGGAACATCCTCCTTGACCCTTTACTGAGAGATCTGGACAGCAAGGGATATTACGTGCAGGCGTTCGCGGACGATGTGGTAATGGTTTTCGATGGGGATACCGGTCTCGACGTTTCGAGACGAGCCAACGCCGCTCTTACCTATGTTCAGCAGTGGGGTGCACGTAACAAACTGAAGTTTGCGCCGCACAAAACTTGCGCAATGGTCTTGACCAAGAAGTTGAAATACGACAACCCACTGTTGACCATGGGAGGAGTGAACGTTCAACTGTCGAAGGAGGTGAAGCTGTTAGGCGTCATCATTGACCACAAGATGACCTTCAACACCCACGTTGCAACACAATGTAAGAAGGCAACTGATATTTATAAGCAACTGGCAAAAGCTGCAAAAGTAAACTGGGGCTTGCACCCAGAAATTATCAGGACAATTTATGTAGCAACAATTGAGCCAATAATTATGTACGCGGCAGCAGTGTGGGCTCCTGCGTCCGAGAAGATAGGAGTGCGCAAATCACTTTCAACCGTGCAAAGGGGTTTCGCCCAAAAGCTGTGCAAGTCTTACCGCACAGTTTCTCTGCACTCGGCACTAGTTCTGGCGGGGATACTTCCTCTCGACCTCAGAATACAGGAGGCAGCCGCCCTGTACGAGGCTAAGAGAGGGTCGCCCCCGCTGGCTCTGGGAGATAGAGAAACCGAGAGTGCGGTGAGATTTGCAGAAGCTCCACATCCGGCGGAACATATGGACCTGGAGTTCGCAAGCCTGGTAGACCAACACCTTGTAGACAGGCATAATGTGCAGGCGGTGCGAATATTCACCGACGGCAGCAAGATTGAGGGGAAGGTCGGAGCCGCATTATCCGTGTGGAATGGTGAGGCCGAGATTCGGAACCTCAAACTTAGCCTGTCCGCGTACTGCACCGTTTACCAGGCGGAACTCCTGGCTATATGGAAAGCCTCTGGCGTTATCGTAAAAAGGGGTGAAGAGAGTTACGGTGTTTACAGCGATTCGAAGGCCGCTCTGGAGACGATCGTAAACCATGGCTCACTCCACCCTCTTGCAGTGGAGACTAGGAGGAACCTGCGGACGGCCTTGACCCAGGGTAAAGCTGTGTCTTTGTTCTGGGTGAAGGCCCATGCAGGCCTTCCAGGTAATGAGCGCGCCGACGACCTAGCAAAGGAAGCGGCGCTGACCTCGAAGAGAAAACCGGACTATGACCGGTGTCCTATATCATACGTAAAAAAGACCATACGTAGTGAAACATTATATAAATGGAACACTAGATACCAAGAAGGTGACACCGCGTCGGTAACGAGGCTCTTCCTGCCAGATGCCATGCAAGCATATAGGTTCGTTCGTAAGATAGGACCAACAGGTATGCTCACCCAAGTTCTAACAGGGCATGGTGGGTTCTCCCAGTACTTGAACCGCTTCAAGTGCAGGGACAGCCCATCATGCGCCTGCGACCCAGTATGCGAAGAAACAATTCCCCACCTCCTAATAGAATGCCCTATCCACGACCGTGAACGCTACGAAGTTAGTAGTAAACTAGAAACTAGTGTTAATAAGGAAAATTTACATAGCCTCCTGATAGGTAAAAACAGTAGAGAAGTTTTTATAAACTACTGTCTCACAATATGTAGAATAGTTAATAACAGAAATAGTACATAAGAACTTGCTGTAACATATAATTTAAGTTATATGCGTTAGCAAGTAGTTATAAGATTAAAAAATAAGTTTGGAAATAGAAAGTAAGTAATAGAAGTAAGAAATATAAATGTAAAACACCTTAGTTATTAATTTGTTAAATAGACCTAGTAGTAAGATGAGAAAAAATGTAATAGTATAAGAGTAAATTAATAAAAGCCAGAGAGGCAACCATTAATTAGTTAATAAGACAAGAATAAATAAAGATTCCCAGAGTTAAAATCCTTGAAAAATATCAGGGGACAATAGAGCCTAACGCCCTGTGATGACGGGTGCGTTCAACAAAAAAAAAAAAAAAAAAAAAAAAAAAACCTAACCTAACCTAACCTAACCTAACCTAACCTAACCTAACCTAACCTAACCTAACCTAACCTAACCTAACCTAACCACCTATCGGCCTTCTGCCAATACTAGGCAAAATATATGAGAAGATGTTGGTGGCCCGCCTCAAGTTCCATTTGATCCCAAGGATGAGTACTCGTCAGTATGGATTTATGCCCCAGAGGAGCACGGAGGACTCCCTCTATGTACTAATGCAGCACATACGCAGCAAGATAGATCTTAAAAAAATAGTGGTCCTAGTATCCTTGGACATAGAGGGAGCCTTCGACAGTGCCTGGTGGCCAGCCATAAAGGTTCGTCTGGCTGAGGAAAAATGTCCAATCGGCTTGAGGAGGGTCATCGACAGCTATCTCCAGGATAGAAGGGTCACTGTCAGGTACGCAGACGAAGAGTTCGGCAAGGCCACAAGTAGGGGTTGTGTCCAGGGTTCCATAGGGGGACCAATACTCTGGAACCTTTTGTTGGACCCGCTTCTAAAGAGCCTTGAAGCTAGGGGTGACTATTGCCAGGCCTTTGCTGACGACGTTGTGCTGATCTTCGATGGTGACGCATCGCTGGAGATCCAGGGACGTGCTAATGCCGCTCTCGAACATGTTCGGGCGTGGGGTGTACAAAACAAACTTAAATTTGCCCCGCACAAAACCAACGCAATGGTTATTACTCGCAAACTAAAATACGACACCCCATGCCTGACCATGGGCGGGATCGACATTGCCATGTCCAAAGAGATCAAAATCCTAGGCGTCACCATCGACGAAAAGCTAACTTTTAACACACACGTCGCAAACGTGTGCAGAAAGGCAATAGGCATCCACCAACAATTAACCAGGGCGGCAAAGACCAGCTGGGGACTTCACCCTGAAGTCATAAGAATAATATATGTGGCTACCGTGGAACCAATCATCCTGTACGCAGCCGGCGTTTGGGCCCCGGCCGTTAGAAAGCTGGGCGTCATGAAGCAGTTAGGAGCAGTCCAGCGTGGTATCGCACAAAAGCTGTGCAAGGCCTATCGGACGGTCTCCTTGAACTCTGCGCTGGTGCTGGCTGGAATACTACCCCTCGACCTCCGCGTCCGCGAGGCAGCATCGTTATACGAAGCCAGGAAGGGGGTGCCCCAGCCAGCACTCGGCGACAGGAGGGTCGAGCAGGCTGCCTCGGCAACAGCAGCACCACACCCCGCGGAGCACGCTGAGCTAGAGCTCACAAGCCTGGTAAACCAAGAGCAACTTGATGCCCAGAACGAACTTGAGGTTCGTATCTTTACGGACGGGAGCAAGATTGGGGGCAAGGTTGGGGCAGCGCTCTCCATGTGGACAGGTGACGTGGAAACCAAAACTCTCAAGCTTGCTCTCCCACACTACTCCACCGTTTACCAGGCCGAGCTTCTGGCAATATGTGTCGCAACAAGGGAGATCACAAAAATCAGTGCGCAATCGTTTGGAATCTTCAGTGATTCTATGGCGGCCCTCCAAACCATACAAAGTTACGACCGACACCACCCACTGGCAGTGGAGGCAAGAGCCAACATTAAATCCTTGGCTACCCAAAACAAGGCCGTCACCTTGTTTTGGATCAAAGCACATGCGGGGTTGGAAGGAAATGAGAGGGCCGACGAACTAGCCAAGAGAGCCGCTGAAGGTTCCAAACGAAAGCCCGATTACGACTTGTGCCCGGTTTCGTACGTCAAGCGATGCATTCGTACGGCAACGCTTGACGAATGGAACCGTAGATATATTTCCGGAGAAACTGCTTCTGTGACCAAGCTGTTTTTTCCCGATGCGGTGGCTGCGTACAGGATAATCAGGAAGTGCACAATTAGTTGTGTAGTCACACAAATCATGACGGGGCACGGTGGGTTCTCAGCATACTTGAATCGATTCAAGTGTAAGGAGAGCCCATCGTGCATCTGTGACCCCGATATTGATGAAACGGTGCCACATATATTGTTCGCCTGTCCTGTCTTTGACAGAGAAAGACTAGAAGCCGAACTAGCACTTGACGTTAAACTCGATGCCGAAAATATATCTCGAATAATAGCGGGCAAAAACAGAGAAACGCTTCTAAATTTCTGTATAAAAATATGTGAAAGGGTGATCAATAGGAATAAAAGTGCATAAGCAACTAATGCTTATTTAATATTATGTATAATATTAATGATAAGTATTAAAAAAGAAGAATGTAAAAATATATAGTATTAGCAAAAATTTAAAAGCAACAAATAAATTAGATCTGCCCAAAAATAAATGCAAAGTAGTCGAAACAAGAGAGAGAATCAGAACATGTAAAATGATATTAAACTAAAATAGAAAGAAACATAAAAACGATACAACAGCCATAGGTTTAAAGAATATAAAAGCACAATAATTTAGTGAAAATAGAGTCAAACGTAAAAGTTATCCTTAGTCAGCACGAAGCTGATAGTGGAGGATCCTACGAGTTTATACTAACAAAATACACGACAGGCATAGGCTCCGATTATGTTGGAGGTAGAAGAAATAATAAAAAAAAAAAAAAAAAAAAAAAAAAAAAAAAAAAACCTAACCTAACCTAACCTAACCTAACCCAGTCCCGTGCCTTCCGCCATTGCGAAAGCTGTGTTTATAAGTCGCTCCGCGCCTAAAAAATCAAACGGTCGGGAAAAATTGCGATAAATACGTAGTGCGTTACATCAAAAGTTGCGCAATTGCGAGCGCTACGCGATCGCGAAAACCGCGCGAAAATCGGATCAAAACCCTGGATTTTCTTAGAACAATAACTGTTTTTAGTGCGTCAACAGCAGGAAAACCAGCATTATCTCCGAATCCAAATCGACGACACTCAGTTTTTCGACTGTAAAAAGGTGCGTCTCGAAGATACCTATCTTCTGAGACCCCTTTCGGAATTGTGCAGTGAAAACTCGTGGTGCTAGGGTCAAAAAACAGAAAAGCACGTGGCAGGAAATTCAGGTGTTTCAGCAATTTTGCCGAAACGTAAAGTGGCTCTAAAAACCGGAAAAAACAGCGATCCCGTGAGTTTTTAAAAATTGAAAATTGGACCAATATTTTGGCAAACACGCGCAACCAAAGTGCAGTGAACTTTGTAAAAAGCTTCAAGCTTTTTTATCGGGAAACCATCGAAAAAGTAAATCGACGACCTATACTTTTTAAAGTGAAAAACATTAAAGACAAAAATAGCCTTACGGAAAAAACAAATTTTAGATTTTTAAGACAAGTGGTTCCCGAACGCCAGACCTTTTACTGTGACCAGTGCAAAAGTGAATAGGCACACGCCAAGTTGGTCGGTGACAAGGGAAAGAGACCCCCTACTGACACGACCCCGACCACCTGGGAGTTGCTCCTGGGACCCACCACAACCAAAGTTGGTTCTGGCAGAATCACTTCCGAGTGATACTGCGGGCTCCAGGGGCCATTTGCAGAAATTTGTCAGCACCCCTCAACTTCGGCAGCTTCCTGAGGGTGAACGGAGTAAAAAGTGGTGCTGGTGCTGGTGCAGGTGGAAAGACACACTTATAGACAATAAGCAAAAATTGTTAATCAGTAAGTTAGCTTTAATATTCTAATTTATAAGTAATTAAATGTAAGGATAGGGAAATTTCGCCATTACCATCTAAGTTTGCCAACCCCCTAGGGGTTAAACGGCTCGTGATATCGCGAAAATAACACCAGTTTGGCTCTCTTACGAGAAGCGATCATAAGGACAACCTATCGGTAGGCATTCCCGAAAACCACCCCCGGGAAGATTTTTTCAAAAATCGCAAAAAAATTCCGGTTTCCCGTTTTCCGGGAAACTCGTTTGGGCCACCGACGGTAAATTTAGCACGTCCTATACACTAAGGGCGAAACCAACAAGTTAAACCTGGCAAAGGGCACCCTACTTTGTTCCCGGAACCCTACTCCGGCGACGCGCGGGACTAAAAATTTGCCATAAGCAGGAAACACTGGGCTGATCTCCAACCTACAACATCCATTTTATCCCGAGCTTTTAGGACACTTAATTTAGAAACTGTGTAAAATTAAATTAAAATATCCAAAAAATTCAAAACGTAATAAACAAGATTGTTTAGATAAGAAATGTCCAAAAATCCGAAAGTAGCTTAGAAACGGTAAGTCCTAGCTCAAAAATAACCATTTTTCGGCCCCCCCTCCCTAACCCACCCCCCCCATCCTACGTCAAAAAACCCAACCCTTCCCTACCTACCCCAAAAATTTCAACCCCCTACCCCTATATATGGTTGATGGACCAGCCTAGCGTGACCCCTGAATTCTAATAAACAGCACAAATCTAAGTGTTTTAAAATCTGGAAAAAGCTTCTAAATTCTATAACTACGGAACTAAAGCCCCGATTTCCAAGCGGTTTTCGGCTAAGGGTCAGAAATTTCAGGGGCTCTCCGGATACTCCAAATTAGAGTCTCTAGGTAGAGACCAACTAAGGTTTTGTCCAGTAAACATTGTATATATAGTATTAAGAACAAGTAGTAAGTAGAAGATAAGGACTGTAGACATCGCTCCTGCTCTACATAGAGCCAATATTGACATTTCATTTTATTTTGTATGTTGTAAATTTAATCTTGGGACAGGGACTATACATCCCCTCAACGTTGACAACTCCACTGCGTGGAGTTCAACGACTCTACATAGAGAAAAGCTTTTCTGTATTTAGCATTTCTTACTGTGTTATCTTTAAAGGTGTATTTCTCTTATGGGAGGTCCGTATAGTCGTGAGTCCGACTCTACATAGAGCTAAAAAATTGTTCTTGACAAAATTTTTATTCTATTATAACAGTCGCATATCCGGACTAACTACGTTAGTGAGAGGACGGACTCTAGGTAGAGTGGGTCACGTGACTTTTTACTCACGGTTTATTGACCTTGTGGTGACCTCACCATATTTATAGTTTTAAGACTCTATGCGGTTTTGTTTTTGAAACAGCTATTTTATTTTTACTTGTTTTAATTGTCTTGTTTTACTTTGTTTCGTTTTTTACATCGTCCCTATTGACGCTTTTAGTTTTAAATTGAACTGACGCATACCCTCCAACATGTTTGGCTACAGAACGCCAAAGAAGGCGACAGATGATGCCAAGTCTCCGTCAGGACCTGGGGCAGCCGCCCCTCTTAACGTAAGACGCAGCATAGGGGAATGGGAGGCTACTAACACCAGCCCTAGCCCCACCCCCGGTATAGCTGAAAAGACGTCGCAGGCTGGCCCTGCAAAATCCAAACCAAAGTCTACGCTGACGCAGGAGAGCAAAGTGGTGACAGCGACCACAACAAAAAAGGTCATCGAAATATCACCACCAAAGGTCAAATATGCAGACCGAACTGCGGAGGCTAAAGCCTGCCTAATGAAAACAAAGCACCACCTGAGCAGTTCAAAAAATACAAAGAGGGAAATCACAGCCGGTATCGCCGAAGCTACTGAACGACTCTACCAATTGGTTAAAGAAGTCGAAACGGAGCTTAGAATGGCGAAACAACACACCAAGCAAGGACCGGTACTCACAGACCTAAAGGACATAGCCGTTGAATCGACCTCTAAAGAGACGGACACAAAAACGATTTTACTCAAAATGGAAGAACATTCGAAGCTCCTTATCGAAAATAATAAGAAGATAGATGAGTTAAAAGAGAAGATCGACCACCAAAACGAATCCCTGGACAGAGGAACCTACGCGAATGTGGCCGCCACCCAGTCCGTAAGCTTACGGCCAAAACGTAGCACGCTGCACTCTGTTGTGATCTCGTCCAGGAACGAGACCGAAACCGGCGACGAGGTCCTAAACAGAGTAAGAGAAGCAGTAAACGCCAAAGACGGGTGGATAAAGGTGGAAAAAGTGAGGAAAGCCAAAGATAGAAAGATAATAATAGGTTTGGAAACAGAAGAAGAACGAAACAAGATAAAGACCCGACTTCAACAAGAAGGAGTTGACCTCACTGTGGAGGAGGTTAAAAACAAGGACCCGCTTCTGATTCTGAAGAACGTTTTATCAGTGAACACCGACGAGGATATATTCAAAGCACTCAGAAATCAGAACAAGGGTGTTTTTGACGGTCTTGACAGTGGGGAAAACAGACTGGAAGTAAGGTATAGAAGAAGGACGCGAAACCCTCATATCGGCCACGTCATCATCAGCGTCTCGCCCATCATCTGGCGACGGGCATTAGATATCGGAACCGTGCATATTGACCTCCAACGGATAAGAGTTGAGGATCAGTCCCCATTGGTACAGTGCACTCGATGCCTGGGCTTCGGACACGGTAAGCGACTCTGCAAAGAGCCTGCAGATTTATGCAGCCACTGCGGAGGTCCTCATATGAGACCAGAATGCCCGGAATGGCTGTCAGGCTCACCACCCGCATGCAGAAACTGTACTAAATCCAAAATAGAGTACGCCACGCCACATAACGCGTTCAGCCATGAATGCCCTGTACGGAGAAAATGGGATGACGTGGCCAGATCAACTGTAGCGTATTGCTAAAGGCACCCCAATACAAAATACCCCGTATGAAGTACTGCAGGCTAACCTCCAACGCAAAAAGCTCGCTACCAATGAGCTATTAATAGAAGCTACGAAGCGTGGAACAGCGGTGGCGCTTCTTCAAGAACCATATGTGGCAGGGGCGAAAATGATGAGGAGTCACAGGGGCGCCAGGGTCTTCCAGAGCACCGGCACGGGAGAGGGGACTGTAAAAGCGGCAATTGCTGTCTTTAACAGCGAACTTATTGTAAGACAGTACCCGAAACTCACCACAAATAACATCGTAGTGGTGGGGATCCAGACCAGTGCCTGGGAGATCACGTTTGTCTCCTTTTATTTTGAGCCAGACCAGCCTATCGAGCCCTATCTGGAACATCTCAAGCAAATAGTACTAGCAGTTGGTTCTACGAAAATTATCCTTGGAGGGGACGCCAACGCAAAGAGCATATGGTGGGGCAGTCCGAAAGTCGACCTAAGAGGGGAAGAGACAGCAGGAACTCTCGGGGAGCTTAGCCTTAATATTCTAAACAGAGGGGAAACACCGACCTTCGACACAATCCGAGGAGGGAAACGGTACAGTAGTCACGTGGACATCACCATACTGCCATGGTGATAACAAGAAAACTAAAATACGACACACCGCGCCTGTGCATGGGGGGGACCGACATCGGTATGTCAAAAGACATGAAGCTTCTGGGTGTAACTATCGACCAGAAACTGACATTCAACACCCATGTCTCGAACGTCTGTAGAAAGGCGGTTACAATATATAAGCAGCTGTGTAGAGCCGCAAAGGTCAGCTGGGGGCTTCACCCGGAGGTTATCCGTGTGATATATGTGGCAACCATAGAGCCCATAATACTTTACGCAGCTAGCGTCTGGGCGCCGGCCGCTAAAAAGTTAAGCATCATAAAGCAGCTTGGGACCGTCCAGCGGGGAATTGCACAAAAAATGTGTAAGTCGTATCGTACAGTCTCCCTACATTCAGCTCTGGTGTTGTCCGGGATGATCCCTCTCGATCTCCGAGTTTGTGAGGCGGCATCACTGTACGAGGCAAGGAAAGGGATACCACAAACGACATTGAGGGGTAGAGAGGTCGAGCGAATGGCACCATCTATTAAGGATCCCCATCCCGCGACACGTGATATCTTACACTTCGATAGTTTGGCGAACCAGGAGCAATTAGATAACGTACGTAATTTTGACATCTGTATTTTTACAGACGGTAGTAAGATCGGAGGAGGGGTTGGCGCTTCACTGTCCATCTGGAATGGTGAAGCAGAGACCAGAGCCCTCAAACTTGCTCTACCGAATTACTGTACAGTATATCAGGCCGAGCTCCTGGCGATAACAAGAGCTACCAGGGAAATAGTTAGGCTCAAATCATCTTCTTTTGGAGTTTTCAGCGACTCAATGGCGGCTCTCCAGACTATTGTAAATCCCGGTTCGCGCCACCCTCTTGCCATAGAAGCTAGGGATAACATTAAATCTGCATCCCACCAGAACAAGGTAATAAACTTGTTCTGGATAAAGGCTCACGCTGGACTGCTGGGTAATGAAAGAGCTGACCAGTTAGCCAAAGAGGCCGCTGAGAACTCCAAGAGAAAGCCTGACTACGATCAATGTCCGATTTCATTCATCAGACGCAGCATACGAATGGCGACGCTTGATGAATGGAATCGTAGGTACGCAACAACTGACACCGCATCAGTAACAAAATTATTTTTCCCGGATGTGCGGCTAGCGTATGGTATAATACGCAGGATGGGCACAAGCGCCATAAACACACAAGTAATGACTGGACACGGTGGATTCTCTGAGTACTTGAACCGTTTCAAGTGCAAGGAGAGTCCATCGTGTATTTGCGACCCAGAGGAGAACGAAACTGTCCAGCACATATTATTCGAGTGCCCTCAGTTTGCAAAGCGCCGATTTGAGACTGAGAATATACTGGACATGGATATAACTGAGATTAATGTGAGGAAAATAATGCTAAGTAAAAAAGCCGACATATTTTTAGATTATTGCAAATATATAGCAAAAATAGTAATAGATCGAAACAAAACCGCATAAGTAAATATGCTGTCATAATATAGTGTGTATATTAGTGGCTAGCATAGTAGAAATAAGTTTGTTAAATAAATCTTTAGAAATAGGAAATATTATGCAATATGTAAAAATAGAAATAAGACTAGAATAAGTAAAAATAGAAAGCAAAAGCAAAAATGTATCTGCCCCCTGCTCAATAGAATAAAATAGGAATAAGAATTTGTGTTTAAAGTAAAATTAAGTTAAACTGTAAGCAGAGTTAAGAAAAAACATAGAATAAGTCTAAATGTATAGGAGCTTATAATAAAAATGTTGTTTTCCGTATTATTCATTACACCTGAAAATTAATTAAGATAAGTTAGCCAGAATAATGCCGATAGTTGGGAATCCCACCCATAAAAGAAATGAATGAGGAAGAATGAAAGAAAGAACCAGTATGAGGAATGGAAGTGCGAGAAGCACAAACGCGAGAAATGGTATGAAAGAGAAATAGACAGGCATAGGCTCCGATTATGTTGGAGGTAGAAGTTAATACAAAAAAAAAAAAAAAAAAAAAAAAAAAAAAAAAAAAAAAAAAAAAAAAAAACCTAACCTAACCTAACCTAACCTAACCTAACCTAACCTAACCTAACCTAACCTAACCTAACCTAACCTAACCTAACCTAACCTAACCTAACCTAACCTAACCTAACCACCGGAACTGTCTTCAGAGAGTGAAACATTGCGTAAACGAGTCTCGAAATCTGAGGACAGATCTGAAGGCTGGAATTATTGCGGGGGTGGACAATTTGTACCAACTAGTCAAGGAAGCTACAGTGGAAACAACATCAGCAGCAAAGATAGGGACAGCAGCAGCAGCAGCCAAACCGAAGTTACCTGTAACAAAGGAAATGGGTGTTAACACAATAGAGGAAAAAAGGGATATAAATAAAGGGACAATAAAACGAAACCAGATGCAAGAAAACATCAAGGATGAAGAAGGAAAGGAGTTAGTAAAACTCCTAAAAGAACAAGGTGAAAAAATTGACAAAACTCTCAGGGAAATGGAACAGATAAAGGAAAAACTCTCGGATATACCAAAATCCCTTCCCAAAATTATAACTCCAAGCGAGAAACTGCCACAAACGCGGAGCGCATTGCACTCTATTGTAGTAGCATCAAAAGATGGAAATGAAACCGGGGATGAGGTATTAGACCGGGTTAGGAAGGCCGTCGATGCAAAGGAAGGATGGATTAAGGTAGAGCGAGTGAGGAAGGCAAAGGACAGGAAGATCATAATGGGCTTTGAAACAACAGAGGATAGAAACAAAATTAAGGAGAGATTGGAAAAAGATGAAGTCAACCTCGACGTCGAAGAAGTGAAGAATAAGGACCCGTTATTGATTTTGAGGGATGTACTTCTGATGCACACCGATGAGGAGGTCCTCAAAGCTGTCAAGAATCAAAATCGGGAACTCTTTCATGGCCTAGAAAATGTGGATCAGAGAATGACCATAAGATATCGGAGGAGGACGCGCAATCCACATTTGACTCACATTGTGCTTAGTGTATCTCCCACAATCTGGAGGAGGGCTATAGAAATTGAGAAGCTCCGTATAGACCTCCAGAGAGTACGCGTTGAAGATCAGACGCCACTGGTGCAGTGTACCCGGTGCTTGGGGTATGGCCACGGCAAACGTCTATGCAAAGAGCCAGAAGACCTATGTAGTCACTGCGGTGGACCGCACCTTAGAGCAAACTGTGCCGACTTTCTTGCTGCAGAGCCGCCTTCGTGTCGGAACTGCCAGCGAGCCAGGTTAGAAGTGACAAATCATAACGCCTTTAGTGTGGAGTGCCCCGTCCGCAAAAAATGGGAAAATCTGGCAAGATCCACTGTAGCGTATTGCTAAGGTGGCCCCAGATGAAAACGTAGACAGAGGTTATAGGTATCGTGCAATTCAGGCCAACTTGCAAAGATGTCGCCAGGCAACAGAGGAGCTCGTAATGGAAGCAACAAAACGAAAGATTGCCTTCGCAATGTTGCAGGAACCATACACGGGACCGGCAAAGAAACTTAAGTGTTTCCAAGGCACGCGAACGATACAGTGCGAAAAGAGTACAGACAGGACCAACAAGTCTGCCATTGTACTGTTTGACAGCAACATTGACGTGACTCAATGCCCAACGCTAACAACAGAAAATATAGTTGTAGCGCAACTTAAAACAGAGGCCTGGAAAATCACTGTCATCTCTGCGTACCTTGAAGGAGACGGAAACATAGAGGCCGACATCGATCACATCCATAAGATCATAAACTCAGTTGGAGGGAAGCGTGCGATACTAGGGGGGGATGTAAACGCCTGGAATATTTGGTGGGGAAGTGGAGAGACAAACCAAAGAGGAAAAGAGCTAGCGGGTGCATTGGATCAAATGGAACTCTGTATCCTGAATAACGGAACAGAACCCACATTTGATTACCACAGAGGAGGCAGACGGTTTACAAGCTGCGTCGACATAACAGTCTGTACTGAGGACATGCTTGATAAGGTTGTCAAATGGAGACTAGATGGAGACGTAACAATTTCTGACCACAAGGCAATCCTGTTCGAAGTCAATCTTAAAAAGTCAAAAGGAGTAGAAATAAAAAGAACAACGAGAAAATTCAACACGAGGAAAGCTAACTGGGCAGAGTTCCGAGAAGAACTCTACCAGCTATGGACAAATAAGGAAGTAAACAAAAAAGAAGTTGATAAAATCGTAACGAAGGAAGAACTAGACCAGAAAATAGAAGAATACACGAAAGCGATAGAAGAAGCATGTGAGAAACACATACCGAAAATAAAGGACAAGAAGCGAGCAGAATTGCCTTGGTGGACAGAGGAATTAACAGTGAAGAAACAGGAAGTAAAGAGATACAAAAGACGGCTCAAAAACGCAGCAGCAGTGCGCCAAGACGGAGTTCTCCAGAAGTACCTCTCCGTCAAAGGGGAGTACTTGCAGCTCATGAACAGTACAAGAACTGACAGTTGGAAGACCTTCTGCCAAAAGCAAGACAGGGAAAGTATGTGGGACGGGATTTATAGAGTAATAGGCCGCACAACATCAAGGCAAGAAGACATACCATTGGTCCAAAATGGTAAAGTACTGGAAGGAGAAGAGTCTGCAAAGGCATTGGCAGAAACCTTCTATCCGGAAGATGAAGCTCAAAAAGACAATGCAGCCCATAAGGTGATAAGAGAAAAGGCGAACCGTGTGAATGAAGAGGAAGATGATGAATCATTTGACCCCCCATTCACGTTGGATGAACTCAAATGGGCTGCAGATAGCTTCAATCCAAAGAAGGCACCCGGGCGAGATGGGCTCACAGCGGATATTTGCAGAATAGCTATCGCTCGTACTCCAGAGTTATTCTTAGCTCTTCTTAATAAGTGCCTGAGTCTCTCCTACTTCCCTACCATGTGGAAGGAAGCAGTAGTGGTAATCCTGCGTAAACCAGGAAAGGAGGACTACACCATACCCAAATCATATCGTCCGATTGGCCTTTTGCCGGTATTAGGAAAGATTTGGGAGAAAATGTTGATCAGGAGAGTTAGATGGCATACTTTGGAGGAAGCGAATAAAAGGCAGTACGGATTTACACCACAACGCGGCACCGAGGACTCCCTCTATGACCTAGTGAGACACATAAGACAAAAGCTGTCAGAAAAGAAATTAGTCGTTGTGGTGTCCCTGGACATAGAGGGAGCCTTTGACAGCGCCTGGTGGCCCGCAATTAGATGCAGACTCGCAGACACGAAATGCCCAAAGAACATACGAAAAGTCCTCGATAGCTACCTAACGGATCGCAAAGTCCAGGTTAGATACGCCGGCGCCACGTTTGAGAAAGCCACAACAAAAGGATGTGTCCAGGGTTCTATAGGCGGTCCTACTTTTTGGAACTTGCTGCTGGATCCTCTGTTGAATAGCCTAGAAAAGAGGGGAGACTACTGTCAGGCATTTGCGGACGATGTTGTTTTGGTTTTCTCCGGCGAAACAGCACTCGAAATACAGAGACAGGCAAACACATCCCTAAAGCATGTCCAGGAGTGGGGTGAAGTGAATAAGCTTAAATTTGCACCTCAAAAAACTAAAGCGATGCTTATTACGAACAAACTTAAGTACGACACACCACTCCTGCGCATGGGGGGTACAGAAATTACCATGTCAAAGGAAATAAAAATACTGGGGCTGACTATCGACGATAAACTTACGTTCAACGCACATGTAGCAAATATTAGCCGCAAAGCGTTGAACATCTACAAACAGCTGGCAAGGGCAGCTAAGGTCGAATGGGGGATCTCGCCGGAGATAACCAGAACAATATACACAGCAGTAATAGAGCCCATAATAATGTACGCAGCAAGTGCCTGGTCACCGGCGACGGACAAAGTAATGACCCAGAAACATCTAAATGAGGTACAAAGAGGGTTCGCACAAAAAATTGTTAAAGCGTATAGGACCACATCCCTAAACTCGGCCCTTATACTCTCGGGACTGCTTCCACTGGACATGAGGATCAGAGAAGCAGCCTCTCTTTTTGAAATAAAGAAAGGACACTCCCATAGAGTAATAGGGGACCGTGACGTCGAGACACCGGTACCCTACATCACAACACCTCACCCACACTCACAAAACTGTATCGAATTCGGTCAAATTAACAACGGGGCAGAACTTGCCCAATTAGAAGACAATGGATACGCACTCTTCACGGATGGTAGCAAAATAGAGGGCAAAGTTGGCGCGGCACTTTCCGTTTGGAAAGGTGGCGCAGAGACCATGACCCGCAAATACAGGCTGGCACCATTCTGCACCGTGTTTCAGGCCGAGTTACTTGCCTTAGCTAAGGCAACCGAAACGATCAACAGTCATAGGTCCGGGGAAAAATTTAAAATTTATAGCGACTCCAGATCAGCACTGGAAGCAGTCACTCGAGGCGTTTCTCTCCATCCCTTGGCTGTGGAAACCAGGCAGAATATCCAGGAGGCGACAAATTGTGGGAAAACCATAAAGCTGTTTTGGATTAAGGCCCACGCAGGAATGGAGGGAAACGAGCGAGCAGATTGCCTGGCAAAAGAGGCAGCACTATATAAGAAGACCAAACCAGACTATGACAGATGTCCAATCTCATTCGTCAAGCGTCAAATCCGCGAGGATACGCTTGGCGAGTGGGACACAAGGTACAGAGTAGGATCAACTGGGACAACCACCAAATTATTCCTACCAAATGCTAGAAATGCTTATTGTACGGTTAGGAAAATAAATCTTGATCCGTTGTTAGTACAAGTGCTGACGGGGCATGGCGGATTCTCCGAGTATCTGAACCGGTTCAAGTGCAAGGAGAGTCCGGCGTGCCCTTGCGGTACTGGGGATAATGAGAGTGTAGTGCATGTGCTCACGGAATGTCAAATCTATGGTAAAGAAAGGTACAACCTAGAACAGGAAATTAATTATAAAATAGACACCAAAAATATGGCAGAAATCCTGTCGAACAAAGATGTGCGTGGCAAATTTATAAAATTTTGTCAAACTATAGCCAAAACTGTGAATAATAAAAATAAAACAAGATAAAATGTACAACTATGTTATATAATAATTATATAAGCATTAGTTTACAATAGATTTAAGTAGAAAATGCATAATGAATAGCACAAAAAACGCATATAGAATACAAGTAATAGACTAATTAAGATAAATAGGTTAATAGGGTTGGAATGTAGAGTTATATAGAAATAGTAATAAAATAGTTTGAAACAAAACACTGTATAATAAAATAAAAATAACAAAGGTAAAGAGTAATTATAAGATAAAACAAAATAAGTGTAAATTATAGAGAGTAGAAATAAGAGCTTATGCAACTCTGCAGTTTTGTCAATTAAACCGAAGTTCAAATAAAGGCACTGGTCCACCAAGCCAGTGGAAACAAAGCAATGCCCTGTGATGGCGGGTGCATATTAAAAAAAAAAAAAAAAAAAAAAACCTAACCTAACCTAACCTAACCTAACCTAACCTAACCTAACCTAACCTAACCTAACCTAACCTAACCTAACCTAACCTAACCTAACCTAACCTAACCTAACCTAACCTAACCTAACCTAACCTAACCTAACCTAACCTAACCTAACCTAACCTAACCTAACCTAACCTAACCTAACCTAACCTAACCTAACCTAACCTAACCTAACCACCGGACACAATGCGTTTAGCATGGACTGTCCGGTCCGACGCAAGTGGGATGCGTTAGCTAGAGCAAAAGTAGCGTACTGCTAAGGGCTCCACCGCAGAAACAGGGAGCAATCCTACCACCGGGACCAAGGCGTATCCGATTGTGCAGGCTAATCTTCAAAGGAAGGAACTGGCGACCGCTGAATTGTTCGGGGTTGCCGAGGATAGGAAGGTGGCAATAGCCCTAATCCAGGAGCCGTATGTAGGCAGCATACGGAGGATGCGAGACTATCGTGGGGCGCGTATATTCCAGGCGTCGGAAGACGGAAGTGGAACTGTAAAGGCCGCAATAGCGGTCTTCGGACAAGATCTAGATGTAGAGTCAACTTCTCCTAAAGAAACGGACACCAAAGCAATTCTTTCCAAAATGGAAGAACACTCAAAGCTCCTTATTGAGAACAATAAGAAAATAGACGAGCTAAAGGAGAAGATTGACCAACAGAACAAATCCCTGGACAGAGGAACGTACGCAAATGTGACCGCAACCCAGACTGTAAACCTGCGGCCAAAGCGTAGTACACTGCACTCTGTTGTGATCTCGTCTAGGAACGAGACCGAAACCGGCGACGAAGTCCTTAGCAGAGTAAGGGAAGCAGTGAATGCCAAAGAGGGATGGATAAAGGTTGAAAAGGTAAGAAAAGCTAAGGATAGGAAAATTATAATAGGCCTGGAAACTGAGGAAGAAAGAAGCAAGATTAAGACCAGACTTCAACAAGAAGGAGTTGACCTCACTGTAGAGGAAGTCAAAAACAAGGACCCCCTTCTGATACTGAAGAACGTATTATCAGTAAACACCGATGAAGACATCGTCAAAGCACTTAAAAACCAGAACAAGGGTGTTTTCGACGGCCTCGACAGTGGGGAAAACAGGGTGGAGATACGATACAGGAGAAGGACTCGAAACCCTCATATTGGCCACGTCATTATCAGCGTCTCGCCCATTATCTGGCGACGGGCATTAGAGATTGGAACCGCGCACATCGACCTCCAACGGATACGAGTTGAGGATCAATCTCCATTAGTACAGTGCACCCGATGCCTAGGCTTCGGGCATGGTAAGCGACTGTGCAAAGAGCCTGCGGACCTATGCAGCCACTGCGGCGGTCCTCACATGAGACCAGAATGCCCGGATTGGCTGTCAGGCTCACCACCCGCATGCAGAAATTGTACCAAGTCAAAAATAGAGTACGGCACGCCACATAACGCGTTCAGCCATGACTGCCCGGTACGGAGGAAATGGGATGACATGGCCAGATCAACTGTCGCATATTGCTAAGGGCACCCCAATGCAAAAAACCCCGTATGGAGTGCTACAGGCCAACCTCCAACGTAAGAAGCTTGCTACAAACGAACTCCTACTAGAGGCTACAAAACGTGGAATAGCAGTGGCGCTTCTTCAGGAACCATATGTGGCCGGAGCAAAAGTAATGAGGAGTCACAGGGGCGTCAGGGTCTTCCAGAACACAAGTGCAGGAGATGGGACTGTTAAGGCGGCAATTGCTGTCTTTAACAGCGAACTCACAGTCAAACAGTACCCGCAACTCACCACAAATAACATCTCAGTGGTGGGAATCCAGACCAGTGCCTGGGAGATCACGCTTGTGTCCTTTTATTTTGAGCCAGACCAGCCCATCGAGCCCTACTTAGAACACCTTAAGCAAATAGTGCTCGCAGTTGGTTCCAGGAAAATCATCCTCGGAGGGGACGCAAATGCAAAGAGCATATGGTGGGGTAGCCCGAAAATCGACCTAAGGGGTGAAGAGATGGCGGGAACTCTCGGGGAGCTTGGCCTCAATATTCTGAACCAAGGGGAAACACCGACCTTCGACACAATCCGAGGAGGGAAACGGTACAGTAGCCACGTGGACGTCACCGCCTGTTCCAACGACATGTTGGACTTAATAGACGACTGGAGACTAGACGAGGGTCTCACGAGCTCGGACCACAATGGCATAACGTTTAAAGTTTTCCTACAGAAATCCAAAGGCATCAAAATCCAGAGAACCACGCGAAAATTTAACACCAGTAAAGCCAATTGGTCCAAATTTCATGCGAAACTTGGCCAATTGAAAATCGACAATAAATTCACAGTAGCCGAAATAGAAAATATTAAAGACGTAGAGCAAATTGACATCACAATAGATAACTTCACAAAAGCCATAGAACAAACATGCAAACAAACGATACCTAATAAAAAACATCAAGAAAAACTTACCCTGCCATGGTGGTCCGAGAGACTCGCTGAGATGAAGAAGACCGTCGCTACCAAGAAGCGCAGGATCCGTTGTGCCGCCCCAGTCCGGAAGTCGAAGGTCATAGAGGAGTACCTGAAAGAGAAGGAAGAATATGAGTCAGAAGCGACCAAGGCCCAGACCGAGAGTTGGAAGGAATTCTGTGGGAAACAGGATAGGGAAGGGGTATGGGAGGGGATATATAGAGTTATAGGCAGAACACAGCGAAGGGAGGAAGACTTGCCACTGGAAAGAAATGGTGACGTGCTGGATGGGAGGGGTTCCGTAAAGTTGTTGGCGGAAACGTTTTATCCGGAAGACCACCCTGAATGCGATAACCATCATCACCGCTCCATTCGACTGAAAGCCGAAGACGTAAACACCTGCGAGCAAGATAACTCTTGCGACCCGCCGTTTACGATGGCAGAACTTAAAAACTCGATGGAGTCCTTCAACCCAAAAAAGGCACCGGGTTCCGATGGCTTTACTGCCGACATCTGTTGTCATGCCGTGTGTAACGACCCAGAGCTGTTCCTGAAGCTCCTAAATAAGTGCCTGGAATACCATCACTTCCCCACGTCCTGGAAACAGGCAACAGTAGTGATACTGAAGAAGCCAGGAAAAGAAAACTACTCCACACCAAAGTCATATAGGCCGATTGGACTACTGCCTATACTGGGGAAGATTTATGAGAAGATGCTGGTGGCCCGCCTGAAGTTCCATCTTTTGCCAAGGATGAGCACCCGTCAGTACGGATTCATGCCGCAAAGAAGCACTGAGGACTCCCTCTATGCCCTCATGCAACATGTACGCAAAAAACTAGAACAAAAACAACTAGTAACGCTTGTATCATTGGACATAGAGGGAGCTTTTGACAGTGCCTGGTGGCCTGTGATAAGAGTCCGCTTAGCAGAAGAAAAGTGCCCACTCAACCTTAGGCGGGTCATGGACAGCTACCTCAAAAACAGAAAAGTGGAAGTTCGGTACGCTGGGGAGGTATATAGCAAGTACACATTCAAAGGCTGCGTCCAGGGCTCAATCGGGGGCCCAATCTTTTGGAACCTGATCCTAGACCCCCTCTTAAAAACGATAGAGAGCAGAGGGACCTACATCCAGGCGTTTGCGGATGATGTTGTCTTGGTATTCGACGGAGAGACCGCACTAGAAGTAGAGCAATGCGCTAATGCCGCTCTCGACCATGTGCTGGCGTGGGGTGTTGAAAATAAACTCAAATTTGCACCTAACAAAACCACCGCCATGGTGATTACAAAAAAAATAAAATATGACATGCCACGCCTGTGCATGGGGGGGACCGACATCGGCATGTCTAAAGACATGAAGCTTCTGGGTGTAACCATCGACCACAAATTGACATTTAACACCCATGTCTCAAACGTCTGCAGAAAAGCGATAGGGATCTACAAGCAGCTTTGTAGAGCGGCAAAGGTTAGTTGGGGGCTTCACCCAGATGTCATCCGGGTGATATATGTAGCGACAGTAGAGCCCATAATACTT
This sequence comes from Callimorpha dominula, assembly GCA_949752705.1. Lineage (NCBI taxonomy): Eukaryota > Metazoa > Arthropoda > Insecta > Lepidoptera > Erebidae > Callimorpha > Callimorpha dominula. Next base: position 19,997,589 of record OX457009.1, on the reverse strand, counting down.
TACGCTGCTAGCGTCTGGGCACCGGCTGCTAAAAAGTTGGGTATTATAAAACAGCTTGGGACCGTCCAGAGGGGAATCGCACAGAAAATGTGTAAGGCATACCGTACAGTCTCCCTGCACTCAGCACTAGTGCTCTCCGGAATGATCCCTCTTGATTTACGAGTCCACGAGGCGGCATCATTGTATGAGGCAAGGAAAGGGGTGCCACAAACATCATTGAGGGGCAGGGAGGTCGAACAAATGGCTGCATCGATTGAAGATCCCCATCCTGCGACAAGAGACATACTGCAGTTCAACAGCTTGGCTAACCAGGAGCAACTGGATGGCGTGAAGAATTTCGACGTCCGCATTTTTACGGACGGTAGCAAGATCGGAGGAGGGGTTGGTGCTTCCCTGTCCATATGGACCGGTGAAGCAGAGACCAGAGCCCTCAAACTCGCGCTGCCGGACTACTGTACGGTTTATCAGGCCGAGCTGCTGGCGATAACTAGGGCTACCAGGGAGATAGTTAGGCTTAAATCATCCTCTTTTGGAGTTTTCAGCGACTCAATGGCGGCTCTCCAAACAGTCACAAACCCCGGTTCGCGCCACCCTCTCGCTGTAGAAGCTAGGGATAATATAAGATCAGCATCCCACCAGAACAAGGTAGTAAACTTGTTCTGGATCAAAGCCCACGCTGGACTGCTGGGTAATGAAAGAGCTGACCAGTTAGCGAAAGAGGCCGCTGGGAACTCCAAAAGAAAACCTGACTACGATCGATGTCCGATCTCATTCATCAAGCGCAGCATACGAATGGCGACGCTTGATGAATGGAATCGTAGGTATGAAACAACCGACACCGCAGCAGTAACGAAGCTATTCTTCCCGGAGGTGCGCCAAGCTTATAGAGTAATACGCAGGATGGGCACAAGCGCCATAAATACGCAAATAATGACGGGACACGGCGGATTCTCCGAGTACTTGAACCGATTCAAGTGCAAGGAGAGTCCATCGTGTATTTGCGACCCGGAGGAGAGCGAATCTGTCATGCACATACTATTTGATTGCCCTCAATTTGCAAAGCGCCGATTTGAGGCCGAAAATATATTGGACATAGATATAACGCCAAATAGTGTAAAGATAATAATGCAAGGAAAAAACGCTAATAAATTCTTAGATTATTGCAAATATGTAGCAAAAATAGTAATAGCTCGAAATAAAACCGCATAAGTAAATATGCTGTCATAATATAGTGAATATATTAGTGGCTAGCATAGTAGGAAAATGTTAGTTAAATAAAAATTATTTTTAGAATTAGGAAATATTATGCAATATGTAAAAATAGAATTAAGACTAGAATAAATAAAAATAGATTACAAAGAGCAACAACATATCTGTTCCCCTGCTCTACGAGATAAGATAGAAATAAGAAACTGTAATTAAAGTAAAATAAGGTCAGAAATAAGATACTAAAATTGTAACTAGATATAAGAAATAGCTAGAATAAGTCTAAATGTATATCATTAAAAAAAATTGTTCTCTCCGTTATTTATCATACCCGAAAAACAAAACCAAGTAGCCAGAAGTACGATGATAGTTGGGAATCCCACCCATTGAAGACACGAATGAGGATGAATACAAGAAAGACCTAGTATGAAGAATAAAAGTGCGAGAAGCACAAACGCGAGAAATAGTATGAAAGAGAAACAGACAGGCATAGGCTCCGATTATGTTGGAGGTAGGAGTATAATAATAAAAAAAAAAAAAAAAAAAAAAACCTAACCTAACCTAACCTAACCTAACCTAACCTAACCTAACCTAACCTAACCTAACCTAACCTAACCTAACCTAACCTAACCTAACCTAACCTAACCTAACCTAACCTAACCTAACCTAACCCCAGTTGCACGGAACCCCTTGCCGCGATCAGATCGTTTCTAAGTCGCTCCGCGCTTAAAAAATCGAACAGTCAGGAAAAGTTGTGTGAAAAATATAGTGCGATACATGAAAAGTTGCGCAATCGCGAGCGCTACGCGATCGTGAAAACCGCGCGAAAATCGCTTTAAAACTGTGGATTTTCCTAGAACAATAACTGTTTTTTAGTGTGTAAGTAAGTGGAAAACCAGTGATATCTCCGAACATAGATCGGTGACATACATTTTTTCAACTGTGGAAAGACGTGTCTCGAAGGTACCCATCTTCCGAGATCCCTTTCGAAATTCTGCAATAAAAACTCGAGGTGCTAGGGCTAAAAAACTAAAAAGCACGTGGCTGCAAACTCAGGTTTTTCAGCAATTTTGCTGAAACGGGAAGTGGCCCTGCGAGGCGGCTAAAACAAGTGATCGGTGAGTGCAAAAAAATTAAAAATCGGACCAAAACTGTGGTAATTACGAACAACCAAAGTGCAGTGAACTTTGGAAAAAAGCTTCGTGCTTTTTTATCGGGCAACCGTCAAAAAACAAAATCGACGACCTAAACTTTTTTGAGTGTAATTCACTAGAGACAAAAATAGCCTAACTGAAAAACTAAAAATTAGATTTTTACGATAAGCGGTTCCCGAACGCCAGACTTTCTACGGCAACCAGTGCGGAAGAGTATAGATACACGCCAAGCTGGTCGGATGCAAGGGGAAGTGAACCCCTACTGACACGACCCGGACCACCTGGGATTTGCTTCTGGGACCCCCCACAGTCAAACTTGGTTCTGGCGGAATAACCTCCGAGTGACAGTGCGGGCTCCAGGGGCCATTTGCAGGAAGTTGTCAGCATCCCCCAACTTCGGCAGCCTCCTGAGGGTGAACGGTGTGAGAAGTGGCGCTGGTGCTGGTGCAGGTGTGTGGATATACTAAAAGACTATTAATAAAATTTTTAACAAGTAAGCTAGCTTTAATATTCTAATTTATAAGGAATTAATAGCAAGGATTGGGAAAAATCGCCATTACCGACTAAGTTTGTCAACCCCCTAGCGGCGAAACGGCTCGGGATATCGTGGAAATAACGAAAGTTTGGTTCTCTTACGAGAAGCGATCCTAAGGGCAATCCACTATTAGACACTCCCGAAAACCACCCCCGGGAAGATTTTTTCATAAAATATAAAAAATTTCCGGTTTCCCGTTTCCCGGGAATCTCCTTCGGGCCACTGCCGGTAAATTTGGCACGTCTAATACACCCCCAAACTTTAAACGGGCGCGATATCTCGGTCCTAAGGGCAAAACCAACCACTTAAACCTGGCAAAGGGCGCCCCTCGTTGTTCCCGGAACCCTACTCCTGTGACGCGCGGGACCAAAATAATTTTAAAAACGGGAAACACTGGGCTGTTCACCGACCTACATAATTCATTTTTCTCCGAGCTTCTAGGACACCTAATTCAGGAACTGTTTGACCTTATTCGGAAGTATTCAAAATTTTTAACCGTTTTATATTAGATTGTTTAGATAAGAAAAGTCCAAAAATTCAAAATTAGCTCAGAAACGGGAAGTCCTAGCCCAAAAATAACCATTTTTCGCCCCCCCCCTCCCTAACCCACCCCCCCCATCCTACGTCAAGAAACCCAACCCTTCCCTACCTACCCCTAAAATCCCAACCCCCTACCCCTATATATTTATGGTTGGCCAGCCTAGTGAGACCCCTATAACCGAAGAAACTGGCAAAATCGAAGTGTTTTTAAATCTGGAGAAATTTTCTAAAATCCGTAACTTGGGAACTATAGCTCCGATTCGAGTGCGGTTTTCGGCTAAGGACCTTAATTTTTAGGGACTTTCGGGACCCATAGACCTAGAGTCTCTAGGTAGAGTCATATAGAAAATTTCTCCAGATAGCAAGCCAAAACTTTTTATTTAGCAATAGGATACTAGAATTAAGTAGTTAAGGACACTGCTCTCGCTCTATATAGAGCCAACTGACATTTTTATATTTTTATAAATCCATTTTGTGTGTTAGCATAGTGACTGGGACTATACATCCCCTCAACGTGACAACTCCACTGAGTGGAGTCGAACGACTCTACATAGAGCAAATTTTTGTTTTTAATTTAGTTTTACATATATTTACACTACTTTTATTGTGAGGCCCATCTATTGGTGGGATAAACTCTACATAGAGCCAAAAATATTGTCTTTGTTTAAAAAATTTTACTTTTGTTTTACTCAAACAAAGCCGTGTAATTAGACAAACTAGAACTCTATGTAGAGCGGTCTAGTTAATTATTTTATTTTGACCTAGACTATCTGTTGTGTACCTTTTATAGTTTTAAGGACTTGTGCGGTTTTGCTCGTAAATTGTATTATTTTATTTTATTTTATTTTATCGTCCCTATTGACGCTTTTTAATTTTAAAAAACATATTCGACGCATACCCTCCAACATGTTCGGCTTTAGAACACCTAAAAAGGGGACCGATGGCGAAAAGTCTCCGTCAGGACCTGGAGCTGTCCCCCCTTTAAATGTAAGGCGCAGCATAGGGGAGTGGGAAGCCACAAAAACCAGCCCCATCCCCTGCACAATGGAGAAGACGTCGCAGGCAGGCCCTGCGAAAACTAAACCCAAGTCAGTATCGACGCAGGAAAGTAAAGTAGCGACAGCGATCACGACAAAGAAGACTGTCGAAACATGCTCGCCCTCGAAGATAAAATATGTGGACCGAACAGCGGAGGCCAAAGCCTGTTTAACAAAAACGAAGTTCCACTTAAGCAGCACGAAAAATACGAAGAGGGAGATTATAGCTGGTATCTCCGAAGCCACTGACCGACTTTACCAACTGGTAAAGGAGGTCGAAACGGAATTAAAAGTGGCAAAGCAACAAACAGCCAAAGAAAGACCGGCAGCTATAGGCCCAAATGCTCTGGTCATAGAACCAACTTCTTCCGAAGACGCAAAAACGATACTGCTCAAAATGGAACAACACACAAACCTCCTGATCGAAAACAACAAAAAGATAGAGGAGCTGAAGGAAAAAATCGACCGCCAGAACGAACTCTCAAATGTGGGTACCTACGCGAGTGTGGCTGCAACTCGGCCCGCAAATTTACCACCAAGGCGACATACGCTACACTCGGTCGTGGTCTCATCCAAAAATGAAACCGAGACAGGGGAGGAAGTCCTCAGCAGAGTGAGGGAGGCAGTAAACGCAAAGGAGGGATGGATAAAGGTGGAAAAGGTGAGGAAAGCCAAGGACAGGAAAATAATAATAGGCCTGGAAACGGAAGAAGAAAGAACCAAAATTAAGACTAGGCTCCAAAAAGAAGGAGTTGACCTTACTGTCGAGGAAGTTAAGAACAAAGACCCGCTTCTGATCCTGAAGAACGTCCTAACAGTTAATACAGACGAAGACGTCATAAGAGCACTCAGGAACCAGAATAGAGGTGTTTTTGAAGGCCTCGACAGTGAGGACAACAGGATAGAGATAAGATATAGGAGAAGGACACGCAACCCCCACATTGGACACGTCATCATTAGTGTCTCGCCCATCATCTGGAGACGGGCAATAGAAGTCGGTACCGTACACGTGGACCTCCAGCGTATCAAGATCGAGGATCAGACCCCGCTGGTCCAGTGCACACGATGCCTGGGCTTCGGGCATGGCAAGCGACTCTGCAAAGAACCAGCGGACCTATGCAGTCATTGCGGCGGTCCCCACATGAGACCAGAATGCCCGGACTGGCTGTCAGGCTCACCACCCAATTGCCGAAACTGTACGAGAGCCAAAATAGAGTACGGCACGCAGCACAACGCTTTCAGCCATGACTGCCCGGTGCGTAGGAAATGGGATGACATAGCCAGGTCAACAGTCGCATACTGCTAAAGGCTCCCCAACACCAAATCTTCCATACGGAATAATGCAGGCAAACCTCCAAAGGAAGAAACTAGCCACTAACGAACTCTTAATAGAGGCTACAAAGCGCGGAACAGCAGTGGCGCTTCTCCAGGAACCGTACGTGGCAGGAGTGAAGGTAATGAGGAGTCACAGGGGCGTTAGGATCTTTCAAAACACTGGCACAGGAGATGGGACTGTCAAAGCGGCTATTGCCGTCTTTAACAACGAACTCACAGTAAAGCAGTACCCGAAACTCACCACAAACAACATCACAGTGGTGGGAATCCAAACCAGTGCCTGGGAGATTACGCTTGTCTCCTTTTACTTTGAGCCAGACCAGCCTATCGAGCCCTATCTAGAACACCTCAAGAAGATAGAACTCGAGATCGGATCCAAGAGGATAATCTTTGGAGGGGACGCCAATGCAAAAAGCTTATGGTGGGGCAGCCCGAAGGTCGACGCTAGGAGCGAAGAGATGGCAGGAACTCTCGGGGAGCTCAACTTAAATATTTTAAATAGAGGGGAAACACCGACCTTTGACACAATCCGAGGAGGGAAACGGTACAGCAGCCACGTGGACATTACCGCCTGCTCCAACGACATGCTGGACCTGATAGACGACTGGAGGGTAGACGAAGGTCTCACGAGCTCGGACCACAATGGTATTACTTTTAAAATCCTCTTGCAGAAATCGAAAGGCATCAAAGTCGAGAGAACAACAAGAAAATTTAATACCAGAAAAGCCAATTGGTCCAAATTTCATGAGAAGTTTGGCCAATTGAAACTTGAACGCAAAATTACACTAATTGAAATAGACAAAATTAAAGATATAGAACAAATTGATACAATAATAGACAACCTTACAGAAACAATCATAGAAACATGTAGAGAAACAATACCGGCCAAAAAACACCAAGAGAAACTTACCTTGCCATGGTGGTCCGAGAGACTCGCTGAGATGAAGAAGACAGTCGCTACCAAAAAGCGCAGAATCCGTTGCGCCGCCGAAGTTCGGAAGTCAAAGGTCGTAGAGGAGTACCTGAAACAGAAAGAAGAATACGAGTTAGAGGCGACCAAGGCCCAGACCGAGAGTTGGAAGGAGTTTTGTGGGAAACAGGATGGCGAGGGGGTATGGGAGGGCATTTACAGGGTAATAGGTAGGACACAGCGAAGGGAGGAGGACTTGCCATTAGAGGAGAACGGCGATGTGCTGGACGCAAAGAACTCAGTAAGGCTATTGGCAGATACATTTTATCCGGAGGACCTCCCAGAACGCGACAATGACCATCATCGACTCATCCGACTGAAGGCCGATAAAGTAAACTCTGGTGAGCAAAATGATCCCTGTGACCCACCGTTTACAATGGCGGAACTCAGGAATGCTACGGAGTCTTTCAACCCGAAAAAGGCACCGGGTTCCGATGGCCTTACCGCGGATATCTGTGGCCATGCCGTGAAGAATGACCCGGAGTTAGTTCTGGGACTCCTGAACAAATGCCTCGAGTACCATCACTTCCCCACGTCCTGGAAGCAAGCAACGGTCATTATATTGAAGAAGCCAGGAAAGGATAGCTACGTCACCCCCAAATCTTATAGGCCGATTGGACTGCTGCCTATATTAGGGAAGACTTATGAAAAGATGCTGGTGGCCCGCCTCAAATTTCATCTTTTACCAAAAATGAGCACACGCCAATACGGGTTCATGCCGCAAAAAAGCACTGAGGACTCCCTCTATGCCCTCATGCAGCATGTTAATAAGAAACTTGAAGAAAAAAGAATAGTTACGCTTGTATCTTTGGACATAGAGGGAGCCTTTGACAGTGCCTGGTGGCCTGCGATAAGAGTTCGCCTGGCAGAGGAGAAATGCCCTCCCAACATTAGGCGGGTCATGGATAGTTACCTTCAAAACCGGAAAGTGGAAGTCAGGTACGGCGGGGAAGTACACAGCAAAGATACAAGCAAGGGCTGTGTCCAGGGCTCAATTGGGGGCCCAATATTTTGGAATCTCATCCTAGACCCCCTCCTAAAAGTGATGGAGAGTAGGGAGATCTACATCCAAGCGTTTGCGGACGATGTCATCCTGGTCTTTGATGGAGAGACCGCACTCGAGGTAGAACAACGTGCCGGTGCCGCTCTCAATCATGCCCTGGCGTGGGGTGTTGAAAACAAATTAAAATTTCCTCCTCACAAAACTACGGCTATGGTAATAACCAAAAAACTAAAATACGACACACCACGCCTGAGCATGGGGGGGATCGACATCGGCATGTCAGAAGAAATCAAGCTGCTGGGCGTAACAATAGACCGAAAACTGACCTTTAACACCCACGTCTCACATGTTTGCAAGAAGGCAGTCGCAATCTACAAGCAACTATGTAGAGCTGCAAGGGTCAGTTGGGGGCTTCACCCAGATGTTATTCGGGTGTTATACGTGGCGACCATAGAGCCCATAATACTTTACGCTGCTAGCGTCTGGGCACCGGCTGCAAAAAAGTTGGGCGTGAGAAAACAGCTTGGGACTGTCCAACGGGGAATCGCCCAAAAAATGTGTAGAGCATATCGCACGGTCTCCCTGAACTCAGCACTAGTGCTATCCGGAATGCTTCCACTGGACCTCCGAGTACGTGAGGCAGCATTACTTTACGAAGCTAGGAAAGGAGTGCCACAAATTTCACTGCGGGGCAGGGAGGTCGAGCGAATGGCTCCTTCGGTTGAGGATCCCCATCCCGCGACATGCGACATCTTGCGCTTCGACAGTCTGGCGGACCAGGAGCAACTTGACAACGTACGCAACCTCGACGTCCGCATATTTACGGACGGGAGCAAGATCGGAGGAGGGGTCGGTGCTTCACTGTCCGTATGGAACGGTGAAGCAGAGACCAGAGCCCTCAAACTTGCTTTACCGGACTACTGTACCGTGTACCAAGCCGAACTCCTAGCAATTACAAGGGCAACAAGGGAGATAGTTAAGTACAAATCCACGTCGTTTGGAGTTTTCAGCGACTCAATGGCAGCTCTCCAAACAATAACGAATCCCGGTTCGCGTCACCCTCTCGCGGTAGAAGCCAGGGATAACATGAAAACAGCATCCCACCAGAACAAGGTGGTAAACTTGTTCTGGGTAAAGGCCCACGCTGGATTACCGGGAAACGAAAGAGCAGACCAGTTAGCAAAAGAGGCCGCTGAAAACACCAAAAGAAAGCCAGACTACGATAGGTGTCCGATCTCATTCATCAAGCGCAGCATACGCATGGCGACGCTTGATGAATGGAACCGCAGGTACAAAACTAGCGATACTGCATCTGTGACAAAGATGTTCTTTCCAGATGTGCGGGTAGCGTATAGCGCAATACGCAAGATAGAACCAAACGGCTTAAACACCCAGGTAATGACGGGGCACGGTGGATTCTCTGAGTACTTGAACCGTTTCAAGTGCAAGGAGAGTCCATCGTGCATCTGTGACCCGGATGTAAGCGAATCGATCCAGCACGTATTGTTCGATTGCCCACAATTCGCAGTGCGCCGCTTTAACACAGAACACATATTGGACATGGAAATAACATCGAACAGTGCCAAGGAGCTGATAAGAGGTAAAAATGCTAACAAATTCTTGGAATATTGTAGATCTATAGCAAAGATAGTCATTGATCGTAACAAAACCGCATAAGTAAATATGCTGTCATAATATAGTATATTATATTAATGACTAGTATAGTATAAAAAAGTCTGTAATAAATAATGTTGTTATAAGTAGTTAATATTGTGCTGTAGGCTAAAACATAAACATATTTAAAATAAATAAAAATAAGATAAGTAAGATAAGTAAGAGCAATAAAACCTGCTCCCCGGCTCTGTAAGTAAGTAGGAAATAAGATATTAAATTGTAATGTATAGTTAAGAAATAAGATTAGAATAAGCCTGAATGTAAAACCAAACTGTAATAAAAATTTTTTTGCCTCCCTGTTTAATAACATACCCTAAGATAGCAAGCAAATAAAGCAAAACATAAAATAGGAAAGAAGATGATAGTTGGGTATCCCACCCATTAAGACATGTATGAGGATGAATGAAAGAAAGATACAGTATGAAGAATAAAAGTACGAGAAGCATAAAAGCGAGAAATTGTATGACATGAGAAATAGACAGGCATAGGCTCCAATTATGTTGGAGGTAGAAGTATAAAAAAAAAAAAAAAAAAAAACCTAACCTAACCTAACCTAACCTAACCTAACCTAACCTAACCTAACCTAACCTAACCTAACCTAACCTAACCTAACCTAACCTAACCTAACCTAACCTAACCTAACCTAACCTAACCTAACCTAACCTAACCTAACCTAACCTAACCTAACCTAACCTAACCTAACCTAACCACCGGACACAATGCGTTTAGCATGGACTGTCCGGTCCGACGCAAGTGGGATGCGTTAGCTAGAGCAAAAGTAGCGTACTGCTAAGGGCTCCACCGCAGAAACAGGGAGCAATCCTACCACCGGGACCAAGGCGTATCCGATTGTGCAGGCTAATCTTCAAAGGAAGGAACTGGCGACCGCTGAATTGTTCGGGGTTGCCGAGGATAGGAAGGTGGCAATAGCCCTAATCCAGGAGCCGTATGTAGGCAGCATACGGAGGATGCGAGACTATCGTGGGGCGCGTATATTCCAGGCGTCGGAAGACGGAAGTGGAACTGTAAAGGCCGCAATAGCGGTCTTCGGACAAGATCTAGATGTCATACAGTGTCCGTGTGAGGACCCGAACCCGCGCCTGGAACCTCGCGGTGGTCTCCGTCTACTTCGAGCCGGACAAGCCTATAGACGGCTACCTCGAGCACCTTCGAGGGATTCGGCGGACGCTAGGACCCCGAGGCCTGCTCATCGGAGGGGATGTAAACGCAAAGAGTTCCTGGTGGGGGAGTAACACTGAGGACAATAGAGGGGAGGAGCTATGTGGCACATTAGAGGAGTTGGATTTGCAGGTGCTCAACAGCGGCACTACACCTACGTTCCATACCATAAGAGGCGGCAAAATCTTTAGCAGCCACGTTGACATCACTGCTTGCTCAGCGGACCTAATCGACTACGTGGAGGGTTGGCAAATAGACGTCGGAATGACGAGCTCGGACCACAACGGCATCGTATTTAACATTCGGCAAATTAAATCCACCGGCATCAACGTTCAAACAACAACCAGGCTCTACAATACTAAAAAAGCTAATTGGGACCAGTTTCGTGAGAAACTGGCACAATTAAAAATGGAAAACAAAATTAACAAACAGGAAATAGATAATATAACAAATAAACAAAATTTAGAAATTATTGTAGAGTCATATTTAGATATAATTAAAACATCGTGTGAAAAAAGTATACCAAAAAAGAAAATATATAAAAAACTTACCTTGCCGTGGTGGTCCGATGAACTCGCCGCGTTGAAACAGGAAGTTGCCACCAAAAAGAGAAGGATCCGCTGCGCCGCACCGGTTCGTAGGAAACACGTCGTTGATGAGTACCTGCAAAAGAAAGAAGAGTATGAAAGACAAGCGAGATGCGCCCAGATCCAAAGCTGGAAGGATTTCTGCACCAAGCAGGACAGGGAGGGGGTCTGGGAGGGTATTTACAGAGTGATAGGAAGGACTGTGAAAAGGCAGGAGGACGTAGCCTTGGTCAAAAACGGCGAAACGCTGGATTCCGCCGAATCCGCATCGCACCTGGCTGAAACCTTCTATCCGGAGGACCTAATGAATACAGACAGCCAAGACCACAAGGACACCCGGGAGCTCGCACAGCGGGTAAACGACCGGGTCCATGATGAAGTGCATGACCCGCCGTTTACAGCGCATGAGATGATGACCGCGGTGTCCAGCTTTAACCCGAAGAAGGCGCCAGGTGCGGATGGTTTTACGGCGGACATCTGCCGTCGAGTCATTCTCCAGGACCCTGATGCTTTCCTTGCCCTGGCCAATAAGTGCCTCACCCTGGGCCACTTCCCTAACAAGTGGAAGGAGGCCACGGTAGTGGTGCTGAGGAAGCCGGGCAAGGACAGTTATCAGAGCGCCAAATCGTACAGGCCCATAGGCCTTTTACCTGTACTGGGAAAAGTCCTGGAGAAAATGGTAGTAGCAAGGCTCCAATGGCACCTTGTACCGAGGCTCAGTACTCGCCAGTACGGCTTTATGCCCCAGAGAAGCACCGAGGACGCCCTCTATACCCTAGTGAACCAAATTAAAGCGGAGGTTAAATTGAAAAAACTGGTAACGCTCGTCTCACTGGATATAGAGGGTGCCTTCGATAGCGCATGGTGGCCGGCCATCAAGGTCAGACTGGCTGAGGAAAAGTGCCCGGTCAATATCAGGCGGCTGCTGGACAGCTACCTCGACGGCAGATGTATAAACCTCAGGTACGCCGGTGCGGAACATCGCAGGGCGACACAAAAAGGCTGCGTCCAAGGGTCCATTAGCGGACCCATCCTGTGGAATATCCTCCTAGCCCTCTCCTTAAGGGTCTGCACGAACGGGGCGTCACCTGCCAAGCGTTTGCGGATGACGTGGTTCTGCTGTTCGCCGAGTGTACAGCGCTAGAGGTGCAGCGACGTGCCAATGCCGCCCTCGACTTTGTTCGGGGGTGGGGTGTTAAAAACAAATTAAAATTTGCGCCACACAAGACCTGCGCCATGCTTATAACGAACAAGTTGAAGCATGACACCCCGCTCCTGAGCATGGGCGGGGTCGACATTGGCATGTCCCGAGAGCTGAGGATTTTGGGGCTTACTATAGACGACAAGCTGACTTTTAACACCCACGTCGGCAACGTCTGTAGGAAGGCCCTAAATATCTACAAACAGCTCTCGAGAGCAGCGAAGATAAGCTGGGGGCTGCACCCTGAAATAGTACGCACTATATACACGGCGACGGTAGAGCCGGTCATCACATACGCGGCAGCAGCATACGCGCCCGCCACCGAGAAGCTGGGTGTCCGCAAGCTCCTCAACGCTGTGCAGAGAGGATTCGCGCAGAAAATCTGCAAGTCCTACCGCACTGTCTCCCTTAACTCGGCCCTGTTACTGGCCGGGTTACTGCCTTTGGACCTCCGTATCCAAGAAGCGGCTCGTCTATACGAAGCTCGCAAAGGGTCAACCCGGCTAGTGCTGGGAGACCGTGAGATAGAACGTGTGGTGGGATTTGCAGAATTACCGCATCCGGCTCTGCGTATGGACATGAGTTTCCAGAGTCTGGACGACCAAAGCCTGGTAGACCAGCATAACGTGCAGGCGCTCCGCATCTTTACAGACGGCAGCAAGTTACAGGGCAGGGTCGGTGCCGCGCTGTCCATGTGGGACAGCCGGACCGAAACCAGAAGCCGGAAACTGTGCTTGCCAGCGTACTGCACAGTCTACCAGGCCGAGCTCTTGGCCCTATGCAGAGCTACGAGCGAAATCCTCAAGTGCAGCGTGGAGAGCTTCGGCATCTACAGCGATTCGAGGGCGGCGCTGCAAACAGTTACGAACCCCGGGACTCTGCATCCCCTCGCGATCCAGGCACGCCGCAACCTCAGCCAAGCCTTGATCCAGCACAAAGATGTATCCTTGTTCTGGATTAAGGCCCACGCCAACATCGATGGAAACGAGCGTGCCGACTTTCTGGCAAAGGAGGCGGCGCTGTCGAGTCGGAGGAAGCCTGACTACGACCTGTGTCCGCTTTCATTCGTCAAGCAGGAAATTCGCAGCGGTTCCCTTGACGAATGGAACCGGAGATACCAGTCGGGGCAGACGGCCTCCGTCACGAGAGCGTTCTTCCCAAACGCGAGGGATGCGTATCAATTGGTGCGGAAAATCCAACCGCAAGGCGTGGTAACACAGATATTAACGGGACACGGGGGGTTCTCCCAATACTTGCATCGCTTCAAGTGTCGGGAGAGCCCGTCGTGTATCTGCGACCCAGAGGTAGAGGAAGATGTAATGCACGTCATCTTTCAGTGTCCAGTATTCGGCTCCCGTAGACACGAGGCTGAACAACGCCTAGGAGCGCGAATAGCCAAAGATGACGTGCATACACTAATTGCCGATAAGGAAAAAAGAGTGCGATTCCTAAAATTCGCAGAGGACATTTGCAAAACTGTGATAGAGAGAAACAAACAAGAGTAACTTGTTTCTCTCTAACATAAATAAAATAAATTAATAATAAAGGAAAGAAAAATAAACTATTAGAAGAATAAAAATAAAAAGATGGAAAAAGGCTCTTGTCATGCAAGAGGATAGCTGCATCACTTACTAAAAAAAAAAAAAAAAAAACCTAACCTAACCTAACCCAGTCCCGTGCCTTCCGCCATTGCGAAAGCTGTGTTTTTGAGTCGCTCCGCGTGTAAAAAATCGAACGGTCGGGATAATTTGTGATAAAAGTATAGTGCGATACCTCAAAAGTTGCGCAATTACAAGCGCTACGTGATCGCGAAAACCGCGTGGAAATCGCATGAAAATTGTGGATTTTCTCCGAACAAAAACTGTTTCTTAGTGCTAAAACAAGTGGAAAACTAGTGGTATCTCGGAATCCAGATCGACAACATATAATTTTTCGATTGTGAAAAGGTGCGTCTCGAAGGTACCTATCTTCTGAGACCCCTCTAGAAAGTGTGCAGTGAGAACTCGTGGAACTAGGGCCAAAAAACAAAAAAGCACGTGGCAGAAAATTTCGGTTTTTCAGCAATTTTGCTGAAACAGAAAGTGGCCCCAAAAGGAGGCAAAACCAACGCCCCCGTGAGTTTTTGAAAATCGCAAATTGGACGAAAACTGTACGCGCATCGTGTATCCAAAGTTTAGTGAACTTCGTAATAAGCTTCGAGCTTTTTTCATCAGGATACCAGTGAAAAACAGGATCGATAACATATACTTTTTAAAGTGTCAATTAATAGAGACAGAAAAAAAAAAAAAAAAAAAAACCTAACCTAACCTAACCTAACCTAACCTAACCTAACCTAACCTAACCGAGTTGACCGCCGTCCGCTAACCGGAAAGCCACAATTTACACGTGCTCCGCTTTAAAAAATTCGAAAAAGTGGGTTTTTGTTGCCCGATTTGTAAGTGTGAGGTGTCAAAAGCTGTGTCTTTTTTGCCTTCACCTCTCACAGTGAGTGTAGTGCCAAATAGTGTAGTGGCTAAAGCGCAAACATCGAAAAACCTCAAATTTTTGAGGTTACTTTGTGAATTAAAACACTAAAACGCGTGTGCAGTGAGTTTTAAAAGGAATTTAGCGGATCTGAAAATTTCCCCGAGAAGGGGCAGTTCGCTCCTACCAGACGACACCAATATCACGTCGCTGCGACCACTCAGTAAGCTGCAATCTCCAGAGAAACAAGTTCCACGTGGCGGTCAAAATCCTAAACCAGACGTATCAGGTACCTGAAAATTTGGTCAAATATACACCATCAGTAAAGAAGTCTATTGGCGTAATCTCCAGATTTTTTGGAATTACAGTTTTTTATTAATTAAAATTTTAAAATTCGGACTTTGAAGTGCTATAACTCCTGAAAAATTTTTAAATTTAAAATTCGACAACTGTTATTGTCAATGTAGACTTCTTGCCCTTTTTGTCGATGAGTCAGGAATATGTTTTATAGCAATAAAACAACACCACTTACTCCGAACGTAGACAATTTAATTCCGATAAATCAACACCTCTTATGATTATCTTGGTAACGAAACCATAGCGCGATTCAGGAAATCTAACAACGACATCTAAGGAGCGTCGAGGTAAACCTTTACTACTGATTAACTTTGACATTACATTTTGTTGATTAGATAAAAAGACATGAACATTCCGCCCACCAAGGACCTAGTCCTTTTAAACCGCCCACCATGACGTAACTAAGGGTGCATTAAACAAGCATGAATAACCTTCGTTTTTACTATAATCCTTGGTGATCGTCCTTTACAATATTCATGACTTAAAAATAAAAGTTTAGTAGCTTTACTAGTCATAAGAACACAAACAATTTAACATATGTGCTACTTCTAGCATACCTACTATTTGAGCGGACTGTATATAAAACAAATAAAAATAAACAAAACAAAAAAAAACTTATTAAATAAATAATGATCATTCATCGTTGACAGGCAAGATGCATAATTTAGAAGTTGGACGTTTGACTTGGTGGTCCTTACATTGCAAGGTGACTACGCGAACTAAATTATCTGTACCAGGGTGTAGTTTAACTACTTTTCCATACAACCATTTGGCAGGGGGCAAATTGTCTTCTTTGACGAGAACAATATCCCCAACCTTTGGATCGCGAATACGTTTAGCCCACTTGTGTCGTTGAAAAAACATAGTTAAATATTCTTGAGACCAACGTTTCCAGAAAGATTGAATCATTCTCTGTGTCAAATGCCAACGTCTCAAGCTACTGACTGTCGCATGCTCATAATTATAATCTGGCGCTGTCACCAGTGGCTCACCGACCAAGAAATGACCTGGTGTCAAAGGGTTTGGTTCTGTTGAGTTCGCACTAGTCTGTGTTAGAGGTCTGGAGTTCAGACATGCCTCTATTTGCGATAAAACAGTACTCAACTCCTCGAAAGTTAAAGTGGATTCACCAATAACCCGTTTGAGGTGATGTTTTGTGCTTTTTATGCCAGCCTCCCACAAACCTCCGAAGTTAGGAGAATGAGGCGGAATGAAATGCCATTCTGTTCCATTATTGGCCAATACAGCTGCTATTTCTCAAGGAAGAGCAGCACATTCATCGCGAAACATTGCCTTAAGCTCCTTTGAAGCTCCCACGAAGTTTGTGCCATTGTCACTGTAAAGGTGACTGCAGTGACCACGTCTGGCAACAAAACGTTTAAAGGCCGAAAGAAAGCCTTCAGAGGTCAAATCCGAGACCACTTCTATGTGCACAGCACGGGTTGCCATGCACACGAAAAGACATATGTAACCTTTATAGGACTTATGTCCGCGACCCTTAGCTGTTCTTATCTGAATCGGTCCTGCGTAATCGACACCTGAATTGAGGAAAGGCTTACTCGGGGTCACTCTGCATGACGGCAACTGTCCCATCAATTGATTTTTTGTTACAGCTGCATGACGAATACAAGCTACACAGTCGCGGATATGAGCTTTAATCAAATTCTTTCCTCGAACAATCCAGTACTTTGACCGCAGAAAATTTTGTGTTAACTGGGGTCCACCATGCAGTACACGTTCATGAGCGTCCGATATGAGCAGTTTTGTCAAATGAGACTGATAAGGAACTATGATGGGATGCTTCATATCATCATCTAATTGTGAATTTTGGATTCTACCTCCCACTCTCATCAAGTCCTTATCATCAATATAAGGATTCAAGGACAACAAACAGCTGCTTTTGCTGACGTCTCTACCTGCTTGGATTGCCTTTATTTCTGTCTCAAACCACACCCTCTGACATTGCTTGAGACAGCCATGTATGGTATCTGCAATCTCAGCAGCTGTAAGGTAAGATGGTAACCTTGTCTGTGATGCTTTGGAGACCTTCAATTTCAGAAATCGTCTACAATAGGTCAGCGACCTGATTAATCTACGGAACGATGAAAATCTAGACCAAATCAATTCAGTCGGACTGTCGTCTACCTGTGTTGCATGAACCTTGACAGATTTTTGTTCCAGTTTAGTCATTATAGCTTTAGGTCTGCAGTATTCTATGGTACCAGCAAGCAACCACGACGGTCCATGTTTCCAAAGCGAATCATTTAACAAGGATGTAGATGTTGTACCCCTCGAAGCAATATCAGCTGGATTGTTCTTTGTGTCAACAAAATGCCACTGAGTGGAGTTGAGGGCGGTAAGGATTTCAGAAGTCCGGTTTGCAACAAATGTTTTCCACCGACTCGGGTGATCGCTCAACCAAGCCAGCACAACCGTTGAATCTGTCCAAGCATGTAAGTTTGATTTTTGAATATCCAAAACACGAGCCACTTCTGAAAGTAATTTGGTAACTAAAACTGCTCCACATAGCTCCAGTCGTGGTATAGAAATTTGGTTGATTGGAGCCACCTTCGTTTTTGCAGTTACCAGATTACAGTGGACTCGACCTTCAGTATCAATAACTCTGATGTATATAACCGCGGCGTATGCTACACTTGACGCGTCAGAGAAACCATGTAATTCCATCGTTTGATCATCGCTTTTTCTTTGCAGCCATCTTGGAATTCTAAAGTTATTGAGTGTTTGCAACTCACGACGATAAGACTGCCACTCAGTTAGAAGCTCCTCGGACAGTTCCTCATCCCAATCCAAACCAGCGATCCACAGTTTTTGTATGAAGATTTTCGCGGTAATTATGCATGGTGCAATCCATCCCAGTGGGTCATATAAACGTGATATTTGTGATATAACTCTTCTTTTCGTTCCAGATTCAGACGGTGGCAGCGGTGTAATGGAATTCATCTGAATTACGATTCCAGGTAAGTCCTAAAATTCTAGTAGTTTCATCTTCTTTTATTTCCAGATTTCTTCCAGTATCCAGTTCTATCTGTTTTAGCAACTCTTCTCGGTTACTCGTCCATTTCTGTAAAGTGAAACCTGTTTTATGTAAGAGCTCATTAAACTCGTGATAGATTTTTACAGCTTCTTCTTCAGTCTGGCAACCTGTCATTAGATCATCCATATAAAAATCTGTCATGACTCTATTAGCAGCGTATGGATATGATTTGCCTTCATCACTAGCGGTTTTCTGCAATGCCTTCACTACCAGGTAAGGTGCGCTAGATGTCCCAAATGTAACTCTCAAAAGCCTATATTCCTTTATATCAGCATGAAAGTCATCCCGCCATAAAATCCTTTGAAAGTCCACATGATCGCTAGCTACCTTCACTTGCCGATACATTTTAATGATATCGGCTGCCAGACATACTGGATGTTGTCGCCACCGCATAACTGTATGACGTAAGTCAGCTTGTAAGAGTGGCCCAACCATTAAAGTGTCATTTAAGGAAACACCATCGGATCCCTTAGCTGACGCGTCAAATACCACTCTTAATTTTGTGGTCGACTTATCTTCGCGGATTACACCATGATGCGGTAAGTAAACAGCGCCAATTTTATTCTTATCCTTTTCATTTGAAATCTCTTCCATATGACCTAGTAATAAATATTCATTTATTACTGATGTATATTGTTTTTTAAGCTCACTATTTTTTGATAGCTTCCGTTCGAGACTGTGTAATCTTTTTAATGCTATTTCCTTTGTATTACAGGGTGATATACTAGACCGAAATGGCAGCTTTACGATGTAGCGACTATCTTCATCTCTGCACGTAATAGCAGCGAAGTAATCTTCACATGCTTGCTCTTCAGGACTAAGAATTGATCTTTCAGAGCCGGTTGGCTCTGCCTCTAGTTCCCAAAATTTTTTTAGGAATTCATTTTCTTCGACCTTAGTGTGCATGCTTAGAATTATATTATGATAAGACTGTACTCCATCATCATCATTGACTTCTCCCGATACAATCCAGCCAAGGTAAGTATCTTGAGCCATTGTTTTACCTCTAGGGTCCTTAATTAAGCCTTCCTTTAAAACTTTAGTATAGGCTTCCGAACCTAACAAAATATCAATTTTGCTAGGCTTATTGAAAGTTGGATCTGCCAACTCAATACTATGAAACTCTGGCCAATCCACCAATGTAAACTTCCTTTCAGGTAAAATAGAAGTTACCCTACTCAACACATAAGCCTTTATTTGAAAGTGAAGTTGGGATCAAGTAATGATTGAATATTAACTCGAACCATATATTTTGAAGTTAGGTCGCTCTGACCTCCACCCAAACCTGAGATGGTAGTTTTAATCGCTATCTTTTTTAACTTTAATAACTGAACAGCAGATTCCGTGATAAAGGAAGCTTGAGAACCCTGGTCTAAGAAGGCTCTTAAAACTTGAGAATACCCATTTTTCGATCTAGCCTTAATAACGGCTGTAGCCAGTAAAACCTGACTATATACATTTTTCGCAAAATGGGTTGAAATATGAGATTCAGCCGTGGCCTCGTTCTGTGATGTTTCCTTTTTTGTATTACTTGGTGACGCGGAAGAGCTCGCTTCCGCTCCTGAATCCGATTTTAGGTGCAAGAGAGTATGATGCTTTCTATTACAAATTCTACATTTAATATTCATTCGACAATTAATATTAAGATGACTTGAGCGAAGGCAATTAAAACACAAACCATGAGACTTAGCTATTTGACGGCGCTGATTGACGGTTTCCTGAATAAACTTCTTACAATGACACAAGAGATGCTCCTCGGAACAATGTGGACAGGAGAATTTTGAAACTACATGCAATGCTTTAGTACTACTTTTAGGCCTACTACTCTGCGGTTCTACAAATTCAAGAGCCCGAAAGCGTTTTTCCAAGAAGTCCCGAAAGTCCTTAAAGGTGGGAAGTTCATCGCAAGATTGACTTACCTGCAATTCCCACTGTTTCCGAGTCTCAACGTCCAACTTGGAGCCAATCAAATAAATAACAATAATGTCCCAAGCGTCTACCTGTACACCTAGATTTGACAACTCATGTCAACAATCGGTTGTAGTATCTAAAAGCTCCTTGAGAGCTATAGATGCCTCAACCGTCATTTGTTTTTGGTTTAGTAAGCGCTTAAGAATACAATTAGCTAAGAATCTCTTATTATTGTAACGACTATTTAACAGAGTCCAACATTTGCTATAGTTTGCATGTGTGATCGGTACGTGCTTGATGAGCTGTGCTGCTTCACCTGACAACTGAGATCTTAAATAGTGTAAACGTTGTACATCATCAAGAGTTTCATTACGATCAATCAATGATAAAAACAAATCTCTAAACGTTGACCACTCCTGATATTTACCACTAAAGATAGGAATAGTTATTTTAGGTAATTTGGCAATCGACATCATTTTCGGTTGATTACGGTCTGGTGAAGCATCACTCGTTTTACAAGACTGAGACTTATTAGGTAATGCATTTTTCAATTCTACTTTATAAGTTATAAAAATATCAGTAACCGCTTCAAACACGTCGTTCTTAACGTAATTCGTTGTGTTCAATTCTGTTTCCGTGTATTTCATCAAAAGTTCTTCATGTTTTCTTATAAAATCTTCAAATTGTTTATCCAATATTTCCAAGCGAGACTCCACATATGCCTGATTTATTCTCTCTTTAGGCGATTTTCTGAAGTTAATAAGACCCTTTTGAATGCGGTTTTTAATATCGTCCAACAGCCTTAACTGTGCCTCCATGATTGTGACTGACAAAAACTGATATGTAAAATCAAACAATTCTATTGCTGTTTTTTCTAAGATACAGCTTCGAAATATTTCTAAGTGTCTGAATATCGAAAAGTGTTCTAAGTGTTTTAACCACACTTCAACTCTGGGCGAAATCGGGCATAGATTCGGGGTCTCATCAGTAATTGAAGAAATTTTCTAAGTCCAAATTAACTATCTTAAATTTTTTTAAGTCCATGCATTATCTTTAAATTTTTACAAGTCTCTGACACTTTGAAATTTTTAAGGAAAATGTTTTTTTTTAATGAAAATTTAAACACTTATATCACTTCCCTTATCGCTCCGTTGTGCGAGGCTGCGATGACCTCGTTCCGCTCAGCTCCGTCGGCCACGCTCCGCTCAGCTGGTTCAACGACGCTCCGCTCAACTCCAGCTGTGTTTTGTTCCGGGTCGTAGGACCTTTTGTCAATGTAGACTTCTTGCCCTTTTTGTCGATGAGTCAGGAATATGTTTTATAGCAATAAAACAACACCACTTACTCCGAACGTAGACAATTTAATTCCGATAAATCAACACCTCTTATGATTATCTTGGTAACGAAACCATAGCGCGATTCAGGAAATCTAACAACGACATCTAAGGAGCGTCGAGGTAAACCTTTACTACTGATTAACTTTGACATTACATTTTGTTGATTAGATAATAAGACATGAACAGCTATATATTGCGCGCTTAGTTATTCTATACACCTTATACTTTGAAAAAATTTTTAGACCTTTTGCCTTGCTTCAGGAATTAAACAATAAAATTTTCATAAACTTAAATTTTTTTCAGGAATTTCTTACAATTTTGTATATTTTATAACGTGTATAGGTTAAGTTTAGGTTAAGACACTTTAGTTTTTAATTTGAAATTTTTTGGACATCTTACTTTAAAGATATTGCATTTTATGTGTTTTTTATTATTTAAATGAAAAGTATAGTGGAAACAATATTTTTTATGTTATTTTCGTGTTAAAATAGGTAATTAGAGCTTGTTTAAGACCAAACTCGGTCCAAAAATATCAAAAATTGAGCAATTTAGAAAATATACCATTCCTTCGTATATTAGATATTTATCTTTGTTTGTGAATTTCTCGGGCCTTAGTTGTCCTACGTACTTAGGGTTTTCAACGTTGGCTTGCTTAAAGGCTGTTTAACCCGAAATTCAGATTTTCAGGCGAATTTGACAAAATTTCTCCAAAACGACCGAAAGCTATTTCAGTTAGTAGCCAAAGCGGAGATAGGAAGTTGGTTTTTAGTCCGGAAGCTCTGCGACGTCTGGAACGGAAGTTATAGGCCGCCGAAGTTGGATTTTGACATTTTAGAACTGTCAAAGTTCAGCTTCGGAAAGCGGTAGCTGAGGAACTAGGAGGCGTAGAGAGCTGCGGTTTTCTTATTTAGGGTTCCCCTTATATCCTACATCTGCCTACTGAATTTCAGGCGACTCGGGGACTTGAGATTTAGGGCTCCTGAAATTGGTTTCGGCATACAGAGCTTATCCGGGCGAGTACAACAACACCAAGCACGTGTCTCTGCGGCGAGCAGGAACAGAGATACGAGCTCCTGAAATCGGCCTGTGACAGTTCTTAACTGTCAGACTGAAGCTTTGTGATCAGATATCTCTGGAACTGAGAGTCGCAGAGAGTCCTGGTTTTGGACTTCTACATGGGCAGGATCACCTTCTGCTGATCCGTGCATTTTCAGGCATTTTCAGAACCTGAAAAATCTTGCTCCTGAAAACAAGACCAATTGATAAAGCTCAACGCGCGCTACGGATTGAGTCCAAAAACGACAGCAATATCACCCTTACTTCCGGAGTTATAGCGTTTATACCATCTTCGGATATATATACCAACGGAAATCCAATCCCCATAACTCAGGCAACCTTTGACATAAGTGCATCGAGTTTGGGCTCATTGGAAAGGGCGCGAGGAGATCTATCGTTTGCCGGTATCAGACCGACTCTACGTAGAGTCGTATTTCACCATAGTAAATTTATAGTACTTAGTTAGCAAATATATAGTGACAAGGACTCTACGTCCTTTGAACCGTGACAACACTGGTGTGTTTACTTGAACGGCTCTACATAGAGCAAAAATTATATTTATCTATATTTTAGTTAGTTGACGGTATTGAGTATTTATTAGCGATTACTTGTGACTTACCTAACTTCTTATAGTATATCTTTGCAAATAGTACTTATGACTTATTTCCTCGCATAATTTTATTAGTCAATAGGATTTACGCTGTGTATCGTGTCTCTTGACAGTTACACTTAGGATAGAATATCACTGCAACAAGGTAAAATCAGGTACCTACCTGCACGTATTTACTGCTGCACCGACCGCTCGCCGCACGTCGTAAGTAGAGCCCGCGTTACCCGGCTGCACCTGGAACACATAAGATTTAGGTTAGTTATTTATATACAACTTTTACAAATTTAATTAGGGTAGGACAAATAAAATGTATTAGTTTATTCCTTTTATTGTTTTATTAAATTTTACCGTGCTTTATTTTACTTTGTGTTCATAACGTCGTGTGTCCTTTTACAACACACTAAACACTTGATCTGACAAATCCTTCGACTTGGTAGAAAAAATGTTCGGGTTTAGAACACCTGCGAAAAGAGCAATGGAAACGTCTCCCAGAACCGAAAACCAAATAGACGACAGGGCAGGACCCTCGAGCTCACCAAAACAGAGCTCAAACGTGAGACGCAGCATAGGTGAATGGGAGGTAGGAAAAGTTACGGGAAAAACATCGCCTGTAAAGTCGCCGAGCAAAGTTGCTCCCGGCGCCCCTACTAAACCGAAGGTTAAAACCGCCCCCCAAACTGAGACTAAAGCACCAACGCGCCGAAAATCAACAGAGGCGCCGGCTCAATCACCGACAATACCCAATCCTAAGTACGCAACAAGAACTACGGAGGCCAGAGCCAATGTTGTCAAAGCCAAGACTCTCCTTGGACAATCTAGGAATTTAAAGGCAGACATCAAGGCGGACGTAACTTCAGCGATTGAGCGACTATATGAGTTGGTCAAAGAAGGGGAGGGGAGTAAGAAAGGACAAGGAACAAATACAATTATAACAGAGGTACAAGAACAGAAAATAAGTAACACTGAAATCGAAAACGGCCACCTGACGAGAATGATGAAAGAACATCTGAAAGCAATACAGGAAAACACTGAAAAGTTGAAAGACCTGGAAAAGGTGCTGGAAAAACAAAGAGAGGAGACCAGCAGGACCACCTACGCTAGTGTAACAGCTAGGGAGCCCAGAAGGCAACCCCAGGAGCAAAGAACTCTACACTCTATGGTGATTGCATCGAAGGATACGACAGAGACGGGGGAAGAGGTCCTAGGGCAGATAAGGAAAGCAGTTAATGCGAAGGAAGGTTGGGTCGTAATTGACCGTGTCAGGAAGGCCAAGGACCGAAAAGTAATAGTGGGCTGTAGTACAGAGGAGGAGAGAACTAAAATCAAAGAACGACTGACCAGTTCGGGGGGAAATCTAATCGTGGAGTAAGGGAAAAATAAAGATCCGCTGCTCGTACTGAAGGATGTACTGAAGTACAACACAGACGATGACATAGTAAAGGCAATAAGAAATCAAAACAGTGACCTATTCCACGATCTTAGACAAGAGGACGATAGACTGGAAGTAAAGTACAAAAAGAAGACAAGAAACCCCACCACGCACCACGTGGTGGTAAATGTCTCACCGCGACTTTGGAGCAGAATCTTACAAAAAACCGCCCTTCACATCGATATACAGCGAATAAGGGTAGAAGATCAGTCCCCACTCGTACAGTGTACATGCTGTTTAGGGTATGGACATGGGAAACGATTCTGCGAAGAAACCGTGGATAGATGTAGCCACTGCGGAGGCCCTCACACAAAGGCTCAATGCGCAGACATGCTCGCGGGAGTAGCCCCATCATGCATAAATTGTGTGCACGCAAAGACGAACAGTGCAGAACACAACGCTTTCAGTAATGAATGCCCTGTGCGCAGAAGATGGGATACTCTAGCAAGAGCGAGAGTAGCGTATTGCTAAAGTTGAACTGGTCAACAATAGGGCAGGCAACCCCACTAGCAGTTATGCAGTAGCTCAAGCCAACCTCCAACGAAAGGAGCTTGCAACAAACGAGCTCATGATTGAGGCTACCGAGCGAAAACTAGCTTTCGCCTTGGTCCAGGAACCGTATGTGGGTGGGATTCGGAGAATGAAGGGCTACCGAGGAGCGCGGATTTACCAATGCGAGGATGATGGAAGCGGGACTGTTAAGGCGGCGGTGGTAGTTTTCAACCCCGACCTTGATGTCTTACAGTGCCCAGAACTCACCACGAACAACATCGTAGTGGTGAGGATCCGGTCCAAAGCATGGGAGATTGCGGTAGTCTCTTTGTACTTTGAACCCGACCAGGACATAGAGCCATACCTGGATCAACTGAAAAGAGCGGTGGCGAAGGTGGGCCCGAAAAGACTGCTCATTGGAGGCGATGCCAATGCCAAGAACACCTGGTGGGGAAGCACCATAAACGACCACAGGGGTACAGAACTGTCCGGGACCCTGGAAGAGTCAAACCTGCAGGTATTAAACAGGGGCGAAATACCAACCTTCGATACAATCCGGGGAAATAGAAGGTATACCAGCCATGTGGACATTACAGCCTGTTCCACGAATATGATCCAACTGATAACAGACTGGCAACTCGACGAAGGGGTGACAAGCTCAGACCACAACACCATTCTCTTCCAAATACACCTGCGTAGAGAAAAAGGGATAAGCATTCAACGTACGACGCGCCTATACAACACGAAAAAGGCGAATTGGGGGAGGTTTAATGAAAATAGTCAATAGAAACTCAAACAATTCGCCATCGATAATACCATCACTCCGGTAACTATAGGTAGAGTTGAAGAAAAAACCCAGTTGGAGGCATTAACTAACACCCTAACAAACGGAATAACAGCGGCGTGTAAGGAAAGCATCCCTCAAAAGGCCTCAACAACTAGACTCTCGATGCCGTGGTGGTCGGATGAGCTGGCGCAACTGAAGAAAGACATGGTCACTAAGAAACGCCGTATTAAACGAGCAGCGTCTGATCGAAAAGAGAGAGTTGTCAGTCAATACCTGCAGGCCAAAGAAAATTATGAGTGCCAAGTCAAGAAAGCCCAGATACAAAGTTGGAAAGCGTTCTGTGAGAAACAAGACAGAGAGGGGGTATGGGAGGGTATTTATAGAGTGATCGGGAAGACCGCAAAGCGTCAAGAGGACTTGCCGCTAAAAAAGGATCAAAGCACATGCGGGGTTGGAAGGAAATGAGAGGGCCGACGAACTAGCCAAGAGAGCCGCTGAAGGTTCCAAACGAAAGCCCGATTACGACTTGTGCCCGGTTTCGTACGTCAAGCGATGCATTCGTACGGCAACGCTTGACGAATGGAACCGTAGATATATTTCCGGAGAAACTGCTTCTGTGACCAAGCTGTTTTTCCCCGATGCGGTGGCTGCGTACAGGATAATCAGGAAGTGCACAATTAGTAATGTAGTCACACAAATCATGAAGGGGCACGGTGGGTTCTCAGCATACTTGAATCGATTCAAGTGTAAGGAGAGCCCATCGTGCATCTGTGACCCCGATATTGATGAAACGGTGCCACATATATGGTTCGCCTGTCCTGTCTTTGACAGAGAAAGACGATGACAAAAACAGAGAAACGCTTCTAAATTTCTGTATAAAAATATGTGAAAGGGTGATCAATAGGAATAAAAGTGCATAAGCAAATAATGCTTATTTAATATTTTGTATAATATTAATGATAAGTATTAAAAAAGTAGAATGTAAAAATATATAGTATTAGCAAAAATTTAAAAGTAACAAATAAATTAGATCTGCCCAAAAATAAATGTAAAGTAGTCGAAACAAGAGAGAGAATCAGAACATGTAAAATGATATTAAACTAAAATAGAAAGAAACATAAAAACGATACAACAGCCATAAGTTTAAAGAATATAAAAGTAAAATAATTTCGTGAAAATAGAGTCAAACGTAAAAGTTATCTAGTCAGCACGAAACTGATAGTGGAGGATCCTATGAGTTTATACTAACAAAATACACGACAGGCATAGGCTCCGATTATGTTGGAGGTAGAAGTTTATTCACCAAAAAAAAAAAAAAAACCTAACCTAACCTTTTTTTTTTTTTTTTTTTGTGCGTGTGGAAACCCCCTCGGGCCGTCACCCCACCGGGGTTTTCGGTGGGGCGGTGTGTCGGAATCGAACCGACTAAAACCACACGGTGTGCCGTACTGCGCCTTAAGTAGGAGGGATCCGGGAACAGCTTTTATTAAGACATCCGGACCCCCCCTAGCGCCTGCCCGCAAAAGCGCGGGCACCACCTTCGGGTAAAACCTCTCAATTAGGCGACGTCCAGGCACACGCGGACGCCGCCTCCTCGCGGGGGGCCACTATAGCGGGTGAAGGGGAAAAACCCGTCCCGTCCACCCGCGGCCACACTCAGGGCGGCATATGGCGCTCTGGAAAGCGCGCCTCCGCCGCCCGGTTCGCCGGCGGCGAATTTGGTCCGAGTGGAGATCGTCCTCCCGGACCCTTTCCGCCGCCTCCTTCTGCGAGATGACGTCCTCACAGAAGGTAGCGACCGCGGTAAAATTCCTGTCGCTACCGGCCATGGAGCGTATGACGGCCGGTAGCGAGAGATCCCCTCCGATGACTGCAGTGAGGGCCCGACGCTGCGTCGCCCAGGCGGAGCAAACCGCCAGCGTGTGCTGAGCCGAGTCCTCACTACAGTCGCAGTGGTGACAGGCGGGACTCAGTTCCCTCCTAGCGACCGAGTGCAGGTACTTCCCGAAGCAGCCGTGCCCGGAAAGAACCTGCGTCAGTCGGAAGGAAAGGGTCCCGTGCTGCCGCCCTGCCCACTCGACGATGACCGGCCGGAGCGCCTCCACGGCGGCAAAGCCAGCACGTGGAGCCTCCAGCCGGGACGACCAACGAGCCATGGTGGCTCGGCGAGCGGCATCACGCCATTCGCGTACTTCTTCGGGCGGGGGCCGACTGCCGCTTCCCGCCCGGAACTCAGCCGTTCGCCGATATACTTCGGCGAGCACTTCCGCCTCCAAATCCCACGGGGGAGTTCCGGCCAACGCGCACGCCGACGGGCGGACGCCAAGGGCGGACGCAGCGCCGACCAGCTTCGGAGCAAGCTGTCGGAAGTGCTCGTCGAAGAGCCACCTACCGTCGAGGATCAGGCCCAGATACCTTATGTGGGCCCGAACCGGTACGAGAACCGAGTTGACTACGATGGAGGCGCCAGGGGGTGGACCACGACGAGGCCCATGAAATAAAAGGGCCTCCGTCTTATCCAGGGCCACCCGCAGACCCAGCGCCTCGATGCGACCGACCACCAGAGAGACACCTCTGGTGGCCAAACGCGCCGCCTCTTGGAAGTTCGCCCCCCGGGCTGTGACCAGTGTGTCGTCGGCGTAACAGATTACGCCCAGCCCGGGGGGGAAGTCGCCTCGAAGGGCCCAGTCGTAACCCATGTTCCACAGGAGTGGTCCAAGGACAGACCCCTGCGGAACACCGCACGACATGGGCCGACAACTCAAAACTCCATCTCGTCGGTCCTCGTACATGACGGTACGCTCCTCTAAATAGTCTGCCACTAGCCGCCTCAGGTACCCTGGCACTCCGTGATAGTGGAGTGCTTCCCTGATGCAGCTAAATGGCAGACTATTGAACGCGTTGGCAATGTCCAGCGACACCGCCAACAGCACGCCGCTACAGCTCACTACCTCTTCGGTCACGGCCCTCAGGCGCAACATAGCACCGACCGTCGAACGCCCCGCTCTAAAACCGAATTGGGCGTCCGACAAATCGGGGCTGACCTCGCACAGGTGCCGGACGATGCGGGCAGAGAGATCCCTCTCAAACAATTTACCCGCCTCGTCCAGCAACACGATGGGCCTGTAGGCCGCAACAGAGTCGGTAGGCCGTCCCGGCTTCCTTAAAAGGACCAGCTTCCCGCTCTTCCAGCAGTCAGGGAAGCGCCCGGACGCCAAGCAAGCGTCGAACACTTCCCTGAGGTGGTCGGACATGTGGTCGAGGGCGAGGGCCAACACTCGGGCAGGGATCCCGTCTGGCCCGGGGGCGGTGTTCTTGGAACGGATCCGTAGAACAACCGCCCCTACCTCCGCCTCCGTGACGGGCGGAACACCATCCTCCTCGTTCTCCCCGTCGTCTCCGGCCAAGGGGGCCATCGACGGGGGTACGTGCTCCACCCGTTGCGGGAAAAGGCCCTCAACCACTTCCTGCAGGAAGCTGGGCTGGAGAGTCTCCGTAAGGGGGGGGCCCGACGCCCGGAGCTTTTGTTGCGCCGCGCGATATGGGCGTCCCCAGGGGTCAACCTTTTTTTTTTTTTTTTTTGTGCGTGTGGAAACCCCCTCGGGCCGTCACCCCACCGGGGTTTTCGGTGGGGCGGTGTGTCGGAATCGAACCGACTAAAACCACACGGTGTGCCGTACTGCGCCCTAAGTAGGAGGGATCCGGGAACAGCTTTTATTAAGACATCCGGACCCCTCCTAGCGCCTGCCCGCAAAAGCGCGGGCACCACCTTCGGGTAAAAACCTCTCAATTAGGCGACGTCCAGGCACACGCGGACGCCGCCTCCTCGCGGGGGGCCACTATAGCGGGTGAAGGGGAAAAACCCATCCCGTCCACCCGCGGCCACACTCAGGGCGGCATGAGGCGCTGGTAAGCGCGCCTCCGCCGCCCGGTTCGCCGGCGGCGAATTAGGTCCGAGTGGAGATCGTCTTCCCGGACCCTTTCCGCCGCCTCCTTCTGCGAGATGACGTCCTCACAGAAGGTCGCGACCGCGGTAAAATTCCTGTCGCTACCGGCCATGGAGCGTATGACGGCCGGTAGCGAGAGATCCCCTCCGATGACTGCAGTGAGGGCCCGACGCTGCGTCGCCCAGGCGGAGCAAACCGCCAGCGTGTGCTGAGCCGAGTCCTCACTACAGTCGCAGTGGTGACAGGCGGGACTCAGTTCCCTCCTAGCGACCGAGTGCAGGTACTTCCCGAAGCAGCCGTGCCCGGAAAGAACCTGCGTCAGTCGGAAGGAAAGGGTCCCGTGCTGCCGCCCTGCCCACTTGACGATAACCGGCTGGAGCACCTCCATGGCGGCAAAGCCAGCACGTGGAGCCTCCAGCCGGGACGACCAACGAGCCATGGTGGCTCGGCGAGCGGCCTCACGCCATTCGCGTACCTCTTCGGGCGGGGGCCGACTGCCGCTTCCCGCCCGGAACTCAGCCGTTCGCCGATATACTTCGGCGAACACTTCCGCCTCCAAATCCCACAGGGGAGTCCCGGCCAACGCGCACGCCGCCTCCGTCGACACGGTGCGGTATCCACGTATGGCTCTAACCGCCATAATCCTCTGAGGGCGCCAGAGGCGCGCCCTATTCTGGGCGGTCAGAGCTCCCGCCCACACCGGTGCACCGTACAGTGCCATTGACCGGACAACCCCCGTGTACAACCGTCTTGTAGCGACGCTGGGTCCGCCCAAATTGGGCAAGAGTCACCCAAGGGCGGACGCAGCGCCGACCAGCTTCGGAGCAAGCTGTCGGAAGTGCTCGTCGAAGAGCCACCTACCGTCGAGGATCCGGCCCAGATACCTTATGTGGGCCCGAACCGGTACGAGAACCGAGTTAACTACGATGGAGGCGCCAGGGGGTGGACCACGACGAGGCCCATGAAATAAAAGGGCCTCCGTCTTATCCAGGGCCACCCGCAGACCCAGCGCCTCGATGCGACCGACCACCAGAGAGACACCTCTGGTGGCCAAACGCGCCGCCTCTTGGAAGTTCGCCCCCCGGGCTGTGACCAGTGTGTCGTCGGCGTAACAGATTACGCCCAGCCCGGGGGGGAAGTCGCCTCGAAGGGCCCAGTCGTACCCCATGTTCCACAGGAGTGGTCCAAGGACAGACCCCTGCGGAACACCGCACGACATGGGAACCTAACCTAACCTAACCTAACCTAACCTGTCTTCTGCTCCCAGGAATCGAGCTGACTCCTGGGAGCTCCTTCAAGATAGGCGTTTCCAGTAAAACCTCCTTTTCCTTAGACGAAGTATTCGCCTTCTTCTCCTTCTTACTTTCTACCTTCTCCGTCTTTTTTTCTTTATTTATTTGTTTGTTTGTTTTAAATTTATTTAAGCTCTCCATAATTAAACCCACGAGACGAGGAGAAATAAAGGTCGACCCGGGCAGAGATCCCCAATACCCGGGCAAGCGAAGGTTTATGCCCAACCGAGGAGTCCGCAGGTGCCCCGCCTGGGAGTGCGCTTGCGACTGAACTACCCATCAGCCATGCATCCCCTGGTCACGCACCAGAACACGGGATTCGGGGTGATTTTTTAGAGAGGTTTTCTTCCTCGCAGTCCGGGCGGCTAAGCCAAGACTCTCGTCCCCGATCGGAGTCGCGAAACATGACCACGACTCCATTCGGGATTACGATATGCCGACGGTGGCCAGGAAACTAAATTCCCCATGCCTGCTCGGTGGCAGTGTGAGTGCACGCCGAGCCCGTCTTCCTTCTCCACTGAGGAGAGCGGAGAAACTCCGACCCATGGAAGGGTCCCTCCTTCTTGATTTTTTACCGAGGTTTTCATCCTCATAGCTCCGAAGAGCGACGAGCCAAGAGAGGAATCGGCAGAAACGCCCGCTCTGTTGGGCCAAGCCTCAACCAAGTGGCCGAAGAAAGATGGCCTCCTCTTCATACTAGAATATTAGCCGTTGGCGATGACGCCGTCCTCAAAACTGAGGAACAAAAGGCAGCGTCATCTCCAACGTTTCCAGGGTGCACCACGTGGAGGTTTTCTAGACGGCAGCCCAACCGTTTTTTTTTTTTTTGTGCGTGTGGAAATCCCCTTGGGCCGTCACCCCACCGGGGTTTTAACTGTCGGAACTGTTAATAGCATATATACAAATAATAATTAATCTGCTTCCATTTTAGTGCATGCTCTTAATATTTGCACGCCTTACAGGCAAAACACTGATCTTTTGTTACTTTAATATTTTTCACCTTGTATACTTATGTGTGCATACTCATGTTTAAGCAAATAAAATTATCTTATCTTATCTTATCCAGTCGTAATCCATGGTAGCTATTTTATTTCTAGGAATTATAATTTTATAGAGTGATTAAGTATGATTTTCTGTAAATCTTCTATCATCAAGCAATTTGGATTAATATTGTTATTGAATAAAATAAATGATGGCAGTCTATATTTGTGAAGTAATTTTTTAGTGTCTGATAGTTAAAGTGTGTACCGCAAGCCTATTCATACGGAAAGGTACCTACACGTCACGTCTCATCATCATCCCCGACACCTGCAATCTGTTATGACTTCACTCAAGAACAGAGCATACGATCTTTGTGACCCTGAACATTTGGAGCGAGATCTGGATCATGTTCAGGAGGTACTTAAAAGAAACGGATATCAGGTGAATGGAACACGGAAACAACCGACAATGAGACGCAAGCATCCGGAGGTGAACAGACAACCAGCCTACATGCCATATGTCAAAGGAGTAACGGATAAGATCGGCTCCGTATTAAAGAAATACTCCATTCCGACGGTATACACACCAGGCATAAAGGTTGAAATCATCGTGGGTACACCGAAGGATGTCTTGCCGTTACAAACTCCAGGTGTCTACAAAATAAACTGCAGCTGTGGTACCACTTTGTTTGGCCTACATAGGCCAAACAAAGCGGACTATTGCTGAAAGGTTCAAAAAACACATCGTTGCAAATCAGCGATTGCAGAACATACACTCGAAGCGGGCACCAATCACTGGATTGAATTTCACCGTACGCAAGTCCTCTCCACGGAACGTCACTTTTACTCAAGAGTTGTACGTGAAGCGAATGAAATTAAAAAACACAAAACTTTCAATCGGGAAGATGGTTTCAAATTATCTACAGCATGGAATCCAGTGATAAAAACATGCCACCTCGCTTTTATGCGCAGTCGGGTGAACACCAGAATAGGACTACATCGGTTTGCTTACAGAATATGGACACTGTTAGTATAGTATGTGACGGTACATGGCGAAACGAAAATATAAAAATTATCAAAAAAGTGGAGGTGGATGAAGAACCTTCTACCTCACGATGTC
Organism: Callimorpha dominula; assembly: GCA_949752705.1. Classification (NCBI taxonomy): domain Eukaryota; kingdom Metazoa; phylum Arthropoda; class Insecta; order Lepidoptera; family Erebidae; genus Callimorpha; species Callimorpha dominula. Next base: position 19,964,332 of record OX457009.1, on the reverse strand, counting down.
GACGACGGAGGGCGTGCACCGCTGTGCCAGTCAGCCTGTGACCACGGCTAGTGCAACCTGGTCGAAACGTCAGGCAATTCAGAGGTATGTAATACCTTTTCGTGATCGCGTTAATTCTCGTAAATACGTAGATAATATTATATCATGGAACGCGAAAGTTTAAAAGTTAGTTTTAATAATTACATGGTCCAAACAGCTGCTTCCCCTGGTTTGTTCATAATGGGCAAGTATCATACCAAAAATAATTTAGTTTTAATTATAACATGGTCCAAGCAGCTGCTTTCCCTTGTTTGTTCATAATGGGCAAGTATCATACCAAAAATAATTTAGTTTTAATTATAACATGGTCCAAACAGCTGCTTCCCCTGGTTTGTTCATAATGGGCAAGTATCATACCAAAAAAAAAATAGTTTTAATTATTACATCGTCCAAACAGCTGCTTTACCTTGTTTGTTCATAATGGGCATGTATCATACCAAAAAAGGAAAGACGGTCCAGATACTTGTTGAGTTAAGAGTAGTTTCTTTTATATCTGGGGGCACGGCAGTGCCCCCGCCAAGTCGAGCAAAAAAGTGGCACGGCCGTACTATCCTTTTCTCGAAGCAGTTCAGGCCATTTTCGACCCCCTATAAATTGGTTGTGGATAAAACTAGAAGCCTGAATTTTCAGTAACCAAGCAGGCATTGTATAAACACGATATATTTAAAATTTCATTCAATTTGAACCAGTAGCTTAAGAATTAAAACTAGTCAAAGTTTCTTAATTTTGTAAGTCACTGACTGACTGACCGATCATCAAAATTCAAAGGCACTTCTAGCAGACATAGCAGCTTCAAATTGAGAATACAATTAGTGTTTAGTGTATAAATAAAGGCAAAACCAAGGAGGCTGATGGTAAACGTACTCACACTATCCGCTCAGAAGCTGATCTTGAGCGGGTTTTTGGAAGAGATGTTATCAAAAGATTTAAAGAATAATCAGATACTATTGTTGGCTCAAATAGTTGTGTACTCATATGGCATAATATTTAGGTATGCTTGCATAGGTTATTACTTACACAGGAAGAATATATTATGTAAAATATATTATGTACAAACAATTTATAATATTTACAGGGTTTGTAAAAGCACTACTATTTACAATCATCCAGTTTTACATTGCAAGTTAGCAATATTACATACAACTGGCGAGGGTACACAAAACACATTACTTTTTCTCTATTGTTGTCCATTGTGTGAAGTAATTGTGTACTTATCTGGTACAATGTTCAGGTGTGTTTACATTTGTGGTAGGAAGAATATATACATATCAAAAACTAATTATAATGTTTACAAGGCTTATAAATGTACAACTGGTTTTAATCATCTAGTTTCTCCTAACCTTGAGTATTATAATTTTTATAATTTAACAATGTTACATTCAAATAACAAGAGTACAAATAACAGAATATTATTTTTCTCTCGATAATTGTCTATTGTATGAAGTAATTGTGTACTTATTTAGCACACTGTTGAACATATACATAGCAAAAACAAATTTTGAAGTTCACAAGACCTGTAACCATGGAACTATGTACAGGCACCCAATTACTGCTGATCTTGAGTATTGTAATTTGCTTATATTTCATACAAATAGCAGGGGTATGCTGGACATATTAATTTTCCTCTATTGTTGTCCCTATAGCAATCTCTCTACTAAAGTGTTGGGGGTATGTGACTGTCCGGGTTGTAAATTAATAATAAATAAATATGTTACAAAATGGTTAGGCATACAAATACACAGCTTCTTTAAAATGTTGCAACTATTAGATAGCACCCTCATATTATTAGATAACACCCTCATATTGCAAATACACCTATTTACATCTCAATGACCAGTAAAAAATACCTGAAATTTGGACTTTATAATGCAGGTTCACTAGGAAGCAAGCATGATGAATTCCTAATAGCCATTAATCAAAATTCAGTGGATATCATGGCCATTAATGAGACTTGGTTAAAGAAAGGTGAGGAAGGGAAAGCCCCCTCAGTTCCAGGATATAAGTTAAGGCATACCCCGAGGCCTGCATCAATAAAGAACGGCAAAGGTGGAGGTGTTGGGTTCTATATAAGGAATGGACTTAATGTAAGGACGAGAACTCACCCAATAAATCCACAAGTAGAGGAATACTGGGTGTCTTTAACTTGTATGGGTAAAACAATTCTTGTTGGTACAGCATATAAGCCACCATAGTTGAGTGTTGACGGGTTTCTGGATAGTTTGACATCAAGCATTTGTGCATTGGCTCCTTACGATCATATCATACTTTTGGATGATTTCAACATAAATATGCTGACTCCTTGTGACACTTATGCTAAAAGGTTACAACAGTTCCTAAACTACACAAATTTGCTACAAGTTGTAAGCACACCAACACATTTTGCAGATGATATGGGTACTCTAATAGATGTAATATGTACTGACATGAGTGTTCAGAATGTCTTAGTGACTCATGTGCCTGAACTAGCCGCTAGACCGTCCACTTTGACAGTTCGAAAAAAGCAGACTGATCACCAATTTGGGGGGGGACTTCGCGAAATCGCGCGGAAATCGCGCGGAACTGTGTGCGGAATTGGTAACAAAAACCTCTCCTATCAGCTATCTATAACAGCTACAGCCAAGATAAAAATACTGTCAAATAGCTAGACGTTTATAGATGAAAGTTATCTATTTCTAAATTCAAATAAATACTTATAAGATTCTTATAAGAAGGTTTATTGTGAGGTCTCGAGAAAAAAAAAAACAAAAAATTCTATAAAATGGTATCGTAAGCCTAAAATATCATATTTTTTACCAATAAAGCATTTAAAAACAAAACTAGACTCATTTCCCTAAATTATGATACTAATATCTTGATATATAATTATTTCTCAGTAGCTTTAAAAAATACATCTTTATACGTCGACTATTCGCGGCCCTGAATAGCGCGGAAATGTGCCGGCAACTTGGTAACAAAATCCTTTGTAAAGCTAAAATAATAATATCTAGAGAGTAGATAAAAAGACTGAAAAATAGCTAGACGTTTATAGAAAGAAGTTATCTATTTCAAAATTCGATAGTGATAATTTAAAATACTTCAAAGGAGGTTTACTATGAATTCCTACTAAAAAAAAAACTTTCTCTAAATTTGTTTCATAGGCATAAAATATTATATTTTTTAAAAACAAAACCCTATAAAAACAAAACTAGATTCATTTCCCTTTAATATGATGCTAATTTAGTGATATATAATTATAATCTAATTGGAATTTATTCTAACTAGAAAATTTTAAATTTCGAATTTTGCCTATTTCTACACCATCGTAATCGTTATAGGGGGCTGTAGTCAAATTACAAGAACGTAAAATCCTAACTAATGTTTATTTAAAATATACTAACCACTCATCCTAATTACCAGATAAAATATATTAAAATATATGATATACCATACAAAAACATTACGATAAACCGGCGAACAAAGGCGAAGATTAATTGAAATAATATAACAAAAAAGTTTTAACACATCTAAACACATCATAACAAACTTTAGATTCATAAATAGTTTTGATATACTAAAAGAATGATTCATAAGGATAATTTTGATATATAATATTAATACAGAAGAACAATAAATACATTATTACTTACATTTTAAAAGCAGAGCTCACACACAAAAAACCTCACAAAACGCACCCACTTTCACGACAATTCACTGAATTTTGAAAAATTTCTAAGAATTTAATGGCGTCTCTTACCATAGATTAAAAGGAACCAAATGACGCGGTATTTCATAGAGAAGAGATTAGTATAACATTGATAAAAGAGGCGCAATGGATATGTTGACTAAAAATCGATTAAAACGTGCGAGTCGTTTCGCGCCAAAATTTTTCCGGCCTGTTTTTTGTGGGCGTATAAATACGCCCGGACGCTTGACGTTTCTACAAATCAGGCGTATAAGTACGGCTGAACGTCTGAGTAATTGTAACTTGCGAGTCAACCTTTAAAAGACATAAGGAGAAACCCAAGTGGGTGAGATATAGACCTTTTAGGGATTTATTAATAGAACTTTTTAACAATGATTTGGAGAACATTCCATGGCACTTATTGGCAGCGCAGGGTAATGTTAATGAAATGGTGGGAGGATTGTCGGCATGGATTACACATTTGTTTGACATACATGCACCGGAGAAACAAAACCTGTTAAAGTCAAAATTCACGCCTTGGATAACAGAAAATGTAAAATTACTTTTTATCTTACGGGACAAAGCAAGGCTCATGTTTCAGACAGCCAGATTAGAATAAAAAAACAATATTATTTGGCACCTAAACATCAAGCTATTGTGACATTGCATAATGAGTTGATAATAAAAAATCTGTTTACTTTTCAAAATAAGTAAACGATAATGTTAATAACCCCAAAATTTTGTGGAAAATTTTAAAGAAACAGGTGCTCCCATGACATAAAGACACTTTTTTACCAGATCATTTTGATAATGCAGATGCCATAAATAAAGCCTTCACAGATGTGCCAAGGGAATCCGAAATAAGTCTATCAAAATTAACATACTATGAATTTCATAGACATAAATATAATGTGAGCTTTGATCTGAAACCGGTGGACCAAGAAACTATCTTAAGGGTTTTGAAAAGTATCAAGACTAGTGCACAAGGAACTGACAAGATCAATATAGAGATGTTGACACTCACACTACCTCAAACTTTAAATATTATAACAAAAATTATAAATACATCAATAACAACACATATATATCCAGAGTCTTGGAAATGCTCCCTAGTACGACCTATTCCCAAAACTAGTCCCCCAAACTCTTTTAAAGATCTCCGGCCGATTAGTATCCTGCCTTGCCTGTTGAAAGTTCTGGAAAAGGTTGTACACATGCAAATCATGGAATACTTGGAACAAAATGGTATCCTCTCTGATAGGCAGTCAGGTTTCAGGAAGGGTTGCGGGACAACCACAGCATTATGTGATGTTGTGGGGAACATACTGGAAGCTAGGGACCGAGGAGACGGAACAGCAGTTGTCCTTCTGGACTACTCGCGCGCTTTTGATGCTTTGGATACATCCCTGTTACTATCCAAGTTAGCTTACTACGGGTTTGCATCAGATACAATCAAATAGTTTCATAGTTACCTTACAAACCGAACACAGTATGTTGAAATACATAAAGAGGATGGCACGGTGATGTCATCGTCCCCCCTAAATTTGCTTAGAGGAGTGCCTTAGGGCTCAATTCTGGGACCCCTCTTATTCATTGTGTATACAGCTGACATCACTGATACTTTTCAACACTGCAAGTACCACATGTATGCCGATGATACTCAGTTGTACTTGTCCTTTAAACCTAGCGATACACCTACAGCCATATCAAAAATCAATGAAGACCTACGAAGAGTCGTACAATGGTCTAATGAGCAATCATTGATTTTAAACCCGCTGAAATCGCGGTTTATGATATTGGGTAGCAAGCTACAAATACAGTCTATATCGGAGTATGATTCAGCTGTAATTATAAACGGGCAAAGAATAGTTAGGGTTGAGGAAGCCACCAATCTGGGCTTTGTAATGGATCCTGAGCTGCGATTCGAAGAGCATGTTAACAAAATCGTCAAAAACTGTTTCTATAGGTTAAAAATACTTTACAATATTCAGGATTATATTAGTATAACATTAAGAAAACAACTAGTGGAAGGTCTCATACTATCTAAATTTAATTATTGTGATATAGTATATGGTCCATGTTTATTGGCTAGAACTAAAAAATTTATATAAAGAATTCAAAATGCCTGTGCTCGATACTGTTTTAAAATACCCAGAGGTCAACATGTAACACCTTATATAAATGAAAATAATGTATTAAAAATGGAGGCAAGGAGAAAACTACATCTAGCCAGCTTACTGTTCGGTTTAATAAAAACTAAAAAGCCTTCCTATTTGTATGAAAAAATAAGTTGGAGACAGGATCATTGCTCATATGCTATCAGGTCTGCAAGAAGTACAATATCTGTGCCAAGTCATAGGACTACAGCATTCCGAGGCTCTCTAAAATATGCTGCAATGCGAATCTGGAATGACCTGCCACCACCTTTCAGAGACCTAAAAACAAAATATAGCTTTAAGACAAAATATAGAATGTTCCTGTTATTGCAACAAAAACATACTCAGTAAGCAGCAATATTTTCATAATATTGAACTGGAGGGTTGATTCATATTTAGAGAAATGTACTGTAGGCTAGAATTTACACACAATAGTATTGTTATGGGTCTCATTGGGGTCCAAATTCATTTTATTTTATCTTAGTTTAGTATGTACTTAATCTTGTTTAATAAATGTAGTTAGAATTTTAAAATCTACCTTGCAAGTTTTGGCCCCTTTGCTATTTAGCACTCCAGTTGCTTGTCAGAGTCAGTTACCTATGCTTGGTACTCCTATGATCCACTATACAATATGCATCGTGTTGGGAATATGGTTGAGCCTAAAATTGTGTAACGAATAAGAATCTAAAAAAAAAAATCTTATGTTAATATACTGTATGACAACTATGTGGAATTATGTATCACTGGAAAATATGTACTTACCATGCTTATCTACGGTATACCCCCGTATAATTTATTGGAATAAGTTTATTTAGTTTTAACAAAACGATATTGCCTGCCGGCGTCAGGTGACGCTTGCGGTTGGCACTGAAAACCAGTAAGGGGATGTTTTATATCATCTCAGTGTACGCAGAGTGTCAACCCGAAATTGCAAAACAGCAGCGTACTGTGAGCAATAATTCCAATTTCAATCATTTCAAAAAGAAAATTAAATAAAAGGAATAACCACATGTTGCCTTGCCACGTCAAGAAAGACACGTCACATCTACATGTCACAGATGACAAATTGTAGACATAGCAGTCATAGACTAAAAAAAATGATGTTTATGAAGTAGGTTATTTATTTAAGTAGGTTAAAATATGTATGTAAATTATAGGCTAAGGTAACAAAAAAAAAAGAAAAAAAATGTACGCTGAGGTTATTGCAATAAACCATATTTTCTTTCTTTTCTTCTTCTATATTTTATATTATGTTCACTAGTTAGACCCTGTCTCTTAAACTAGGCAATTTTACCTGTACTTTAAGAAACAGTGTTCGGCAGTAGAGGATTGGCATTAGACATAATTATAATAAAGATGATAGGTGCGGCTCCTGTAGCTCGTGTCAGATAGTGATGGTTGGTGATGATTACTTCAGTGAGTCGGTGTGTGAGTATTAAGAAACTTTGACTAGTTATAATTCTTAAGCTACTGGTTCAAATTCAATGAAATTTGAAATATACCGTGTTTATACATTGACTGCTTGGTTACTGAAAATTCAGGCTTCTAGTTTTATCCACAACCACAATATAGGGGGTCGAAAATGGCCTGAATTGCTTCGAGAAAAGGATAGTACGGCCGTGCCACTTTTTTGCTCGACTTGGCGGGGGCACTCCCGTGCCCCCAGATATATGCAAATAAAAATATGTATTGGAAGTGTGCTTATACAAAGAAAACGAAATGTGTCGGATCTTTAACCGTAAAGGTGAAATATTTTTTTAAGATTGTAATTATTAATTTCATTCAATTTTTTTTTTAGTAACTTGTAAAATGGTCAACGGAATGAAAAAGCAAGATTGGGTACCGGTACATGGTACCAATGTACCAAAAAGAAAAAAAAATTAAACAAATTGAAAAAAAAATGGAAGAGAACATAATTATAAAAATAGGAGCAAGTCATGTTAAGGCGAAATATTGACGTAGTCTTGGTTTAGTTAATGGTTCTATCGGTATAGTGCAAAGAGTAAAGGTTGATCCCGAAAATACAAAAAAAAAAAAAAAGAAAATATACATGACATTTAATAAATAAATGTTTACGAGCTTGGTCCGGTCAAAACTAAATTTGAAATTATTAATAGGGCCTATGTTCATCGCGAACAGTTTCCCATATCTATACACAAAAGTCAGGGCCTAAGTCTAAATAATTGGTTGATGGATATCGGTTCTGCAGTATTCACATCCAGTCAAGCTTACGTGGCACTTTCGATAGTTACAAGTCTGAGCGGATTACATTTAATTAATGTCGACTTTGGAAGTATTAAAGCACAGGAATCCTCAATTTGTGAATACAATAGACTAAGAATCATTTACAGTCCAGACTTTTGAAATTTCTAACATAAATGTTGAAAATTGTAACATCAAAGCCTCCCAGAAAAACCAATAGAGACAGGGAGTGGGCTTTAAGAAAAACTGTAGTTGAAGCTCAAGAAGTAGTACCGGAAAAGAAAAAGCGGAAGACAACCTACAAAAAGAAATGAGATGCCATCAAAAACAAAACTTGTAAAAAAACCCAAGTCTCGCCACTCAGTTCTTCTACCGTAAAAAGTTTTGAGATTCATGTAATACCAAGTCTGTTAATTTATTCAGTCCCTACTTAAGGGACCTTTTGTCTTAAGTTATTACGTAATTAGCTAACCTAACAACATCTTTAAGTGACCATATCAATATTAAAAATCTTTTACGTTTTAAATAAAATAGATTGACTTGGCAATCGCACTAAACAATCTTATTTAATATAATAGGTATGTATTACTTGTCAGATACATTGTGTTTTCATGCGATGGCCAAGTCAATCTATTTTATTTAAAACATAAAAGATTTTTAATATTGATATGGCCAAGGTTTTTGATGGCATCTTTTTAATATGGTATTGATAACCACCACAAAGAAGGACTAACCCTCTTCGTCTTTTTAAAATAACTATGTCATCCATAATTACTTGTTGAATAAATTCGTGTACTTATTCCACAATATTTATAATATTGAATAAATGTTGACATAAAAATAGGTACCTATTGCAAATAAGATAATGACAGTCACTTTAATCATCAAGCGTTGGAAGGAGTTTGTAATGTGATGATAGATGAACTATGATAACCAACATTTAGCAGTTTTAACCCTTTTACGGAAAGTAAATTTACAGACATTTAGATCGTTTGTCGGCAAAGATATCGTACAAGCAATTTTCTAGAAGTTTGGCACCAAAAAGTAAACAATAGTTACTAACTATACTTATCCCTACCGGTAGGGATAAGTATAAATAAAATTAAACTTAGCCCTACCGGTAGGAATTACTAGTAGAGCTAAGTGTAACTGCCGCAAAATTTTGCTGATTTTAGAGTAGGGTGGCACCCCCTATTTTCACTGGGCTGATTTTTAGACTCGATCTGTAATAAGCATCTGAAAGTTACAAATTATAGATCGATCCAGATCGCTCAATAGTGCTGTGGCAAAATTTTGCCGTTTTCAGAGTAGGTTGGCACCCTCTATTTTCACCGGGGTGCTGTTTAGACTAGATCTGTGATATGAATCTGAAAGCTAAAAATTTGCTACAAAATATATAGTTGTTTCAAACGCATTTTATGCCTCGCATCGCGGAAGGATGTGCTAGCTTGATATGAAGTTGGCACATCTAAGCGAATGCGGCGATATTGAGGCTCTACAAAATTAATTCTTACACTACACATTTACTACAAATTAGCTACAAAGTCCCTATATGTTCTTATTATGGGGTTCACTTTTGGATGTGCTATGTTGATATACGTCCAGTGGGCAGTTGCAACGTTGCAACGCCTGCACTGACTGCAGTCGCTTTGCTTGCTCGCGAGCGCGGAAAACGGCGCGAGCGTGCGCGCGCACCACGCTCGGCTCGCACCGTCGGCTATCGCGCCGCCAGTCAGTGCGCGCCACTCGCCGTCGTCCTACGTGTAGTCTATCAATTTCTGTCACACGACGAAAACTCGCGATACGATAGCATCGTGTACGGACGCAACTTTGTTATAAATTTGTTACTTTAGTAAGTACTATTAAACATATGTATGAAAGTACTTACAAATAGTGATTAACGGTCGTGTAGGTGTGACCACTGATGATTGTTGTAAAATCATATGCTTGATCGCGATGTCTTGTGAGCAGTGAGGTGCCAGAACTGGTAGTAAAGCGGCGGGTGGAGCACTACTCGCGGAGGACAGAACCACAGAGCGGATGGTGGCGAGCGCTCTCGTTGCGCTGAACTGCGCTACGCCGCACTGCACCGGTATCAACACGCGCATGTAAGTATCCTTGAATTCGGTATAGGTAATTAGGTTACATTAATAGCTTCTAATTCGCTTCTTATGTCGGAAAGCTTGGAAAGCTCGAAAAACGTTACCAGCGGATCATACAGACGCTGTCCTACCCGAACGTAATTATAAATTAATGAATTTATACAATTATGGATTTATAAATCAATCAATTTAATTTTTGTGTCATACGTATGTGATTTCGATAATAAAACAGTACGCTAAAATCAAAACATTTTGTTTTAAGAAAAACAAGGCTAAAAAATACAATAAAGCTGTTGCTATTCTCTTAAGAAAACAATAGTCCAGCCTGCGCTCTTGAAGACTACAGCCTGCAAGGCAGGTTCACATATAGGATAGTCAATACCACTTAACATTGAATAAATATTGTCTAAGTTGGATGGATACTTTGATAGGTCTAGGGTGTTTCGATACTTGGTGATAATTCTATAGATCAAGATACGGTTAGGAAGTAACCGGTCGAGGTTAGAACTACTATTGGATATAATAAAGGTTTTCATAAAATTGGCTCAGTATTAGTTCGGTTCGGTTTCGATCATTAAGTTCACGAAACGATACACAGACAATTCACGAAATGGTAGACAGTTACCTCAGATGTAGGTAGTTACGGTATGTTTCTGAGATCGATGACAGAGGCCAGTGCCGGTGTTTACGAATAACTCATTTACGTTTAGGCTCCATTATTGTATTTGACAACACATATAACACTGGCAATTGCTATAACGAGTATATGTTTTGGCACTCATGTATTAAGACAAGGCAAGGCTATTTAATCGAAGACTCGATATATGAATGTGTGAGAAGATTATGAGACTCAATCTGGTATTAACATTCCAATTACAGAGCTGTTTGAGCTACTGCAACAGTTTATCTTAACCTACACTATACACGATTTAAGTAATAGGGAATATGCATGTATTTTTTTTTTTATCTTTTATTGTCTTGTTCCATCATTCTACTCTAATAAAAAATATAAATAACCTTGGCAATGTTCAAATTAATTTTTAAAATAACATTGAAAACATCGATAAAATTTGATCTGTTTGAACGCCGCCATATTTCGCGGGCCTTGGATGACGTCAGATATCACGCTCAGTGTTTGTTTCATAAACTTAGTATACTTACTTGAAGTGTTACAGTAATTTTATACCGATTTTCAGTTGTAATTACTATGAATTGTAATTAATAGACGATGGATAAAGTTTAAAAAACATTTTATAAGTATTGCCTTGTCCCTAAGTGTAAAAACACTATAAGAAGTACACCCAATACAGTATTTTTTCCTGTACAAAATAATAATGTAAAATACGAAAACAATGGTGTAAATTAATGAGAAGAGATGAAGTATCTTCAATATCGTGTTTATATTGTTGTGATGATCACTTTAATGTAAGCATATTACAATTTAGCATATTGCTAGAATAGTGTGAATTAGTCAGCAGTAGGCTATTTATGTTGGTTTTAAATATCAAGCAGAAGGCAACTTGCTTGTCTACTTAAACTAGGTAACGAAAGTCCAATAAAACTTCATGAATATAACTAACTATACATATCTTACCTATCCTTTAGATTATAATATAACAAGTATTATAATAATTACCTTGCGGATTTCACTCCTTTGACCTCAGCAGACGTAAAATTTGGATTTGATGCAAAATATGTAGTTATCATGAATGCATCTATTTTCGGTAGATTGTCCGATTGTTCTTTGACAAAACTACATTCAGTCATCGTCCTAGATAATTTCTAATATCACTAGAATGCTTAAATTGCACTAGCTAAGGGCAAAAACCACAGAAACACCTATCTTTCTCCGTAACACTACGAATATGGGCGCCGATAAATGACAGGACGGGGAATTTGACGTCATGTTTTGTTTCGACCAATAGTGAAGCGTTTTGCAAAGTTGAATTTCGCTCCCTTATTTTGCATATTTTAATTAATATTTTTTGCAATTAAAGACGAACTAAATAAGAAAATAATTGTCTAGGTATAATATGTGGACAATAAAGATTCAAGGGAAAATTAATCAAGTAAATTTAAACAACATGCATATTCCCTATTGCCTATAAATATCTACAACAAATTTTTATTTATGGAGTAATATACATAAATAGTAGCGGTTTGTCGGTTACCACGTCAATATAACTAAATGATTGATAAGTACGTCGAAATACATCAAACACAGATCGATCCAGTATTATCGGACTGATCATCACTATGTCAAAGCATGATGTCCTATACACACAAATGTATTCAAATATTTACTAGGTACCATTTCCTCAGAGGTTTTTGAGCGAGAGATGATTTGAAAGAAAGTCCAGAACTAGACTTATAGAATTTAAATCGGTCCAATGTTAGTCACTTGAAGTGGGTTCTGACAAACATTTCTTATTTATGCTGGTTTTCAATTACGAGACACCACTCAACTGTACGTTTCTCTATTCGACCCAATCTTTTTTTAGGTAGACTTTCGAAGAAAAGTCTACCTATTGGTTTTGTACCAGTTGTCGAGTTTTCCAAAAAGTTATACACAGGAGGTCTAGTTATGATCCATAGACCCCAAAATAACTGCCAGTTAAAAAAAACCGGGCCCGCAGCAGGCCCGCATGGGTAGATTTCGTGTTTTTTTTAATTTTATCTCCAAAAATATAAGTCGCATTAAAAACATTAAATGTCTACATCATAGAGTAAAATAATAAAAAATTGCTTTTATTTAAAAATATTACCGATTATAAAAAGATTTACAGTTTCGGAGCTATGAATTTTTTTTTAACAAATTTTGGTTTTCCCCTTCCCCTCCCCAAGTTAAGGATGGAATCATTCATCATCGAAAAAATTTCGTATTTACTATGTGCATGCTATTAATGTTAAACGGTCAAATTTCCATAGGAAAAAAGTTACGCTGAAAAAACAGATTTTTGAAAATCTGAATTTTTTTATTTTTTTTCAGTTATATGGCAAAAGGGGTGTTTTAAAAGGGCATAAGGCGTGGAACACTCACAAATAGTGTTTCGAACTATAAAACTATCTTTAGGAAATCAAAAGCTATATACATTTTTCCATTCGGTAAATGCCTAAATCTATAAATTTATCAATTTTTGTCAGAAACCCCTAAGAGTCATTAGCACACATCGTATGCCGATGTGTGCTAATGACTAATGACTAATTATGGCGTTTTTTATTTCAGTCAGTGAGTTGGTTTGATTCCTTTATACATGAGGTACATTTTATTTCAATCCTTCAGTAGGACCACGAGAAAACACCCGTAAATACGAACATTTTTTAATATGAACCCTAAATGATTCCATCCTTAACTTGGGGAGGGGAGGGGCGAAAACTAAAAAAATTCGTAGCTCCGAAACTGTAAAGTGACAGCAAATTTTTTTTTCCACACAAAAGCTACAAAGTTCCCGACAAAGTTTTTAATGCTACTTATATTTTTGGAGATAAAAATTTAAAAAACACGAAATCTACTGCGGGCCCGTTTTTTTATGTATGTTCACCGATTATTCGAAGACACCTAAACCAATTTGGAAAATTCTTTTTTTGTTTCAAAGCGTATACTTCCTAGATGGGCCCATGTCCATTTCTACGTTACATATAAAATTTAGATAATAAATCAGTTTGTTGATTGGCGCCGACCCAAAATAAGTTTATATGAAATTTGATAGTTTATGTAAATAAGCTCAATACTTAAGACTTAAGGTTTATTTATTTTTTGCTTTTTACTTCTTTTCGTCGGTTTAATTTTTTGTTAAAAATATTTTTATTTTATGATTTTTTTTCATCATCAGCTCAGCTACATGATGTGATGATTTCTAAACGCAAATACCTGATAAAGTAATGAAAAGTAAACAGAAACACTATTCGTTCCTATAATTTTCAACGGTTTCTCTCAATTTTATCAGGATCCCATCATCAGATCCTGACGTCCTTGACATGGGACCACCCTATACCCTATCTAACAAAAAATGAATAATCAAAATCTGTTCATAAATAAAGGAGTGACGGCTGAACATACATAAAAAAAAATATATATATTAAGATAACTGACTGGTTCTTATTAAAAAAATATCAACTTGGCAAACTTAAACTTTACTAACAATATTTGAGACTTAAATAATATTACACACAAAACCAAATCAGAAATATTAGAAAGCAATACGACTATGGTGAACGTCCTTCTGATCCGGTGGTCGCAATAAAAGTGGAGGAGATCCACCGCTCGCGCTTCCACCTTCCTTCCTGATCCCCTCCGCAACTGTTAGCTCCCCCACATCACGCCACTATGACGTTACGGCTAAGCCCCGCCTACCAATGTTTTCGTTTCCGCTAACTACATATTATACGGTCGAATTGAGAACCTCCTTTTCTTTCGTCGGTTAAAAATACATCTACTTTCCACTAAAAATCTCAAAATAAAATTAATATTTCACCGACTTCAAAAAAGGAGGGGGTTCTCTCCCGGTGTCTACCTTTCTTCAAAATTTCTTTTTTTTCTTTCTTTCTTTCATTTAACAGTGTAGATGGTTCTAAATCAGATAGAGGAGGGTAAGGCCAAATTAGCCTCGAAGAATCTTGGTGTGCTCAACAGATCGAGACAGTATTTCACCCCGGCCCACCGCCTGCAAATTTATAAGGCGCAGGTTCGGCCGCATATGGAATACTGTTCTCATATCTATGCAGGAGCACCACAGTACCAGCTTCTCTCTCTTGATCGCATTCAACGGAGAGCGACTCGAATCATCGATTGCCAGGATATTTCAGATCGGCTTGACCCCTTGGCGTTGCGTAGAGATGGAGCCTCACTCTGCATTCTCTATCGCACGTATCATGGGGAGTGCTCCGAGGATTTGTTCGGACTTATACCAGCCGCAACGTTTCGCCATCGTTCAACGTGACAAAACTTTCATCCCCATCACCTGGATAATTGGCAATCCACTACTGTGCGGTTTTCGAGAAATTTTTTGCCTCGCACAACCAACCTCTGGAACAAATTGTCGCCTGCGGTATTTTCGGACCGATACGACCTTCAAACCTTCAAGAAAAGAGCGTACTCCTTTCTCAAAGGCCGGCAACGCACTTGTGACTCTTGAGCTGCAGGTGTCCATGGGCGACGGTAGTCACTTACCATCAGGTGACCCGTCTGCTCGTTTACCCCCTATAATATATATAAAAAAAAATAATAGAGATATTACTTCTAAAGTTTTAACTCTGTTGAGGGCTACGTATACTTAACAAACTCAAACGTTCCTACTATTGATAAGCAATCCATGTATTACATACAATATAGAGTACTTAGGTACGACTTTCCATTAACGTACGTCGATTTGAGGGGAGGAAGGGGGGTAGGTGGAGGGGCGGGGCAGGTGTACTACCTCCCCTTAAAAAGAAAAATTGCGGAGCCCCCTCTTTTTCGAGATTTTTTAATTTTTAATTCTGAGGAATTTTCCTCATTTTAGGGATTAAAATTAATAACAAGTGTAAAAAACAAGGGAAGACCCCTTGGAGGGGAAGAGGGTTGACCCCCTTCATCAGAAAAAAATAGGGGGACTGATTCAGAGGGATTTCTGTATCTATTTTGAGACTGCTGCGTCTCCGGTGCTGCGGGACGAGCAGCCTCTACGCCCTTGCGTAACAAATCGTAGGCATCGGACAAGCCGGAGCGGCTAGGGCTGGTCGCCGAAGGCGTCCAACAAGCCGAAGCTGCGAAGGCTGCTCTCCCTACGCGCCTCCGGCACTATAAAAACACTCTAATGGACACCGACTCGTACCACGTGGAGTCGGGGTCAATCAATTCGGTTATTTGACCTAAGTTGAACCTAGCCTATTTAATTTGTTATCTCGTCAGTTTAGCGTTTCGTTCCACAAGCCGGCAAGACGGTAACACATTTTAGTAGCTCGTAATGAAAATAATGCTGTAATTTAATATATATAAACTGTTAAATTGTAGTGTGTGTAAGCAAGTATCGTAAGTATTATTATGTATGTGTGTAACCACACCTTATTCAGGATTAGCTAAGTAAGCATTATGTTAAGATCGTGTACGCTCAGTCTATGTGATCGGACAATAAATCGAGACGTTACCGAGTGCAAATGTCTTTCATTTACCACGACACTTCATGGAAATGACCTCTTGCGCCGATGCTTGCGCGGGTCGTACTGCTTGCGTTGAAAATACATTATTACGGCTGATATTATTTCCTCGCCTGTTACCACGATGGTAATATCGGCTGTTGTTACTATTCGCCTGTGAGAAATTTCTACCGCGGTAAGAATCCTGAAATGACCTTCCGTAACCACGGCGGTTATAACTATTAAAAGATCCATAATTGCGACCACGTTGACCTTGACCCCTAGGTCCTGAAAAAGGTGTAAACTTACCTCGACCTCTTCTCGAATACTGCATGACGTCTGGCTTAGAGGACGTAGAAGGCGTTGATACATCCTCGTCCTTAGCACCTTGTATGGCGTCCTTGAGATTACTATAGTTGCGAGCGGTCACTATGGTGCTTAGCCTTGAACTTTTCAATCCATCTGAAAATCTCTTAATGGCCATTTTCTCATTTAATGGCTTTAGAATCGCGAACTTTGATGAATCGCCGTCTGCTTGTGAGATGGTTAAATCGGTAAAAAGTTGTTCTAATTCAGAACCGTACTCGTCAATTGACCTAAAACCTTGGTTCAAATTTTGGAGGCGGGACTGAATAGCGGTAAAAGATTTTGTAGTTAATAAATGTTTCCTTAAATCCTGAATTAAACTAGAAACGGTGTCATAGTTATCCGATAAACGGAGCTTAGCGTTCTCAGATAGGCGACCTTTAATTACGAATTTTATTAAAAGCTTTTGTCCTAAATCGTCTAACATATCCGCATACATTTCCACTGCATCAATCAACCGTTTTGTGGTATCCTCCCTACCATCCATAAGGGGAATCAAGTTACACGCCGTTCGAATGTCGAATTCCATTCTTACTACTTTACCTTCACTAACAGGGGAAGTACACAATTTACTTATCTTTAAAAATATACTCTTAATATTATCAAAAATGGTAGATAATTGTGTCACTAATTCGGGTTTTAAATCATGCGATATTTTAGAGTATAATAATTGCGCTTCACTGTATAATTTCTTAGCCTCTTTCAACTTATTTATCGCAATAGAACCCTTAAATCTAGCTTGTCCTTTCTTTATTAAATATTTACTAATGTCCACTAAATCATCATATATTCTGCTAAAATCATCGGCCATAATCTAAAAATAAAACTAAGGAATGTAATGTCATCATTCTAGTCACTAAATATATTCATTACATTTCTTCGAACTGTCTTCTAAACAGAGATAGCAATGCGAAAACATTCCATACACGGCGCAGGGTATCGGGTTCGGCGAGTCACCGTGCACGATTTATGAACTGTTACATATTATTACAATAAAACCTTATACTAATTACTTACTTGTTAATAACTCGAACATATATTTTATCGCACGCTATCGTTATTTTTGAATCATAGGTAAAGTTTACTAAAATCATATGCCTACAGTGGCATCACTTGGCGTTATGTATATCGATTTAAAGTTCTGTAGTATTTATTTTCATGATAGTCCACGTATTAAAATTAAGCGCACTTCATTTTTGTTTCAACCTCATGTTAACACTGTGTAGTCTCTCATGTTGAAGCTACTGACCCAACACAATTTAATTCACGGCAACTTAATTTTAGTCTGTTTTTTTTTTTTTATATTTTACTTGCACGGGATTCCGGGAGCTGCGACATCATCACGGGGAGCGTTCTTGAAATACATTGAGGTCTGCCTGCGACGTATAGACCTGCGGTTCATTTGCCTCTCCATCCACTTGACATGCATCTTCTTGTAACATTTACAGACAGCATAGCCTGCCGCCGCCAGTAGGACGATTGTAATCAGCGTGAGGAGGATATTTGACGTGCTGATGCTGGAGTAGAACTGCTCGGTTGTTGCACTATTTTTCCCGTTACCAGCAGCCGTTTGCGCGATGATCGTCTCTTCTCTCGTTTGAGTAGATTGACACATGATTTGTAATATGGAACCACTTATTTTGGAGTAATGTCCGTTTTTCTAATCAAACTTGCTTTTTTTTTTTTTTTTTTATTTGTCCAAATTTTCACTCGCGGTGTGACCTTGAATGGCAGGGTCGCCATGAAGTGTCGTGGTAAATGAAAGACATTTGCACTCGGTAACGTCTCGATTTATTGTCCGATCACATAGACTGAGCGTACACGATCTTAACATAATGCTTACTTAGCTAATCCTGAATAAGGTGTGGTTACACACATACATAATAATACTTACGATACTTGCTTACACACACTACAAAATATATGTGTCCATGAAAACTATTGAAATGAGTACAAAATATAATTATTTACGTAAATTTATATTAAATAAAATGTTACCGACGTATGACAACTTAACCGTAAGTAAAACGAAACGTTAAATGGCGAGATATCTACATAATCTGTGGTAGGGATTGAAATAAATATTGCAAAAGTAATTGATTTTGATTTTTTTTTTCTCAAAAACTACGCGTCTCCGCATGTCGAACCTTAGCGTGTGTGCTTATAATAATATAACCTTTCCATTTAAAAAAAATCACTTCCAACTCGGCGGACGTTAATGGAAAACTGAGCCAGTACTTAATTCATTAAAATAATTTTCCTTAATTTTTTCTTATTCTTTTGAGAATTGTAAACTAATGTTAATGACATAGCACACAAGCTTCATATTCAGAACGAAGCTATAATAAAAAATATAAATAAATAAAAGCTTGCATTCAAACATGCATACTGGGAAATAATTTATATTATTTTATTAATTAGCTTAAATAAATTGATAGTAGGTAAATGTTTTTTCTACCTGTCGTGGTTGGATCCAAGTAGAAACTGTTTTAGCTACTCTTTGTTCTTCTTCATTTTCCCCTTCAATCAAAACCCTGCGTCGACTAATTCTTTGTATCGATCGTCGGCATACAACACAAACACTGATTGCCAACTCGTCTTCTCTGCATATTATCCGATGAATGTGAATGTCAGCTGGTGTTACCTGGAAATAATGAAGTGATTTGGAGTACGGTTCAACATTATTTTATATACTTTCCTGTACTTTTCAGTGGTCATACTATCAGAGTAATACCTATTCTAACACCCTTAAGCAAACCAAGTAAGATATATGTGAATAACAATTCGTATGTTATACATACACATAACCGTGTTTGTTAGTTTATCGAATAGTATTGAGATTAGTTTTAGACAATAAGACATATATATATTAGTGTGGTATGGTGTGGTTTAAATGTAAGGACTATTTTTCAACACGTAAAACTTATCACAGAATTCGTTACTGGCCCACTCATATGCAGAATATTATTCGTAAACTATTTGCATCTCTAGGATATGCCCACAGTCGAATTTTGATGAGATCTTTACTCTCATCGGATAAAGCGTGCCTTCTTATTCGGGACAAGCGAACTTTGCAATTAACACATTGCAATCTCATTTTAATTAAAGCACGCACACACACACAGAGCACAGTTAATAAAGCGTCCTTTCGCGAAACTTCTATCAAGAGATAGATTACGGAGGAACAGATGCTCAACTCAACGTAAAACAGCCAGATAATTTACTAAATGCTCAGATGCAGTCACAAATCACAATCCAAAACAACAGCAAAGAACTGAACTGAAAGACAGATTCAATGAGTATATCAGGGCTGCCAGTAAGGACAACTTATTTTATACCACCGAGTCTCAGAAATTATTCAAAATCACGTACAAAATCAGTGTTGTACAACTATAGTACGTCACACTTAGTCAAAAAACAAAAATGGATGCTGTACCAAATCTGCCGTTCACCAAACGAGTCTGTTGTTTATGATTTTCTCAAATATTTTAGATAAGGAAGGAGCATTGATATCGGTCGATAACTTGTAACGTCATCATTATTACCACTTTTAAAAATAGGGACCACTACAGATTTTTAAGAGATGTGGGAAATACACCTTCCTCTAGACATCTATTTCAAATAAAAGTAAGGGGAGGGACTATAATGTCTTTTAAATGCTTTAGTACTACTGGTGATGAATCGTCCCAACCTGTTCCACAATCTGAACGAAGGCTCATAATGAGACTTTCAGCTGTTTTGCAGTCTGTCTCTTGTTCTTATGCGTCTTAAGAGTCCAGCTGTCAGCTGAGTCAGCTGAATCTGAACTGCTGAAATGTCACGTAGAAGCTCTATGCAAAAGAGTAAGTAGTTCATCCTATGCTCTTTATAAACTGGCTCATGTAGTTACCACTGAAGCACTACTTACTGCTTATCATGGCATTGTTGCATCCGTACTAAGATATGGCCTTTCTGGGGCAACTCCATTGTCTTCAAATGTCAAAAAAGATGCATCAGGGCTATGTTTGGACTTCAGACAACCGATAGTTGTAAACCCTATTTTCTCATACACCAAATTCTAACACTTCCATCTCTATATATATTTGAAGTCGCATTATTTGTTAAGAATCATCCTCATTTGTTTCCCACCTTATCGGACGTTGTTGTACGCAATAGGCGAAAAAATGATTTATGTATACGTAGGTCTAACACATCTCTCATGTGGAAAAGTGTTTTTTGTTTAGCCCCAAAAATATATAATAAACTTCCTGATGTTTATAAACAATTAAATATATATCATTTTAAGAATAAACTAAAAAAGTTACTGACTGAGAAGTGTTACTACAATATTAACGATTATCTAAATGATAGTCTGTAACTATATAATTCTCCTGCTCATTATTAATATACCTAATAAAAAACTCTCAGATCTTTGTGGAAACATAAACATGTATACAAAATTATTGATTTATTGAATTCAATGGTACATATTTAATATCTTATTAACTTAATTTTATATTATGTTATTGATTGAATGATAATTATATTTTGTTTCTTATTCTCTTATATTTTTACCTGGAATGTATTAGCAGTATTCTTAACTGTCGGAACTGTTAATAGCATATATACAAATAATAATTAATCTGCTTCCATTTGAGTGCTTGCTCTTAATACTTGCGCGCCTCGCAGGCAAAACATGACTGATCTTTTGTTACTTTAATATTTTTCACCTTGTATACTTATGTGTGCATACTCATGTTTAAGCAAATAAAATTATCTTATCTTATCTTATCCAGTCGTAATCCATGGTAGCTATTTTATTTCTAGGAATTTTAATTTTTATAGAGTTATTAAGTATGATTTTCTGTAAATCTTCTATTAAAGAATTCATCAAGCAATTTGGATTAATATTGTTATTGAATAAATGATGGCAGTCTATATTTGTGAAGTAATTTTTTAGTGTCTGATAGTTAAAGTGTGTACCGCAAGCCTACTCATACGGAAAGGTACCTACACGCCACGTCTCATCATCATCCCCGACATCTGCAATCTGTTATGACTTCACTCAAGAACAGAGCATACGATCTTTGTGACCCTGAACATTTGGAGCGAGATCTGGATCATGTTCAGGAGGTACTTAAAAGAAACGTATATCAGGTGAATGGAACACGGAAGCAACCGACAATGAGACGCAAGCATCCGGAGGTGAACAGACAACCAGCCTACATGCCATATGTCAAAGGAGTAACGGATAAGATCGGCTCCGTATTAAAGAAATACTCCATTCCGACGGTATACACACCAGGCATAAAGGTTGAAATCATCGTGGGTACACCGAAGGATGTCTTGCCGTTACAAACTCCAGGTGTCTACAAAATAAACTGCAGCTGTGGTACCGCTTTGTTTGGCCTACATAGGCCAAACAAAGCGGACTATTGCTGAAAGGTTCAAAAAACACATCGTTGCAAATCAGCGATTGCAGAACATACACTCGAAGCGGGCACCAATCACTGGATTGAATTTCACCGTACGCAAGTCCTCTCCACGGAACGTCACTTTTACTCAAGAGTTGTACGTGAAGCGAATGAAATTAAAAAACACAAAACTTTCAATCGGGAAGATGGTTTCAAATTATCTACAGCATGGAATCCAGTGATAAAAACATGCCACCTCGCTTTTATGCGCAGTCGGGTGAACACCAGAATAGGACCACATCGGTTTGCTTACAGAATATGGACACTGTTAGTATAGTATGTGACGGTACATGGCGAAACGAAAATATAAAAATTATCAAAAAAGTGGAGGTGGATGAAGAACCTTCTACCTCACGAAGTCGACGACGGAGGGCGTGCACCGCTGTGCCAGTCAGCCTGTGACCACGGCTAGTGCAACCTGGTCGAAACGTCAGGCAATTCAGAGGTATGTAATACCTTTTCGTGATCGCGTTAATTCCCGTAAATACGTAGATAATATTATATCATGGAACGCGAAAGTTTAAAAGTTAGTTTTAATAATTACATGGACCAAACAGCTGCTTCCCCATGTTTGTTCATAATGGGCAAGTATCATACCAAAAATAATTTAGTTTTAATTATTACATGGTTCAAACAGCTGCTTCCCCTGGTTTGTTCATAATGGGCAGGTATCATACCAAAAAAGGAAAGACGGTCCAGATACTTGTTGAGTTAAGAGTAGTTTCTTTTATATCTGGGGGCACGGCAGTGCCCCCGCCAAGTCGAGCAAAAAAGTGGCACGGCCGTACTATCCTTTTCTCGAAGCAGTTCAGGCCATTTTCGACCCCCTATAACTTGGTTGTGGATAAAACTAGAAGCCTGAATTTTCAGTAACCAAGCAGGCATGCGGTGGGAAAACTGTAAAAGTTACACGAGTATAATGTACGGTGGGATTGTTTCTCCTAAATAGTTCTACAAAAAAGTCCACGACAGTATATATCTATCTTTTATGTGTAAGCCATTATTACCAAATTGGTGAACCATAAATACAATAAAATTAGATTTTTTATTTCCAATTCACATTTAGCAGTGACAAATTGATTTTTGTTAAAATAAATAGTTTTATCGCTTCTGATATTCAAAGTAGACTTTAAATGACAAAGTTTAATGTCATTTAAAGTACATAATTTCGACAATAATTTTAAAAGTGACGACTATATACAATTGTGCGGTCTGGTGTGCGCAGGGCGGCTGGGCCTAAGAACGTCGTCGTCATGGGGCGGGTCATTTCTTTCCCTCTGATATGGCGAAGGATATGATGGCTGGTCCATGCGTCATACTCGTGAACGGGTGCTGCTTGGGCTGACTGGTCGGCCTAGTCAGCGATGCTTTAGCCTATACTATTATTTTGGTTCGTTCAACTGCAACTCTAGCCTCTTAATCCAGTCACGAATTATTTTTAACTGTAGATTTTGTAATTGAATGAAGGTAGATGTGCACCTTGAATGATTTCTATGTTTAATAAGTTCAAACCTTCAACGGTATCACTGAGTGATTTTTATTTTTTAGTACGTTAGCTTTTGGAGCATTTCAATAAATTGAAAATCAGGTGGCATCAGCTTGCATCCTGTTTACCTTTCGTGTAACACTAACACTATTGTACCTGAAGATCTGACTTTTAAAAAGAGTGGCCATGAGTTTCTTTGCCAGTATTCTTCTCATAAGGCTCTACGCATTTTGGAAACTGGAAGTTATAGATCGACACAAGCAGGCAGTAGATTTTGGTGTTTTCACCTAATTTACCTCGACAATCCAGCACATGCTGTGGCGTCTGTTTGCGCCGATCTATGATTTTAACTCTAGCTTCAATTTAACGTTCATAAATGTCACTTAGTGTCTTAAATGAATAAATGATTTTGAATTTGAATTTGAACAATAATACTAGGCTGGGCGCACTGCGGCCGGGGGGGGGGGAATATCGCTCATTTCGTCGTTAATTAAATAAAATAGATTGGCTATCTATTATAACAACAAGATTGGAATATCTATTATATTAAATAAGATTGTTTAGTGAGATTGCCAAGTCAATCTATTTATGTATGTATGTATTACTTGTCAGATACATTGTGTTTTCATGATATGGCCAAGTCAATCTATTTTATTTAAAACAAAAGATTTTTAATATTGATATGGCCACTTAAAGATGTTGTTAAGTTAGCTAATTAATAATAAGTTTATTTCACCAAAACTTTAACTTGTAAGGGTGTCCCGAAAAATGTTTTCTTCTGAGTGCGCCACACAAGACCTCAAAAGTTGCGTTACAACTTGTAGATTATCGTATAAATAATAAAAAAAAATATAAAAATATCTTGAGGGCTCTACCGGCAGTTTTATTTTTCGAAAAATCGATCAAGTAACACTTCAGTACTTACATATTTTTTTTCTTTATACATTACTGTCATTTTATTTTCTAATCACAATGATAGTGGAATAATAAATTATGATTTCCAAGTAACGACAGGTTGTTTCCAGTTAAGAATAGGTTTCGCTCGAACTCGCGAAATTCATGTTTTGACTTGCTTTACTCTAATTTACTCAAATTCTCTACTTCAATTGTGAGGCAGTTCGTCTCATTTCTAGTGCTGAAACAGTGACGCTCCGTACTTTCTTGTGATAAATTAGTAGATAATAATGGGTTCAAGACGAAGTGAGACTACATGTGCTATATTGGGACCATATAAAGAACTTGAAGATCGCCAGTTACCGGTGATAAGCGACGTTATAAAATTTATTTTGTTCACAAAAACGAACTAAAACTACAAAAGAATGGGAAAGATCCCTCCAACACTGAAGTCTTTTCAATCGTTTCTGAGAAACTTAATGTAATTTGGGCTAAAGCCTCGATTGCCATCGTTTCCAAAGAACGTGTTACCCAATTCCTGAAATCATATTTTGATAAATACCTGTCAATAATAAGATATCCCAAAAATAAAAAACAACATAGCTACAAAAAACAAACTAAAGTACTTTTTAGAATTGTCGAACAAGCTCTTCGACTTGTAAGTGCACTTCGTTTCATGTTTGTTCCTGCATAAAACCTAAGAAAGTTCCTATAAATGAAAGAGACTTTTTACTGGACCAAAGAAGTGATAGAAAAATGGCCATAAGCGGTATAGATACAAAAAAAATGGCAAGACTTTTAAAGAAACATCAAAGATAAGAAAATTTGGAGCTGATGGATGCATGTTTACCAAGTACATCACAAGAAACCAATCCTGCTCCGTTGCGTTGTATGTGATCGGTATGGACTACCAACGCGATCTGCGGCTGCGGTCACTTCGGCGGTCTTAGTTGACGTAGGATTGGTATCTTCCGAAGATCAAAGTCTTGTTATTGATAAGAATAAAATTCATAGAGCTGTTTCAAAAGCACGGGTCAAGGCCATCCAAGACATTGATGCTATTGTAGTTAAAAGTATTTACTTTGATGGACGAAAGGATAAAACACTCGTAAATGAGAAAATAGGTAATAGGTACCACCGTAGAGAAGTCTTGGAAGAGCATATTTCAGTTCTCACAGAACAAGGATCGATTTATTTGGGACACACGACGCCAAGTCGTGGGACTGCCAAAGCAATCTTCACTTCTGTCATATCTCTATTAGAAAATCAAGTTAAATTATTTTTAAAACTATAAATTACAAGAGCTGGATTGACGACCAAAGCGATGACACAACAGTCCCATCCCAATTAGTGTTTTAATGATTAGAACTGTGTTTATATAAATAGAAAAATAAGCGCCTAACATGATTTCTTGCATCCTATAAGACAATAATATATACATAGCTGATGACTCATCAAAAAAAAATTTTTTTTTTGATAACATTATAAGCATGAATTTATCCCTTCCAAAAGTGACAACCTTAGACACCTGAAAATTTTGTGAAATGAAATATTTCTCTCTCAACTATACCATGGAATTTAAAGTTAATTTTTTACACACCACTACAATACATATTAGGCAATAAAAAAAGTTTGTCTATATCATGGTGAAATTGAGTAAAAAATTAAAAACTGAAATAACGAAAAAAATCCTGATTACCCACAGGCGTTTACAAAACCTATTTAACGCTTATTACGTGTAGTTTTAAGCGTTATATGAAATAATTTAGCGTTTTTGAGTTAAATGCTATTAGTTGTTGAATAAGTTTTTTTTTTTAAATAATAATATTGAAATTTTTATTTCTTGAAAACTATGTGGAAATTTCAAACCGAAGTTATGTTTGTAAAAATGAGCCCTAAATGTTTGATTAGAAAAACGAGCATGTCCGATTTAAAGGTCTCTTGACATATTGTGCGTGGGAAGAACCAATAAATAAATAATTTAATTAGGAAATAATAATTCACTCCCCTATAATAAATCACTATCGATCAATTGCACGTGAAACAAATAAGTAAATGTATAAACTTTAGCGATTGTGTCGGAAATAAGCGATTAGTCGTGAGCGTGGTGCGCCGGCGACCGTTCTTCGACGGCCAGACCACATATTTTGACGCTTCCGGTCTGTTAGGACAGTTTCTTATACTGATCTTTCTTGTACTGATCACATAATGAACAAATCTCAAAATCACGTTTTCCCAAAATGACTGATTTTCTAAATTTCTTTGTTTTTGAATGTCTGAAATAAAATTGTCAAATTGTTGTACAGTCAGATACACTTTATTTGAAAGATTAAGGTTAATCTAAAAGGTGTAAAGTTTGTGAAGTTAGGGCTTGTAGACTTAGGGCGTGTAGGGTTAGCTTGGCTCTGCCTTGATTCTGATAACTTATTGACAGTGCGAGCTATATGGTCTCGTCTTGTCAACATTTTACATGAAAATGTTTTTGTTGGGATGTCACTTCTTTTAGTAAGTTGTTTATGACAATATTTTTTATTTTGTTCATTTTTTCTTTCTTTTTTGGGGTGTATTTCTTGCACATCAGAGGTGCCTTTTTTTATAGCCCACTCTCTATCTTTGCCTTTTTTGTTTGTGGGCGATACTTGGCTCTTAGGCGATTATATTCGACTATAGCTGACTGTTGTGCTTTAATATTACTAAAGTCAACATTTATAAGGTGAATACCTTGCAAATTAGTCACTCTGGAGAGTGCTACATAAGCCTGCCCACAAAAGAACGTGGATGACCCAATATCAGCGTATTTGCTTCATCATCAATCACAGCGTTTACACATTAGGCGGTTTGTGCGCGCCTAATTCCATCCCCTAATTTAAAATGTGTGATTTTGATGATCATCAAATAGATAGATATCAATAACATCTCAAGTATAAGAGCTATGTAATTGACACTTTATCTATACTTATAATAAATCTGTAGCGGGATGAAATCTGTACATTGAATATATTTAAACAAAATCGACTGAGGGGTATTAAGATATCGATACTGATGCCAAATATGCGATCCAAAAAAATTTTGTCTGTCTATCTGTCTGTTTGTATGTTCACGATAAACTCAAAAGTTACTGAAGAAACTGCTTGAAACTTAGTATGATAATAGTTTGAGTGCCTGCGCAGGTTATATGGTACTTTTTATACCGGGTTAAACTTTGGTTCCCACTGGAAAATCAATGGAAGCTGTAATAACATTTTAACGTAAGTAGAATGTATATGCGTATTTCGAACTTCAATACAGCGAGCGTTTGGCTTATCTGGTATAGTGTACGCTTTCTACTCGATCATTTGATCGGATCGAGACCCTCTTTGACACTCTTTTCTTTTATTGCATTTTTTTTAAATATTTGCTTTAACACTTTTTTAAATTAGGTGTCGTTTTTTATAAAACCACTCAATTTAATTAACTAATATATATTAAGAGTCCAAAGTACTGAGTTTTACCTGTGATTTAAGGAAATATTATTAGTTACATTAGATTTTACCTGCAGATAGTCAAGTCTGTTTGAAGACTTTCGAGTGAATGTGTATTTTAAATCGTAGGATATCATAGGCTAACGCAGAGCACCGATATCTGCCGACCGACCGGTCTCCCGCATTAATGTGCTTTTCTGTGGTGATTGTTGAAACAGCAGGAGTTTTTTTGTTTTGTTGTGACGGATCTATCGTCTAACTGACGTGCTAAACAAAACTATCATTTCTTCCATCGCCACTTACTTTTAATAGATGGCGTTCGTGGTCATTTCTTCCGTGTTATTATATAGTTTTTACTGGAAAAAAATGTAGATTTTAAGAAAATATTTAGTTCGTGAAGTGAAACGAAGTTAAACCTACACATTGCGATTATTAATTTTGATCTGCCATCCTTTCTACCTATACTGACTTTGAGCATGATCCCACCTTCTCCTTTCCTATCCAGAACAACACGTGGCGGGCTGAGGTGTCACCCCCTTACAGTGCAAACAATCTCAACTAGAACCAAAAGGTTCAGGACCTCCTTTCTTTGCCGCATCATTAAAATGTGGAATGCATTACCGGCACACGTGTTCCCTTCGACACATAATCCCGGGTCCTTTAAGCAGGGCGTGAAAAAGCATCTCTCGAGGCCGTCAAGCTGAGGGCCTCGAGAGATGCTTTTAGTATCATCCGTATCTATAATGGTGGTCCTCAGTCTTTGGAACTCAATCTAGCTTTCCATCAGGCGGTTTGAGGTCATTCTAACGTGTCATAATAAAAAAAAAGCATGACTCAAGGACTTGGTTCGAGTTTTTCAAATTGACAGATTTGATTGACTAAAAACGACAATGCAGAGGAAAGACGAACTGTTATAGGTCGTCGAAGTCAATTCAATGTGCGAGGAGTTACCTCACGTGGAACCCGCACTGATTACCAGCGAAGAACAAATATTAATAATAGTCGTATTAAATTTAGCAGAGAGGTATCTGGATTTGCACCAGGGCTGGATTAAGGAGTTTTAAGGCCTCTCGCATGAACGTCATGGGTGTTTGTACTAGAAACCTGAAATTTGGCAAGAGGGTAGTGTATAGGTAAGTCACGTCAGCTAAGAATGGATTTTACGACAGGGCCGGATTAAGGTGGTCTAAGGGTTCTCGCGAGTTTACATTCAAAGACATGGGATTTTAAGTTGAGTCACGTCAGTTAAAATTACGACGGTGCTGGATTAAGGAATTCTAACGTCAGTTACGGACGGTTGTTGTGACCGCGCCGAATTAAGGAGGTCTTACGGCTACTCTTTTTATGAAAGAGACTTTTTAATAAAATAAAAGTAAACTTTGTATTGTAACAAACCCAATATGTTGTTGCAGATGCCGACTGTTTCCTACGCGCCACGGCAGAGTACGAGGGTACGGCGCGAGTTAGAATGTCCAC
The DNA here is from genome assembly GCA_949752705.1 of Callimorpha dominula. Lineage (NCBI taxonomy): Eukaryota > Metazoa > Arthropoda > Insecta > Lepidoptera > Erebidae > Callimorpha > Callimorpha dominula. The sequence continues at coordinate 19,934,922 of OX457009.1, read as the reverse complement.
GACAAAGGAGAGGAGACATCACAAGAAGTATAAAGTACGGTGAAACGTGTGAGAGTGAGTAGGTGCCGTCGGCATGTGTCACTGGTAGTGCATGATGCTGGAGGAGGGCAGCCGCGAGCTGTCCACGTTAGCGTACTGTGGCGCGGCGAGCGTGCCCTCCGCACCTCTGGTGCCGCTCGTCGAGGAGGCACGCTGCTGTTGGCCGCGGCGAGCCACGAGCGACGCACGCGCTTTGTGTTGCCGCTGCGCACACAAACGGCACGCCTCTCCGCTCACGTGCCTCGCAATATGCTTCCTGGTTCTAACTTACAACCTGCTCGGTGGTTTCCTATTCCTCGCACTGGAGGGCAGTGTGTCTGCCGAGGAGACCGCTGTGGCTGCTTCAAAGCCCAACCTCAGCCAGTCCCAGGGAAATGAGCTTCGTTCCCGGACCGTGGAGCGTCTCTGGTCTATTACCGAGGACCTTAACATACTTTACAAGGAGAATTGGACAAAGCTGGCCGCCAAAGAACTGATGGACTTCCAAAAAGTGCTGCTCAAGTCAATGCGCGGTGGTGCGATGTTCGAGGCACGCCTCAGCGTACATCACGACGCTGACTACCGCTGGACATTTTCCGGCAGTTTTTTATACGCACTTACACTCATTACTACCATCGGTAGGTTTGTTTCAATTGCTTTTAATTTCAATCTTAGCACATGCCACAATGTTGGCGACTGTAGTAATTACAATAAATATAACTAATAGTCAACCAAATCTCAATCCAAATGGAAAATGTACGTCACATGGATGGTACTCAAAACTTAAATACACGATATTCGTATATATCTTTTCATAAGATTTGCTACGATATATTTGTTAAAATAACTGGGATTTTTTAATTACGTGGCACATATTATATGGCTACATTTATCGAAAGGATTGGATGGGAAAATTGCTAATCAAGTTTCGCAAAGTTCAAAGTCAAATATCTTTATTCCATAAATTTGTTTGAAAATTTCTTACGTTCAAATTAAAACCTCGCTTTACTGGCTCAACTATTGAATTTTTATGAAGTTAAAGAGTGATTAAATTTATTGTTTTTATACAGGACACGGCAACGTCACTCCGAAGTCATCAGTGGGGAAAGCTGTAGCGGTGGCGTACGCGTGTGTCGGCATCCCCATCATCATGCTGTACTTGTCTACCATAGGCGAGGCGATGGCGCGTCGCGCGCGTGCTCTATATTCGCGTGTGCGCCCCGGCGCCCATGGGAGAATACATAGGCATGCGCGCGCCGACTGCCTCGGCCGGTATCCCACCGCGCCACCGGAGTTCAAACAGTTCAGTGATTGTGACAAACGAGATAAACTTGATAGACACAAACGGACACCGTTTCAGGCCGCTCTCAATTTGGACAGTTTTAGCAGTGGCTACCATTGGACGTGTAGAAATCATACGCGAGTGCCCATTTTACTTAGTTTGCTACTTATCGTGCTATACATAGCCCTAGGGACGATCGTATTCCACACAACAGAGCGGTGGAATGTTGTGGACGGCTGCTACTTCTCGTTCGCAAGTCTCGCCACAATCGGATTTGGAGAATTGAGGCCAGGTTTATATGCGAGTACGATATCTGCCAAGGCGGAGGACATTGCAGTGGGGGTGTGCTGTATATATATTCTCGTAGGGATCGTAGTGATCGCCATGTGCTTTAACTTGATCCAGGAAGAAATGAGCGGCATGTTGCGGGGGTGGGGCACGCGCGGAACCAAGCGCACCGTGCATAGCGTGGAGGTGCGCCAAGATAAGCTCGCCATGTCGGTATTGTCCTGACAACGGGAAGGGGGGGAGACGGGCCCCCCTCCGGCGGCCGACAAGCGGCCGCAAGTGAGTTTCAAGATCGACAGCACGAACCCGACCAAGTTTAACAGTCTGCCGCGTCGAAAATCATCGCACTATGGCGATGATAGCTTTACTCGTGACGCACCAGCGCGTCGCTCGGCTGGACACGCCGATCGCTGCATTGAGTATTTCGTGCCGCGCAGCCTTAGTGAGTTCAACCTGAGTGGTGCCGGTGATCTGTATGAGCTGGCGGCATTTGGCCCACGTCGCGACGCTCCCGGTGTTCTCACAAAAGGCGCGGGTGGTACAGGCGTGGGGACCAAAGCGCGGGATAAGATGGTGACGTTCGAGGACGAAGGGCCTCCTGGCGACGGCGCTGGCAACCCCTCCGCTGAAGACGTTGATGTATTTATGTGACAACGACGACGTTTCGTGCGGATAGCTATAGTCTTGTTGTTTTGGACACGGTTTGTTATATTATAATATATGAATTTTTGAATTTACCTGGTTTTTCTTGTGTTATTCCTGAAGAAGACCATTATCATTATTGTTAGAGGTAAACATAGATGAAAGTAATCTTTAAACGTACAACTTTGGTAATGAAGGAGCATTTTTCTATGATAAATATTATCGCGCAGTAGAAATATTGCATGATTTTATGATGAGTTTTCCAATTGTCTTATTTAATTCATTATCATTATGACACTATCGCTGCCGTTCACAGCTCGCAACTCTGTGCTGAGGGATTTTTAATAGCCTACAAATGTTGGCAGCGAGCGTGTCTAGCTCAGTGCGCGTTCGGCGCCTGCCGCTTAATTGAATATCACATCGATAATCATTAGCGATCATTAGTGAAATAAATTACAGCAGCGTGTCTCAACTCCCCCAACCCCCATCGCGGTACGCGCTGTCGCGATAAACTGTCAACGGCACTATTAACTCACTAGTTGTTAGCCAAGCTTCAGGGATGTTCCGTAGCAGCCTTAACCCATCAGCATACGATCCAATATACCGTATCAGGACCAAATCACCAGTGGTGAGGTCATTATCGCTCAATATACATATTTATTGTCCGCTCACCCGCGCTGCCGCTACATATGTTAATCCCAGTCTGAACGCACTGTCATGAGCGATTAACACCCATTCCCATCCTCCACTCCCCTTCAACTTGTCGGGGGCCACTGACACAACGGGTACTTATACTTTTTTTGGCTGTTTAACAATCACATTTAACATAACAGAATTCACCATCATCAACACTAGTGTTTTTGAGCTCATACAGTTATTTGCACGATACCTACACCTTTATTTTTTGTCTGTCTGTCTGTCTGTTTGTTCCGGCTAATACCGGAACGGTTCTACCGATTTTCACGGGACTTTCACTACTGGCAGATAGCTGATGTTATAAGGAGCATCTTAAGCTACTTTTATTTTGAAAAAAGAATTAGGGTTCCATCTAAAATATATAAATATGTACACGCGAGCAAAGCCGCGCGGGAACTGCTAGTTCTACATATAAAGAGAGAGTTAGTCAGCTTAGCTCTGTTAATCGTGACCCTACAACCTTAACTTGGTAGGAGAGCGATAGGAAAACAGCAGCGGCATCTTCTTGAACGCTTGACAAACGTGACGGAATGTCGGGTCGTTAGGTTAGATCGGGAAATCAGCGAGGTTTTCAATACTTAGCAGCTCGTCGTTTTCAACTACTAATACGTATGCGTTTGTGCTGGCGTATACGACTGTGCCTTTGCATTTGTCATTTTACCTTTCCTCTCTACTGTAGAGTGCTACATACTTTTATAGGGATAAACCTTGAACGTTTTAGTTAACTCTAGTTAAACTTGTTGAAATGTTGTTATCACTTGTGTTGATCAAATCGTTAAATTAATATTTGATTCGTTGTTAGTACTTATATATGTATGTATATTATACTTATATGTCTGGGGGCACAGTAGTGACCCCGCCAAGACGAGCCAAGCGAAGTGCAAGGGCACTACCTACCTTTTCTTCGCGATTCGTCGTTTTTTTAACCCTTGAGGAGAGACCCTTGGATTATATAGATACACAAAATTCTCGGGATATGATGTCAATAGTGGATTTATCAAACATATAAAGTTTCAAGCTTTTAGTTATACTTTAGATTTAATTGAAATCTAAAAAACTCCGATTTCATCACTGACTCACTGATGATCATCAAAATTCTTAGGGTACTTTTTTGACATCTTATTAAATAACGAAAAGATAGATTTTGTGAATAAAACTGTGTTTTTTAAGGGATAACGCTGAATTCTAGATAACGATGGGGCTCACATTTACCATCTCTCTCTAAGCGGCCAAGTTCTGCAGCTTATGCGGTAAGAAAAGTCCGCCAATTAAAAGACATAGATTCTTCACGACTTATGGCACTTTATTATGGGGCGTGCCGCCGACATAGAATCTATATTCGTTCTGCAGAAAAGAGCTGTCAGACCCATTTAGAATCTACGTAGTCGCGAATCCCTCAGGGATCTATTTAAAGAAATTAACATCTTGACGGTGGCTAGTCACTATATTTATGAAACTTGCATCATGTATGTCAGAAAAAAATTGCGTCTCTTTACAAAACGGTGTGAAACATAATTATATTACTTTAGATAACAAAAGTGCAAAATTCTTTTATGGGGCACTGTGTTAAGTGCTATAATAAAATACCTCCTAATATTCTTCAACTAAGTGAGAAAAAATTTTAAACTTGTATAAAACGCACACTATGTAAACAAGTATATTATAAATTTGAATATTATATGGCTGATAACACTGCTTGGCAAAATGCTGGTCCAGCTCCACAGCGGTCTTTAGATTCAGCTTTTCCTGAATTTTCACTTTTGTGCTTTTAAACGGTTTTATTTATTTGTCCGGTTTGTTTATTTGGATCAAATTTAGTAATTGTAATTTGATCACCTTTCTGTTGACAGATTGATCTGATATTTGGTACACACGTTTGGTTCTGATGACAATACAAATTAATACATTTTTACACACCTGAACCTTAGTCATGAATCACTCTGTCTATAAGTGAAAACCGCATGAAAATCTGTTCAGTAGTTTATCGCGAACAGACAGACAAACAGACGCGGAGGGGGACTTTTATAATATGTAGTGATGTATCTTTTTACTGATATTTTAATTACTATTAGTGATATTGTTAATTTTACACAACATTGACATTATCTATAGGTACCTACACTGTGTTGACATTGAAGGTATTATTTTTTTTTAATTGAGAATATTTTGAATTGTTCATGTGAGAACTGTGTAGTCACTTATTTAGTTGAATTTCCTACGTTGTTTGGCAGTTCTGAGTATGTCATGCTCGCCTACAAGACCTTTGATTTTGAAGTCCTAGAAAGTTGAAATTTGCTATGTAAGCTAGTATTAGTACAATTATAGTATAGTATAGTAAAATTCTAAAACTTGGAACTCCCAACCCCCAACCCCCTAAATTAGAAATTTTGATGTTAGAAATCTGAAAATTGATGATATAGGGACTCCTTGTTTTTAAGTAATAAAATACATATTTCAGGATTTTTAGTAAATCACCCTCCACCTTTTAAATTAGGGGATTTAATTAAGCACAGGTAAAATGTGTACGCGCTGTAATTGATGATGAAGCAAATACGCTGATATTGAGTCATCCAAATTCTTTTGTGGGCAGGTTTATGTAGCACTCTCTGGAGTGACTTTTTTTGCAAGGTATTCACCTTTTCTAGGGGCACGGTAGTGACCTCGCCAAGACGAGCAACGCGAAGCGCATGGGCACTACCTACCTTTTCTCGAACCGCTTCGTCGTTTTTTTTAACCCTCGTAACCTTAGTCAAAATATGTAGTCTGGCCATTTCTTTACTACAAGAGCTATTGTATCCCACCAAAAGCAAATTTCATATTTTGACTAAGGTATAGAGTTTGTGAAGTTAGAGCTTGTAGAGTTAGGGCGTACCCGAAGAAAGCTGTCTAATTAATTATTGGTACCACTTGTGATACTGGTGAGATATTACACACCTCTCATAGTAATAAAGTCGTGCTCTTACAAGAATTTGTCTCACTTTGTCAGTAACACCAATGTAATAAAATCACCAATGATAAAAATCCTATTCTTGATTTAATATTATCTTCTGTTGAAAATCTTAAAATTGATGAGGCAGATCCAATGAGCTCAAAAGACAGGCACCACCCTTCTCTACAGTTTGAATTTCCTACATCGTTTAAACCAGTAAAAATTTAAAAAGTACAACAATGAAGGACTTAACTTTACAAAGATTTGCGTAGTATTGATCCCACCAAAAACATTTTCGTGTAAAATGTTGTCAAGACGAGACCATATACGCTCGCACTGTCAAAAAGTTATCAGATCTCACTCTCAAGCTTTTAACACTACACGCTCTAACTTCACAAACTCTACGCCTAAGTCAAAATATTTGGGCTAGCCGTTTCGCTCCGTCACATTGCCGCTCGATCGATGGCCGGAGTCTGAGCAAATCTGATACAACTAGGGATTTAGGCATTTTATTCGACAGCAACCTTCCGTTTCGAGCACATTATGACCTTATGGCAAAGAAAGCCCATCAATATAATAATATCTACGTATTTACGGGAATTAACGCGATCATGAAAAGGTATTACATACCTCTGAATTGCCTGACGTTTAAAAGTTAGTAAAGCCAATTAACTCCTTAGATTTCTATTAGGATAACCTTCAAAACACCGGAGATGTAACTGTTTTTATTCTTCACACTTGTTAGAAGTATCTTGGAATATGGCAGCCCAATTTGGTCACCGTACTACAGCGTGCATATATATGAAATTGAAGGCGTTCAATAAAATGCTTACGAATCTTATGCTATCGTCAACAGTTAGGTCGTACAAATCTTAATTACGAAACTAGGCTCACAAAATTTTATGTTCAAAAGTTGGAAGCCCGTCGCAAGTATTTTGATTCAGTTTATCTTTATAAAATAGTTCACTCGAAACTGGATACCCTTTATTTGCTCTCTCAAATAGCTATCAACAACAGGCACAGCGCGCGCAGGTCCAATCCTACAAACCTTTTTGCCAACATTCTATAACCCCCTGGTCAGGATGGATCGTCAGTGTACCGATTTGGCAAAATATAATTTAGATCTTGATATCTTCGCTTCTAAAATGACAGTATACATTAGGTTACTCAAAGGTTGTCTATGGTCATTAACTTTGAGCTCTTGGGTCAGTTGGATCTTGTACGGATGCAGGCCCAAGTCCCGACGCAAAATTCTCCAAGTTGAAGTCTGCGAAAGGCAGAGTTCTTGTGCACGGCGAGAAATCGACTGCCTCGGAGTCTCCTGAACACTCTCACGTACAGCGGCGATGTTCTAGGCCGATCTGGCGTTCCTTTGACGTAAAGGTGTTGGTTGGTTGTTTACGAACCGGTCGTTTCAAATTTGGTCACCAATCTTTGGAGAGTAGACTTTGAAAGGCCACCGCGTCTGCCGTAAAATGGGCGCAATGCGCGCAACGTTTGCACTAACGAACACTCATTTTGATAATAAAGTTTTATCATTTGCACATGCTGCTCAACCGTGTAACTTGCCATGGTGATTTGGCATCAGTGACTGAATAAGAAAAAACAGATTTGACAGATGCAGCCAAAACAAAATGGCCGCCACAGATTATTAACATCGACCCGCTCTATTTGAAAGACCCTTTATTTGGACGTAATTAATATGTTAACTTTATTAATATAAATTTGATTTAAAATGAAATGATGATTCTGTTTTGATTCCCTTCGTCCATAATAGGGGCGAGAATTTAATTTGTTCTCAATAAAGCGGTTAGTTGTCACTTTACATATTGATTCATGGTTGAGCCCGAGCCGGCGCTGGCGGGGCAACGAGGCCAATGAATATTGAATAACCGTAGCCTTTAAATAGTTGGAGCGAGCGCAGCCACTCGCTAACAGGTGGGAGACCCAGTCTACTACCGACATTCGTGCATACGTGCACCGGGGTTCACTTGCTCCTTGGCAATTTATACAGAACGAGTTTATAACATGCTACTGACAAGCGCTTAACGAATAATACGTATGTACTTATATATATATTTGTCAACAATGATTATAATTATCACGATATAGTAAAATATAGAATGTTCACAGCTAAAAAATTTGGTTTGGAAAACTACTCGTACCTCACGCTTCTCGTTGTGCGTCGCTTTTGTTCAGCAGAAAGTGCGCTCAACAAAAGGCGAGGGGGGCAGAGATAGGTTCGTTGTCTCTGATTTTCCTTAAAGTGGTGGAAAGTCATTAATTTGTTGTTATATTACATAAACAATAAGTTTTTGTGATTACAGACTTATATTTTTAAAACTGCAAAATTAAGTTTGTCTTTCGGAAAAGGCGGGCAAAAGTCTTCGAGAATTGATTACCGAGATGGACGTACTATCTACATACAAGTTTGTTTGCTTACGGAACCCTCGGTGCGCGAGTCAGACTCAAACTAGTCCGGTTTTTTCGTCTTTTGTTTAGAAAGCCTTATTATAGATAGATAAAAAGAGAACAATATAGAAAAGTTATAAAAATAGGTAATGAATGTCATTGTAGAGTAATTGGCTAATATGTAGGTAATTGGTATGCCGATAGCCACCGCCTGCTCTGTGTTCATTTGTAGTATTTAAAAGCAAAACAGACAGGGTTCTCGCCACATTTTACTCGCTACAATTTCATAAAATGTTTTCTGTTACCTCATGTCTGTTTAAAGGTTAGAATAAAAACTTTCGAGAGCATTGTGCATATTAATGAAACTTAAGGTCACTGCGACGGCACAGCTGCAGCACGTCGTCGCCTGAAATTGAGGCTACCGCTAGCCGCCGGCATGCTTTACCACGCGTCGCCCGCGAGGTGCAAGCTCACAGTCCGCGCGCCGCCCGCGAGTTGCAAGCTAATTAATTTCATCGTCTTCATGTGCGACACGACGCGAAGTTTTTTCGCCGACTGCGAGTCGAGTTGTATGGTTGCAGCAAGCGCGCTTACTGCCCGCCGTTGCCCTTTTCACAATGACATTACAAAATATATTATACGACCAAGTTTTAATGCTCAGATTTGAATGACAACTTAATTGCTGGGGTGTAGTGTGTGATGACTTTTAATAAACGGTTTTAATACCTTAATATGGGTATCAAATAAAAGGGCTTGACTAGTAGAATCGAGTACACTATGAAAAAAAAATTAAAACTAATATGGCCGCCAACAAAAGGGCAGTCAATAAGGTCTTAATCCAGTCACGAATTATTTTTAACAGTAGATTTTGCAACTGAATGAAGGTAGATGTGCACCTTGAATGATTTCTATGTTTAATAGGTTCAAACCTTCAACGGTATCACTGAGTGATTTTTATTTTTTAGTACGTTAGCTTTTGGAGCATTTCAATAAAATGAAATTCAGGTGGCATCAGCTTGCATCCTGTTTACCTTTCGTGTAACACTAACACTATTGTACCTGAAGATCTGACTTTTAAAAAGAGTGGCCATGAGTTTCTTTGCCAGTATTCTTCTCATAAGGCCCTACGCATTTTGGAAACTGGAAGTTATAGATCGACACAAACGGGCAGTAGATTTTGGTGTTTTTCACCTAATTTACCTTGACAATCCAGTATATGCTGTGGCGTCTGTTTGTGCCGATCTATGATTTTAACTCTAGCTTCAATTTAACGTTCATAAATGTCACTTAGTGTCTTAATTGAATAAATGATTTTGAATTTGAATTTGGTATCAAATGAAAGGGCTTGACTAATAGAATAGTAGTACACTATCAAAAAAATGCAAATCCAATATAGCCGCTAACAACAACAATGGCGGATTAAGTACATATTTTTTCACAACCCCTTCAATTTGGGTATCAAATTTGAAAGTTTTTGACTAGTAGAATACTGTACGCTATGACAGATTTCAAATCTAAGATGCATGATGTCTTTCTCTCTTGGAAAACAATGTACGTTCTGCTTTGACTGCTTTTAATAAATCTCTCACCAAACATATAAGCCACGGTTATTTCAATCATAATCCATCAACATTATAATTGAAATCTATGCAAAGATCAAAACAAAGAACTTTGTTTGACGCCAGATTGAGGCAAATTAAGAACCGTGAAAATGAGTTCTTTGGAGAAGTAAATGTTCTACTGTTTGGTGATCTTTGGCAACTGCCTCCTATCAAACGTTCCAAAACACCTGTTGAATACAGCCCGAATATCTCCAACCAGCCACGCATCTGTGGCGTCAGCAAGGTGATCATACTTTTATTGATGTATTAAATGCTTTAAGAATCAAAGAGCTAACCACCTATCATTTTAGTATTTTGATGCAAAGAGTTATTCAAGTTCCAAGTGATAAGTTTGCAATAGATAAAGCGTTAAGGCTATACCCCACTAATCAGCAAGTAAACGAGCACAACGCTCTTGTTTTGAATTTGTTCCGAAAAAAGGGTACTCGCATTTATAAAATAAAAGCACGGGACCAGCTAATTGATGCTAATATAATACCGACAGACATAAACAAGACTGGGGGCTTACCAACAGAACTTGAAGTATTTGTAGAAGCAAAATTTATGTTACGGTCCAATATTGACGTATCGAAAGGAAACGGCGCTATTGGCTACAAACGTTCAAAATGTAACGTAAACGTAAAAAATTGTTTTTCAGTTAAACAGTCTTATTGAAAAAAAAAGATAATAATGATGTACATAATGTACTAAATTCGGTAGGTCTTTGGAAGGATTATGTATTGAGGACTTAGATTGCAACAAATCGACAGGAAACAAACCTTGTAATAAAGAGGCACTAAATTATCTAAATAGAATGAGAAGTATTGAGTAACAAAATTAAAAACTAAAAACTTGTAAAAAAAATTAAGTAAAAAATTGTTTTTCAGTTAAACAGTTTTATTGAAAAAAAAAGATAATGATGTAGACAATGTACTTAAAGCTAAAATATAATTCGGTAGGTCCTAGGTACCAGTCATCACACCACACCACAAAAAAATCGTCGGGCGTATCGTAACTTGAGTAAAAAATGTAAAAAATAGCATTTTTTAATATAGCGGTCGACTTGATAGAAATTTCACACGCCCAACGATTTTATTTTTTTGTCTGATCAATGCCCTAGATTGATAAGGAGAGTGGTGTGATGACTGGTACCTAGGACCTACCGAATTTAGTACATTATCTACATCATTATTTCCTTTTTTTTTCAATAAAACCGTTTAACTTAAAAACTATTTTATACTTAATTTTTTTTACAAGTTTTTAGTTTTTAATTTTGTTACTCAATACTTCGTAAGTTAACCTTCGTAAGTTGTATATGAGTGTAATTGTAATTGTAAAATCTAAATTCACATAATTACAAATTCATGGTTACTTTATCACTAATTTCCAAAGGCATTCGCATAATTATGTTGCTACGTGGGGTACACTGAAAGTTTTGCGTAACTCGTTACTAAAACAATTTAGATGTAAAGTAATATATTTACTTTTTGATGATTTTTGATGCGACATCTTGGTCGTTTTTCCCTAACGTTTTTAAAGACACTGGGCCAACAAATGGTGGTACAACACTCAGCATTAACTGTCTTTTGTTCTTCAAGTGGGATCATGCAGACAGGACCCGCCTGGGAGAAAAAAACGGAATCATTTTAGGTAGATTTCGAAGAAAAGTCTACCTATTGGTTTTGTATCAGTTGTCGAATTTTCCAAAAATTTCTTCTATTTTTTAGGAGGCCTAGTTATGATCCCTAGACCCCAAAACAACAGGCAGTTATAAAATCCGGGCACGCAGCAGGCCCGCAGAGGTAGATTTCGTGTTTTTTTAATTTTTATCTTCAAAAATATAAGTCGCATTAAAAACTTTAAATGTCTACATTGTAGAGTAAAATAAAAAATTAGCTTTCATTTAAAAATATTACCGATTGTAAAAAGCTTTACAGTTTCGGAGCTATGATTTTTTTTTCCAACAAATTTTGGTTTCTCCCATAGTTAAGGATGGAATCATTTAGGGTTCAAAAAAAAAAATGTTCGTATTTACTATGGGCATGCTATTAAAGTTATTTAACTTTAATAGCAAAATTTTGCATAGGAAAAAAAGTTATACTGAAAAAACGGATTTTTGAAATTCTGCACCCTGGAACTTAACCTTATTTTTGACCTGTTGATTTTTCGTCCAAGTTTGAAAGCAATCGTGTCCTATCACAATGGCATACACAGCATTTGAACGTTCGTGATCGTTCTTCAACAACATTTTTTAACACCAATCAACACGAGTTCGTTTTTGTTCTGGGGTGAGTTTATGAGGAATCCAGCGGCATGATGTAAAATTATTTGAATTAGGCTCATACCAATCCCCAAATGTTCTCGAATCTCCTTATAGGTGATACACCGGTTTTCTTCAATTAGTTGCCTGACAGTAGCCGACCTTCACGAATTTCATCATGGAGAAACACGGCCACGATCAAATTCTGCGAACCAACGCCTTACGGTGCTCAAATGAGATGCTTCCCTCCCAAAAGCATTTTGAAGACGAGCAGTGCAGTTTCACGGAGTTAGTGAACTTTTAAAATCACAAAAAAATCATAGCATTTTTTCTACGGACGACGAATTTTAACTTGTGATAAAAAACAACTGACACGCGATTTCCCACCACCAATTTTTTTTTTATCAATGATTGAGTTTCTTATGTTTAAAAAAATATAACATTCGGTATTCAAACATTTGTGGGCAGCCAGGAGCGCAGAACTTTCAGTGTGCCCTATGTATTAATGTTCGTAGAAGTGTATTAAATAAAATGCTGAATTTATCTGTTGATGGCTGTGCATGGCTGATTTTACCAACAAAACCTAACGCCATTTATGTAATACAGAAATATATACATACACATACACATTGTGCCATTGCAATTTACACTTTCATGAGTTTTATCGTAATATTGTATCCCTTTATACACTATACCACGCGTGCATATGTACACTTCACTGGCTCGTCCACCCACTATAGATACGCAAACTAACACGTCTGCACTCGCCTATGGCTCACGCAATACTGATTAACCTGCGATCTCTACAGTAAGCACGAGATAGTGCATATAATTATTATTTAGTTCTACCCTACATACCGCCAATATTCAATCCATGTTCTTGCTATAGAAGGGGGCTATCTGAGCAATTTATGACGTAGGCAATTGTGATTTAGGCAAAAATTTTAAAGAAATAAACATAACGACTTCATTAAAACCTTATTTAAAAGTGATATATATTCTTTTAACACACGTAATAAACATAGCCTTTTTGTACTGTACGGAACGTATTAGGAGACAAATGGAAACAACAAAGTTATATGAAAGACTGATCAATTTATTATAATAAACATTGATTAAATAGAATAATAATGAGGTTACACGTGGAATGATGCAATTACTTATATACTAGTTACATACCCCATATCACCCCTCTTGCAGAAAAAAAAATGGAAATATAAGAATTCCTTATTTTTTTTTTTTTTTCATATCATCTTATAGCTAATATTAAAATATGAAATACGAAACATATAAGATATAAGACAGTATACACTAAGGTTATAAATTTTAGGAATGGTATAACTTAGTCCTGTTTTTATGGATTATGTCTACTTTATTACCTTTTAATATTTCTACATTAGGTGGTACATCTCTAATAACTTTATAAGGACCTGAATATAAATCATTTAATTTATTGCCTACTTCATTTTTTACTAATATCAAGTCATCTACCTTATATTGTACAGGATTAATATACTTATCATAATTTGTCTTTCTCTTTGTTTTACTACTAAGCAAATTGTCTCTCGCTTCTTTCTGTGAAAGCTGAATACGGTATTTCAGTTCACATGGATAGCTTTCGTCATTGTAAATTGGTTCTACGATGTCTCTATTCAAGTTACTTGGAAGACTACACTTTTTCCCAAATACTAATTCAGAAGGCATAAACCTCGTTTCCGAGTGTACTGAAGTATTATACGCAAAACACCAAAAAGAAAGCCATTTGCTCCAAGTCTCTGGATGTTTGTCAGCATGTATTCTAAGGAAAGAATTTAAATGTTTGTGTGTTACTTCTAGTGCACCGATACTCTGATGGTGATATGCCGTGGAATGCAATTGTTTAATTTTTAATAATTTACACATTTCTTGAAATGTTGATGACAAATTCCTTACCTCGGTCAGTTGCTATCTCCTTGGTAACCCCATATCTAAGGATAAAGTTATTGACTAAAGACTTTGCAACCTCTTCAGTGTTTTTGGAAACTAAGGGATAAGCTTCAACGTATTTACTAAGTTCACATTGTAAAGTAAGTATATATGAGAAATTATCATTGTCAGTCTCTAAGGGACCAACAAGATCTAAAAATATTTTTTCAAAAGCCGAATTGGGTGTAGTAGTAATAGTCATAGGTTCTTTTACTGGTGTTAAATATTTCTGTCGCTGGCAAAGGTCACAACGTCTAATAAAATCATTGATGTCCTTATCAATACCAGGCAAAAAATAATATTTTTGAAATATTTTATCTAATTTTGTAAGAGATGAAAATCGTTTAAGATTACACGTCTATCATCTTTTTCGTTAACTATCTCTACATTTTGTACAACACATATACGTGGTCCGTACCTATCTTTTTCTTTATTCACTTCTTCTAATAACCTTTTAATAAAAACTTCATTATCTTTCTTGTTAATTATACAAATTTCATTAACATTAATATTTTTACACAAATGATCTAGTTCTCTCACGAATTCACTTCATGTACTTCGCGATTGAGATTCTAAATATTTAATGTAAATAGTTCTCTTAATCTCAACGTAACAAAATATTTCACTTTCTTTACTTATAATTCCTTCGTCTTTCATTTTATTATACCTATTTTGGTCTATAAATAATAATTCTACAGATTCTTTCGGCTTGATACGTGTACCTACGATTTTTGGTTGATCAGGCCAATCATCTGAGGATAACATATCATCCGAAGAACTCTTTAAGTTGTCTAGATTGAGCACGCGTTAAAACGTTAATTACTTTCTCACTCATTTCTTTTAATTCACTTAACGATATTCGTGACAAGGCATCTGCCGCGTTATTATTACACCCTTTGACGTATTCTACATCAAAATCATATTCTTCTAAGGTGAGTCTGAATTTAATCAATCTACTTGACGGATCTTTCATATTAAAAAGGTAAATTAGAGGTTTATGATCCGTTCGAATTTTGAAATATCTACCGTATAAATAAGGTAGAAAATATTTAACTGCCCACACTACTGCCAATAATTCTTTTTCCATCACTGGATAATTTTTTTTAGCCTTATTTAACCCTCGACTCGCGAACGCTATTGGACGCCCGTCTTTATTTGTTAAAATTGCTCCTAGGGCAAAATTAGAAGCATCTGTCTCGATAGCAAAAATGTTCTCTTTTGAAAAATCTGGATATTGTAAAATTGGAGGTGATATAATTTTTTCTCTGAGCGTTTCAAAAGCTTGTTGACATTTTAAATCCCATTTGAAATAAACGTTCTTTCTACAAATTGCAATTAAAGGATGTGCAATTTCTGCAAAATTTCGTATAAACTTCCTATAATAATTGACAAAAGCTACAAATCTCTTAACTTCATCACAATTTTCCGGACACGGATAATTTTTCACTACTTTTATTTTCTCAGGATCAGGTTGTATACCATTATTAGATATTACATGATCTAAATACAAAATTTCCTTTTCAAAAAATTGCATTTGGAAGGGTTAATTTTTTAATTAACTTTTCGTAATCTTTCAAAAACATCTTGTAAGTTTTATTATGAATTTTTAAATTCCTTCCAAAACAGATCAAATCGTCTAAATATACTAATCTTTTATCATGAGTCAGACCGGCAAGAGCTATATTCATCATACGTGAAAACGAACTTGGACTGGTTTTTAACCCCACTGGCATTCTGGTCATTTGGAACCGACCAGAATCGAATGCTGTCAGCTTACGGCTATTTTCGTCTAATTTTACATTATAGTACCCTTGATGTAGATCTAAATGACTGAAGTAAACACTGCCTGTTTAGGGATTCTAATATTTCAGTTATATCTGGCAAAGGATATTTGTCATCTGCTATAGAATTATTCAACTTTCGGTAATCAATAACCAATCGCCACTTTTTAGCGCCTGTTGCATCTATTTTCTTCGGGACGAGTAATACGGGGCTCGACCAGTCGCTCTTACTTGGTTCTGCTATCCCTTCTCTAACCATTTTATCTATTTGCTGCTTAACTTCGGATTTTTGAACATGAGGTTTTCTATATTGCTTTAAAAATATTGGTGGAATACCAGGTTTTAAAGATATGGTGTGAGTATAAATATCAGTTGTACTTAATTTGTCTCCTGGTAAATAAAAAATGTCTGCATATTTTGCACATAAATTACTAATAGTAGTCTGCTCTTCATCATTCATATGAGAGAAATTGACACATAAAAATAATTGCTTAACTCTATCTGCTTTGTTCTCTGTTTTATTAAATGAACAAATATTGTAATCACTTAACTTGTGAATATCAAAATTTAAAGTGGATAAAGATACATTTTCTGTTGTATTTAAAATTCTTATTGGTATAACACCATTAATAGGCGAACCAATAGAACTAGCTAAGAAAATAACTCTTCTGAACATATAACACAATCTTCTTCAAACTGTTCTTCAATATAGTGTATAGACTCACATCTAGCGCCTATTTCTAATGAACTATTTATTTTATTTGTAATAGGTAAATTAATAGATTTATTTAAATTATTACGCAATGTTAAAATATTAGTTTTAAAATTTAAAACTGATCTAAATCTTCTTTAAAATCTCGACCGATTATTCCGTTTGAAATAATAGGCAATGTCCTAAAAACATAAAACTTATGACTAATAATTAAATCATCACTACTCAATTTTATCTAAACATATCCAACTGCACGGACTTTGCCCCCTAGACCATGTATAATGATATCCTCTTTATGTAACGTAAGACCTTGCTCTATCACATGTTTATATTTAATTGCACATAAGGATGCACCCGAATCTACAAGAAATGAAAATTGTTTTGAAAAGTAAGTAAAACAGTCGCTATCGCATGATAAGATAGTATGTTTTTTACTATTGGTCACGAAAAAATGTTTTAGTCAAATTCAATTGTGAACTACCTGGTTCGGCATCAGGCTGTGAAATAACAGAATTAAAAGCATTTACATGAGGTTGTTGGCGTATCCCTTGATTTCCCTTAGACATACCTCTATACTGCTGACCTCTGAACTGTTGACCTCTGAACTGATGACCTCTGAACTGATGACCTCTGAATTGTTGACCTCTCGTCGAAATACCATGGGTAGGATACTGATAATTCCACCCACGCTGGTTTCCCCTAAAAACTCGTCCGTTTTCCCCATATGAAAGACGTTGGTTGTAATCGCGTCGATGACCTTGATGGTTATATCTTGTACTACGACTATAATCATGATTAAAAGTTTTATTCATACCCATAATTTCGCCTGAACCAGATGTAGTGGTGACCTCCTCATCCAAAGCCGCCTGTATAGCATCCTTCAATTACTGAAATTCCTGGCTGCAATAATTGTACTGAGCCTACGATTTCGCAAGCCGTCGGCAAATTTTTTGATAGCTGTACTTTCATTCAATAGTTTCAAAATATCATAACGTTCTGAATTTCCGTTTGCTTGTGATATCGTAAGGTCAACGAATAATTCCGATAACTGTTTACCAAAATCTGAAATAGATAAATTATTTTGTTTCATTTGGTCTATTTTACTCGCCATCGCAGTTGCCGCCTTTTTAGGTAAAAGTTCCTTTCTCACATCCGAAATTAAATCATTTATAGTTAAATAACTCGAATTTAGTCTTAGTTTAGCCGCTTCAGACAATCTACTTTATAGAAATTTTTTTTTTTACAAAATTAATGAAATGTGTTTTACATGCTTCTTTCTCCAACAAAGAGCCATAATAAGCAATATTATCAATTAACTGTTTAGTATTGACCTCAGTATCGGTCATACAGGGTAGTAAGTTCAAAGCGGTTTTTAAGTCAAAAGTATTCATTGTTACAATTTCGTCAGAATACGACTGGTCGGTTTGACACAATTCTACAACTTCGTTATATAATGTCAAAAATTATTTACAAAAATTCAGCACGACTGGATCATCGCCGTCGTCTTTTAAATTATACTCATCTAACAAGCACAAATATTTCCCATATACTTTATTTGCTTCACTTAATTTAGTAATTAAAATTTTACCACTTCTTCTCTTTGGGCCTAATTTTATTAAATATGTCCTAATTTCCGTTACTTCATTATATAACGATTGTAAAACTACTGCCATAACTTACCACTTGAACACGATCAATACATTCAACTTGTTAAATATTTACCACATAATATTGATATAAGTAGTATACTTTTTATAAACGCTATAGTCCACTAAATATGTCCACTAAATTAATTTTATATATTCCGTATTACCATAAGAACCGTTTCACTTTTCAACGACGCACACGTTACACACGTTTACACACTTTTATAAAACCCTTTGACGCGATATCCACTGCGTGTGGCATTTTTTGTAAAACTTATAGGCGATGCACAATATCCCAAGGCAAATACATACGAAAATACATAGTAGAACTATTTTCGTGTCTCCCATATGATTCTGTATCTCTTCTGCGTGAGCCTGGTTACTACCTCCCGAAGCATTTTGCGCGATAACTACCTCTTGAGATTTTTGGTTACCCATCACGATTTTTAGCACTTTCGTACCAAACAAGAAAAACGACAATTCCTTTGTTCTAATTGTGCCATAGTCAAAACTTTTCATTATTATTGTAACATCGCAACGAGAATCCCATTTAAGGCCGCACTGGTTCAAATTACCGAATCGCGTCAGGCTGTGACGGTCGCCATGTACGGAACGTATTAGGAGACAAATGGAAACAACAAAGTTATAAGAAAGACTGATCAATTTATTATAATAAACAATGATTAAATAGAACAATAATGAGGTTACACGTGGAATGATGCAATTACTTGTATACTAGTTACATACCCCACAGTACCTACATCTAGTCTCCAAAAATTTAAGAAGTCGTTTCGAAGTCAAAGTATGCGATTTTATTATAAAATCTTAGATAATCTTTTAATGTTAAGTCTTAACAAGTTTAAAACCACAATAAAACGACAACTATACCTTAAAGACTTTATTCAGTTAGATTCACAGGTTATTTTGTATACTTAACCGAAATGTAATTTGAGCTAATAATAGGTGTCTTATTTTCCATCTCCTATGTTTTTCTTCCTTCCCTTTTTTTTATTTTTTCTTATAATCAGATCTCATGCAGAGAAAAGCTTCTAACTCTACACGCCCTAACTCTACAAGCCTAACTTCACAAACTCTACACCTTAGTCAAAATATGTGGTCTAGCCGTTGCGCTACCGTCACATAGTCGTAAGGTAAAAACTTTATTCATTGTTCATTACTTTTCTGTTATACAATAATAAATCTTGTAGTAACGAAACACTAGACCACATATTTTGACTAGGGCGTAGTTTTGACATTTACATTTTGACAGTGCGAGCCATATGGTCTAATCTTGGCAACATTTTACATGAAAATGTTTTTGGTGGGATTTCACTTCTTTTTGTAAGTTGTTTATGACAATTTTTTTTTGTTCATTTTCTTTCTTTTTTCAAGGTGTATTTCTTGCACATCCGAGGTGCCTTTTTTATGGCCCACTATCTTTCTTTGCCTTTTTTTTTTGTTAGTTTCCTGTTTATAATAAGTGATACTTGGCTCTTAGGCGATAATATTGCAAATTAGTCACTCGAGAGAGTGCTACCTAAGCCTGCTCATAAGACAACGTGGATGACGCAATATCAGCGCATTTGCTTTATCATCAATCACAGCGATTCATAAATCATAAACATAAATCCATCTCTTAATTTAAAAGGTGCGGGGTTGATTTACTAAAAATCCTGAAATATGTATTAATAATAATAATATTATTTATAACATCTATATCAACAATTTTCAGACCTCTAGCATCAAAATTTGCGGAAGTCTCATTCAAACTTCCATCCCCTAGTTTAAGGGGTTAAGGGTAAAAGTTCCAAGTTTTAGATTTTTTTGTTGTTTATGTACTTGTGACATTATATCTCGAGAATTTTGTGTATCTGGCATAATCCAAACCCAAGTTATGAGGGTCCAAAAAAAGCCACGAAGCTGTTCGAGAAAAGGTAGGTAGTGCCCATGCGCTTCGCTTGGCTCGTCTTGGCGGGGTCACTACCATGCCCCCAGATAAACAAAAAATGTTAAGTTTCTATTTCGACTTTAATGAAAATTTGCGACGATTTAATTAGCATATTTTAAAATGATTGTAAGTATTTAATTTTATTAATGTAGTTTGTACGAAAAAAGGTAGATAAATATCTACAAAATTAAATTACTTTAGCCATAAAATAAAAATATGCAATAATGTAAATAAAGAAATGTAAAAAAAAAATAAGATCAAGTAAAAAAAAATTGAAACCCTTAAAAGTAAAATACTTAAGTTCATAAAACTAAAAAACAATATAAATAAAATGTAAAAGCGCTCAAGACGTCTCAAATTAAACCATCGTTATTGTGTTATGCAAATTTGGCCCCAGTTGAATTTTTACACGTCAGCGAGATTCTCTGCCTACCTAAGCGTCTGCGTCTAAAGCTTAATGGAAAAATAATTGAATTCGTTGCTCAAAGAAAAGGTGAAAAATATCTGAAAGTGTAAAGAGTTGTTAACCCCCCACTCCCCACTCCCTCTTCCTCCCTCGCAGTGGCTGCATTATACGTCGCGTGTTCATTCCTTTAAACCGGAGCATCTTTTGAGTTGTTTTCAGGTCAGGCCGCGGCGTTATGCCACGTCTAAAGGATTCTCTCGACTTGTATTTTTGCAACTGTGACCTAGTGTATCTTGGCGTCCACTCTGACCCTGCAGTATGTCAGTCTAGTAAGTTTAAGTACCGCATTGTATTACCCAAATACTACCCCACTATTATCCTCTTTACAATAGCACCCTATATCGAGTTCTATATGAGTAACTTATTTTTTAACTTTAATTTAACAGTCACTTATTTTTTATTTTTTACCTTTTGTTTTCTTTAGCTGATACTTCAAATTCAATATCTTTATTTCATTTTCGGGTCCCATATTGTTTGGCATTGAAATTATATCATGTTATGGTACTATTTCTATGGAGTGAACTATGATGCCGCTTCCCTTTGAAACCCCAAGAAGCTTAGAACCAAACCAGGCGGTATCCTATGTGGTGTAAATGTGGTAAAAATTGACAAAATCCCCACAGATTTAGATGAGTATTTGTAATCAAACCGTTTCTTAGACATTCGCCGTTCATATACCAGTTTAACAATTTAAATAAAATCTCTCTGAGCCCCTCTGTCATTCGTTTCAGATTAAAACGAATGACAAAAAGGGACAGAGGAAAGACTGATAAATGCTAAATAGAAGAATTCTGAAATAATATGGTCAAGTAAATATTTATTTATTACTATCAGTGGAAAACAGTTTGTGACTATAAGTTTAATTGCGAAAAAAGGCTGTCTATGAGGTAGTAAACCTGCCCTTCCGATCTTAAAAATGAGCATGAAGTTTCCTTCCTTAATTTCTGAACTTATTTTATTCCTAAACGAAGGCATATGAAAGAGACTATTGCACCTTTGCAAAAAATGTGCGGGCAATGGACGAATGTCCGTCATAAGATTTTGTATCGGTTGTTAGACTTCCTATATATTGGGAAGAATCACTTTGCCAGATGCACAGCACACTCTGCTCGCTTCATCTATCCATTTTTTGTATGGCACTTAGGGCAAATCTTACTCATTCCTCAAAATTTACAGTAGTTTGGATCGTAACTAGAAACTGAAAAATTTTAATCGAATGTTCAATTTTTCTTACGAAAAATCACTATTTTGCTCTGGTGCATTAAGTAAGGAGCAGACCGCGCGACGAGTAAGCTGCTCGACTACTTTATAAACATCTTCAGACGTCAACTCCCCTCCCGTATCGAACAGCAGAACGCGTGATCAAGCGCCACTCTGATTTTATACGAATCAACACTATATATATTTCTCTTTATCTCCTCAGCTATGCATCCAAATAAGTTGCTATAAATGACAAAGTTTATTTAAATAAGATTATCTTGATGATAAAATAAGTTTTTGAAGTGAAATCTATTATAGGCACCTTGTGCACTTTTGGGTTCGGAAAAAAGCACTGAACTCGCGTGATCGTCACGTACATGTGACATACATGTATGTGCTCAGGATACATTATGTTTACAAATATGTGTATAAAACACGTCGTTGTGCAATTGTGCGATGGAGAAAAAGTATTGGACTCGCTCAAATGCACATATACTGATGTGTGTTTATAACACACGTCTCACTCGTTCGTGTTCTTTAGACGTAAAGTAGAGGTTCTGTGTAATAATAACGCACTTTTCTTTAAATACGAAGGTGCTAAAATTTTTGAATATTATTTAATATAAAAACTATACCTAATTTGATTAGCTATATAGTTCGTATAATAAAGTCAATTTGATAATGTGGAAAATGTTATAAATTATATAAGTACTGTTTTTCTCTGAAAAAATTACATATCTACAACACAATTTACACACATATCCAGTATTAAAAGCAAGTGAACTATTACTGTGACAGATAGTAATCAGTGACCATTTTTTTTAAAGTATGCAGCGACTGAGCACGTCTAATAGCTTCAGGCAATGCATTCCACAGGCGAGCTGCATGTACTGTAAAAGATGTGTGAAGAAAATTTGTGGAATGCAAAGGTATTTTCAGTACTTGATTTTCCGATGATCTCAGGAACCTCGCATGTGTGTCACTTAGGAACTCGAAACGTTCTTTAAGGTAGGTGGGAGTAGCGGGGTTGAACAAAATATTGTAAAGTAGGGCAAGAATATGAGCATTTCGGCGAAGCCGTATAGGAAGCCACTTGAGCTTAATAAGAAATACATAAATATGGTCATATTTGCGTAAACCAAATATAAACCTGATACAGACGTTTTGGAGGCGCTTAAGTTTATTAAGTTGGTCCTCAGTGAGATCAAGATAGCTGGCATCGGCGTAATCGAGGATTGGCAGGAGGAGAGATTGGACTAGTGCCAATAGGAAGAAAGTTGCGCAATCTTCTCAAAGATCCTATCGATGCAAACACTTTGCGGCTGACCTCCTGCAGCTGTGGACCCCAAGACAAAGATTTGTCGATGTAAAGTCCCAGGTATTTTACTCTGTCGCTGTAAGGTAAAATTATGTCATTAAAAGTAACCTGAGGGAGCCTCGACCATTCAATTCTAGAAATAAGTCTAGGACTACCTACAATAATAATCTGACTCTTTACAGGATTTACGGTGAGGCCATGTTGTGCACTCCAGTGAGCTATGGGCGTTAAATCCTTATTAATAATATCAATGGCTCCCGCTAGCTGTACGAGAGGAGCGCGTGTATAGATTTGCAGATCATCAGCGTAAAGATGGTAGGATGAAAGAAGTTTAGAGGAGATAGAGTTAATAAAAATTGTGAAGAGTAACGGGGACAAAACGCCACCCTGCGGCACACCAGCAGAAGTAGTGCACCACGAAGAAAGGGCTTCTTCGATTCGAATACGTTGACGGCGGCCAGACAGGTAACTATGAAACCAATCAAGCACCGTTGGAGATATGTTAAGAGAGCGGAGTATAGCTAGTAGTATTTCAAAATCGACAGTGTTAAATGCATTACTGAAGTCCAGCAAGGAAAGTACCGTAAGATAGCCATTTACCATACCTGATCTAATGTCATCCGTAATATTGACAAGGGTTGTAGTAGTACTGTGTCCAGGACGGAAGCTGGACTGGAAAGGATTTAAAAGGTTGTTTTGATTAAGAAATGTGTTAAGTTGATTATAGACAAGAGGTTCCATAACTTTTGAAAGGAATGGTAGTATGGAGATTGGGCGGTAATCAGTGAAGGAAGCAGGGTTAGACTTTTTTGGTAAAGGAATTATTTGAGCATCTTTCCATGTTGAAGGATAGACGCTACTGGTTAACGAAAAGTTTAAAATATGGGTTAAAATGGGTAAAATGATGTCTAAAACAGGGAGAACCATATTACGGCTGACACAATCAGTTCCAACAGCGTTGGAGGTTATTGATAATATGCTCTTTTTAACATCACAACTGGATACTTGATTAAAATTAAATGGGACATAATCAGGAGTTGGAAGATATGAAAGATGCTCAAAAGTCTTCGCTTTGGCTGTCCTATCAAAAGTTGACGAAGCTGTGAAATGTTGATTAAGTAAATCAATGCTTAAATTATTATGAATTGTTTCTTGTCGTGATTTTCAAACTCTAAGTGATTTTAGGAAATTCCATATTTTAGCTGGATCGCTGTTTTTAACAGACTCGTAAATGTGTTGGCGTTAGGCTTTCCTACACACCTTACTACAGTGATTGCGTATATATATATATATATATTTGTCTAGGTTTTGCTGTGTCGGTCGGTGTTTGTATTTTGTTTTAGCTGCAGCCTTTTTTGCAATGATAGCTTTAATCTCTTGCGTAAGCCATGGTGAAGGAGGATGTTTTAATTTAATTTCTCGAACCGGAGCGTGTTTGTCGTACAGCTGTATCAGACTAGAGGTGAGGATATCTACTTTTTCATCTACCGTTTCAGAATTCAAAAGAAGGGACCAGTCGATATTGTTCGCATCCTCAAGAAGCTTGTCAAGATCCATGGCACTGAAATTGTGCTGGTGAAGTATTTTAGGCCTTGCTTTAGGAGGACGAATTTTGTAGGACAAGTAAAGGAGATCATGATAGGAAAAGGAGTCAGCGGAACATTGACCAAACTTAGCTATGTTCTGGGGCGAGGAAACTATCATAAGATCTAGAAGAGAAGGAGTTGAATTGGGAAAGTGATGAGTGGCTGATAGAGGAAGAATAGTCATGTTGCAAGAGCCTACGATGGTATGAAGAGAAGAAGAACGTGAATCATTTTTGAGTAAGCATGTATTAAAATCTCCCATTATTATAGTATGACTGTAAGAAGAGACAAGATTTTCAAGTATACTTTCGAAAGAAGCAAAGTAATTAACTCTTAAAGAGGGACAGTAATATGCACCTACCAGGACCTTCACTCGATTGAGCATAACTTCGATAAATACGTGTTCACCGGAATCGCGCGATGGTGGTTGTGTAGATACATCGATAATTGAAAACTGTAAAAAGTCCGTTAAGTATATGGCAACACCACCACCCGCACTACTCGTACGGTCGTTACGTATAAGTCGATAGCCTGGTAGGTTATAAGAGTTGGAAGAAAGACAAGGTTTTAGCCAAGATTCAGAAATAAGAATAGCGTGAATATTCTTACAGTCAAAACTTGCCAGCATATCAGGGAAGTCAGCCGGAATGTTCTGGGCATTGATATGAACCACATTAAAGTTTTTGACAATATCGGAAAAATAGCACTGAAGAGTTTCAGCAAGTGAGGGCATGCTAACGTAACTATCATCGCTACTAAAAGAAAAAAAACTTTCTGACTCACTACTAGTATTTAAATCACTATCACACATAATATATTATAATATAGATAGAATATAGTAAATTAATAATATTTATATTAATAAAATAAAATAAATATAGCCTGGTTACAATTACAACCTAGTACAACCAGCAATGCACACTGTCCACCCGCCAGTTGAGTGTTACATTTTAATATTTTAAACCTAACACATTAAAATTTGTCATATTTACAAATAAAAGGATACACATCATTAAATATGTAATAACAATTACAAATAAAAATAATGGATTTTTTATAATGATCAAATAAACAAAAAGTTTTAAACTATCATACTTTCCGAGCGAACTTTTAGCGTAACTTTGACTGGCATGCTAGATGTTGTCATTTCTGACAGTTACCGCATAACAATGATAAATAAAAGTTGAAGTCGTAAATATATTAGGATTATTGGGTACAGTGCAAAAACAAAACAAAAAAAGAAAAATAGTGGGTATCAGTCAGCATTAGAATTAACATCATAGATTATACACATTAAAATGGAAGATCTTTCTTTACCTTTCCCCGGATGGTAGAAAATGAATGAAGGGGCGGCTTACTTCTTCATTGTAGCAACTCGTCTCGACTTCGTGACCTTCTCAGCTGTCGGACCTGTTTTTGTGGCTACTTCGGGGTCAACTGTGCTAACATCAGTTAAAGATGTGATCCGATGCTTGATGTTATTGCGCCCAAGGACATATATGCAACCATCTTTTGTCCAACACTTGGAAATGCCGAGATTACTTCTGGCTGCCATGAAAACCTCATGACGGGACTTCGTTAAAAACTCAGACATTATTATTCCGGACCCTTTGAGCTTACTATCCTGCAACTTGACTAAAAGGGGACGTGGACTCTTAGCAGTACGTGGCTTTACCCATTCTGTGACACCGTCTGATGCTGTCAACACTGAAATTCTCCAACTTCAAGTGGTCCTGTACAACACCAGTCAGCATCTGCGCAGTATTCTCATCGCTGGATTCGGCAATGCCATGGAGCATCAGCATTTTGCATCTGCTTCTCATTTCCATCTGATCAAAATTTATGTTCAACAGTTCCACTTGTTTTTGTAGCATACAAAGTGCCTATGTTATAAACGATTTATAGTTTGTAAATTCTGCTGCTAAAGATGTAATAGAAGGTGGAGCATTGGGCTTTTTTAAGTTTTCCATTTGTGTTTCAAAGTCTGCCATTCTTTTCTGGAAGGAGTTTACCATAGCAGACATAGTGTTTTCAATGGAATCTGCAGTATGTGACATTATTCTCTGTGTTATAAAAGTTTAGTTGAAGGAAATAAACACTGTTCTGGCAGGTAGTGTATTTATTTTCAATTCTTGAACATTAATTAAAATAAATATGCTTTAAATATAATTTAATTTGAATTAATTACGAAGAGCTTTTTTAAGTTTGTATAGAGCTTACAACTACCCTCGTAACTATGTTCACCCATATTTTGATCACTACTTTATGGAAACTGCATTTCATTTATGCCTACGAACAACAAGTATATAAAAGAAACTTATTATCTGTGTAGTATAGTATAGTGATCAAAATATGGAATGTTTGTTATAAATTTTTTATTATTTTACAATAGAATTTGATTCTGGCACTCGCCGGCGGCAGCCGTGGCACGCTCGCTTCTCTCAGTAGGCTCGTGCGTTGTGGTCGCAGTTTTAACCTAACCTAAATCCAACCTATATGTACTCTGTGAAATAAAAATTGGTCGTGCATACATAATTATATTATTGTAAAGCAACGCGTGTGCCTCGTCGACGGACGTCGCCTAATTGAGAGGTTTCAAGTTTTTTACCCA
This sequence comes from Callimorpha dominula, assembly GCA_949752705.1. Lineage (NCBI taxonomy): Eukaryota > Metazoa > Arthropoda > Insecta > Lepidoptera > Erebidae > Callimorpha > Callimorpha dominula. The sequence goes on along the minus strand of OX457009.1, from coordinate 19,907,561 downwards.
GAGGTGGTTCACATGCTTTTGCGGGCAGGTGCTAGGGGGGTCCCTAGCACTAGATGTCTTAATAAAAGCTGTTCCCGGATCCCTCCTATTTGAGGTGTAGTACGGGACACTGTGTAGTTTTAGTCGGTTTAATTTCGACACACCGCCTCACTAAAAACCCCGGTGTGGTGACAGTCTGAGGGGGTTTCCATACGTACAAAAAAAAAGGCCCTAACCCTTCCCTCTTCTCCTGTTCCCTCCCTTACCATACTCCCACCTTAAAGGCCGCCAACGCATTTGTGACTCTCGAGTTGGAGGTGCTTATGGACGGCGGCAGTCACGTACCATCAAGTGACTCGTCTACTCGTTTGCCCCATATGCCATTAAAAAAAAATTGGTTAAATTTATCTAATTACGATACGATAAGATTTTATTTTCATTTGTGGTATACAGTAAGTTAATTAGTGAAGACACTTCGTTAGCTTAAATTGAAAACAGAAGCGCTGTTATTAATTTCCGATTTTTTAGTACCTACTCATTTACATAAAATTTTACAAACTTGATTGATGTGTATTTATGTGGCAAATATAGCCTGTGTTACTCGCTGATAATGTAGCTTTCTACAGGTACGTTTCTAAATAAAGAGAAAACCAAATCTTTCCTCTTTATAATATTAGAATAGATAGATATTGCACTACAAATATTTACTTAAAGGCGTTTATGTTATACACAGATGGCGCAATGGCTTAAGTGGTCGCCTCGCCACTATATCTCATCATCAAAATTTGTTCAATGTACAGAATTGGACTTGTAACAGTTTTATCATAAGTATAGATGAGTGTGTTCTATGCTAATAATAATTCGTAATTCGTAAAGAGCTACAAAATAAAGATACACGTCATCTGTTGAGACAACACGGAACTAAGTAAAAGCCCATTTAATGGAATATTCTACGATGTATTAGCGGATTCTATTGTTTTGTAGAATTTCCCAGAGGTGTCGCGATTTTTCTGGAAGTACCGTTTCGATATATAAAGCGTGGCATTGCGGAGTAGTCAGTTAATTATCAAGTGAGTGTCAAGTGAGTTAGTTTCAAGTGAGTGTCAAGTGAATTAACAGCGAGTAAAGTGTAAGTGAATTAAGAAGTTTAGTGTAATAGTGATAATAAATTATTGTAATTGTGTTGTTACTAGTTTCCCTGTGTATTTTGTGATCTATTAAAATAAATTGTGTCTATTTTGGTAACAATCTGGTATAATTCTCTAATCCCAAACCTCAGCTCGTAACAATAAATATCTAAAAAATAAATGACCATTTATTTTAACGTTATAAGTATTGTATAGTTAGTATTACTTGGGACTAACAGATGTCACTGCGCGGTGTTTATTTTTTCTTCTAATCTTTGAACAATTTTTTCTATGGATAAAGAGAACCAATTGTGATTAATCAAATACTAAATGTTACACCGAATTACACACAATAGTTCTGCATAATACGTTTCCGGGATTACTTTGTACTTTTTACGTGAACCCACCAAACACATACTCCACGTCTATAGATTTATTATACATATAGATATAGAAGAAAAAAGATTACGTGACAGTCTACAAAGTGTCTACTTTCCTACCAAAAAAAGAATGTTTGCAATTGGACTACGCGTCAATGAATTACAACGAAGAACACATTTTGACTTTCATCCCCCCTCTCAAGGAAACCGTCCTAAATTTCGGGATAAAAAGTATCCTATGTCGTACCTCGTAGTATGAACTCAAATCATGCCCAGTTTATTTGAATCCGTTCAGTAGTTTCAGCGTGATGCTCAGCTTTGATACAGACAGACAGATAGACAAAAATAAAAAAAATATAGTTTCGGCTTCAGTATCGATCATAGAGTGCCGTCCAAAAAAATTTTCAAAATATCTTCAATGTACAGAATTGGAACTGTTACAGTTTTATTATAAGTATAGAAGATCTCTTACGGAAAATACACATAACGTGTTCATATATATTTTTTTAAATCTGGTGCTTCTACAATTATAAGAGATCACATCATGCAATCTTAATAAAAGCAGTCGAACATGCTAAGAATGTGATAGTTATAATAACAAAAAAAAAATTATTAAAAATAGAAATTAGGACAATAACTACAAAAAACAATTATGTCAAAATAAAACAAAATCAGATAAATAAATTCAATCAAGCAAGATAAATTAAATAGTAAAATCAATTAAGTGCTTAGGTACTCGAAGCAGGAACTCATCAAAGAAATTAAATTAAAACAAAAAAATAAAATTATTATAACGAATATATTATGTAAAACAATCAAAATAAAATAAAATAAAAGGACTAACATATTAGATTAATTGATGATTAGTATGCGTACAAATTAGGTATTTTAATTTGTATAAGCTGTTTGAGAAAATGTCTATGTGCACTGATAAGCTTGTTACATTACAGCATTGTATTAGTGTGTCATTCTAGCAATTGGTGAATGTTTGCCTAGATTTGTTCTAACTGTGCGACGCGACGAGGCAAAAGTTTAAAGTGACTAAGTCTCTCTTTATATGATCCTTTATTCCTGACTCTAAATATATAAGCTAAATGACGAACTAGTCTTTTTTGAATATTTTCTTGTAGAGTCTTTATGCAAAATACAGCACGCCCAGGTAAATACTGATCAATATAACTATCAGCAATATACTCGTGGTTGTCATATTATGCTGCTGTATTTCCCTTGTTGTAGCCTCGTTAACACGTCCAGACTTTAGGATGTTAACCACCATCGTAAAATATTGAAAATATTATATAAATCGGAGGCTCGATCACTAATTGTGGGCTTTCGCAGGAGTAAGGGTGAGAAGTAATATGACACACAGCACAGTTCCTAGGCTTCTACACTCTTTTACAACAAACATTAAAACTATTACAAGGAATCATATCAGTTGCTAGGCTCCGCACACGTCATTCTGACGTTTGTGTGTCGTTTCACAACTGTATTCAGGATCTGGATGCGACACGGCCATCCTGAGATACACACGTCCTCGTGTGTTAACCTGAACTAATGGAGAATAACAAAAAGCATTATTACGTTCGGCCATGCCTGACACAGTCTAAGTAAAACATCTGACAACTAATAAAAAAATGGATTTTAATCACAGCATTTAACGTACTGTTATTGATTGATTTGTTGGCAAACAAAGCGCAAGTACCCATCGTCATCATTCAAACAACACTAGTGAATGTAGTTAATCATTTCCATAGTCATCGCTACACATCAACGAAAACACAGTCATCCGAGTGATCATGACAACAGTCATCCCTCGGACTGGTCATACAAACACACATTCATCATCCCTGTGATAATGTGCGTACAATACCATAGTCATCCCTGTGACTACCTCTATACATCGCCAAAGTCATCCCTGTGACTATCTCTATACAACATCATAGTCATCCCTGTGGCTATATCAAAACATAAGCATAGTCATCCTGTGACTATATCAAAAAACATCATAGTCATCCCTGTGACTACCTTCATACATCATCATAGTCATCCCCGTGACAACAGTTATTCGACAATCATCCCTGTGACTATTTTCATACATCACCATAGTCATCCCTGTGACTACGGCCTATTGCCATCCCCGTGACAACAGTTATTCGACAATCATCCCTGTGACTATTTTCATACATCACCATAGTCATCCCTGTGACTATGGCCTATTGCCATCCCCGTGACAACAGTTATTCTACAATCATCCCTGTGACTATCTTCATACATCACCATAGTCATCCCTGTGACTATGGCCTTTTGTCATCCCCGTGACAACAGTTATTCGACAATCATCCCTGTTTTGTGAGGTTCATTTACATCCAAGACCAACTGTGAGCGAGAAGCCACGACAGTATGGGAATGATTCAAATAAGATTCTACTGAACATTCGAACATTCGATTTGATGGATAGGTACTTGAATCTCGGCATATTTCTAACTATTTTCTATTATTTATTTACGCTTTTAATTTCGCTTAAAACTTAAGTTTTGAATATGTAGCGGTTATCATTATGAACTTCTTTAACATTAGAAGGGCCTTTAAATTTCGATTCCAATTTATTATAATTTCTTGCTTCATTCTCTATTAACAGAAAAGCACAAAGAACAATAACTATTAATTCAACAACTGGAAAATCCCTTCAACCAGTATGTAAGCATTTTCTCCAAACCGAGATGAATAAACGAATAATGAATATTGTTTATGAGTGACCATTCTAATGTGTGATTAACAATTGCAAGACATCGCGTCCTATCACTACGCTATGTTTTTCTGTGTATAATACACCACCAGTCCACTCGTGAGCACTATTGGCGCAATTAGATCGAAACGACGGGTAACCAAGAGGCACTGCACCTTCCAAACACTATCGGGACCGAGTCCCGAATTACACATCTAATACACCGCCATTTCCGTGGACAAAAGTTTTGACTATACTGTCTTTTAACCTACCGCTAGTGGACACGGTTAGGCTTACTTTGATTAAAGGACGATTAGTGTTTGGTACGGATGTTAAGGAGTTGCGGGAACGTAAGGCAGTATGCGCCATTCGTTCGCCTGGCTTGTATTCCATACCCACATACCCAAATCAAAACACTGAAGGTAAGACCACCTCTGCACACGAAGTGTCAAATTAACTATACTTTTAGAAATCTTAAGAGAGTTACAGTCTGTTAATACTATTGCATTTACGGGCATACAAGAATTGTCAAAAGTTTGATAGCATTTACAAGGCTCTATAATTCGTATGTGCGTTAGTGTAATTCTATAGTTATTTCTTTTTTAAATGACAACTCCCGCATGAGGAACACTCCCGTGTCGCGGAGGGCCTCACAAACACTCCAACAACGGACACAAAAAACACCCAGACTCGAGACAACTATAATTTGTAGATCACACAAACCCCCGTCCCGCGTGGGACTCGAACACAGAACACCCGGCGCGCCGCAGCGGCGAGGCGACCACTCAAACCACGGCGCCATCCGTGCACTCATGTGCAGTCGTGCAGTTTGCTAAACTAGGCTATGAAATTACATTTTCAGATGGATTTGAAATAAAATTCCTACGTATTCCTCTTTGTGGAGTTCAGCAGGAAAGCTAGCATTAAAGATTTTCAATATCGGATTATCTGCGAATGTCCTTATCACTTTTCATCTTGTCGCCTCATTTTAAGTTTTCAAAACAAAATTAATTTGTTGGGGCCTCAAACAAGCAAACTGTGGGACAGACTGTCGAAAATAAGATGCAAAACCTTTGCAATGTCTCACTTGAAACGGATTTGGAGGGTGGTAACACTATGCGAGACTACCTTTCTTCATTTTGTGGTACATTACCGCTTTCTACTTCGTACCCTAAGAACAATTTTAATTGTTAGAAAAGTCCATTATACAGCATTAAAAGAAAAACCAGATATTATTAGAATATTGAGAACTGTGCCTATCTATGCCTTGGTCTAACAATCAAACCGAAATCAAGACGACGTCAACATAACAGTAACGTGATCGTGCATCAGGTTTTCTAACGCAATAACAATAGCTGTATGAAAAACAGTGTAAACCAAATCACAGTCAGGTATAACCTTACTTTTACCTTATTTCTAGTACAGGTTTCGTAACGCTTGTAGTAGGCATACCAAATCATAATCATTCACTCCTACCAAACCAACCACAGGCACTTCTGAACCGTCAGGGTCAGTCAGGAGTCAGTCAGCACAAGTCGGTCGTGAAGCCACGGAGATACTACGGAGAAGAAGAGGCAAGAAACTCCAAGGACACTCCCCCTCAATATGTCTCTTCACAAGTTACTCGTTACACCGTCTACAAGCGCAAACTAAATGTGAGGACAATGAAATGTAACATCCAAAATATAAACAATCGCTCAAAACTACCAAAGCGCTCAAGCAACCAGCAGCTAGCAGCAGCAGCAGGAGATAGCGAGATCCGAACAAACGACACCCTTTCAACAGCATGATGCACGTGCGATCCATTGCCCAGCTCAACCATATTAAACGGAGCCAAACCACCCGACACACACGCTACCATTGGCAAGACTTACAGGCAAGCATGTCTACTCAGAGTCAGTTTAGTGTCAGTTATGAAACATTCATAATAACGTTTAAATGTACCTTAAAACTTTGGCCTGTATTCAAATGCCTATATAAATTTGATTAAAATCAGGTGGCGATAGATAGTTGAAAGGTGTAGCTATTGCACATAGTGCTCGTCATATCAACAGTAAAGCCTTGGTTCATAATTACACGACTAATTATCATATTACTACGGAAACAATACCTGGTAACATCATTAATTTTATAACCTCACATAAAATCTACTCGGTTGATTTTACACTACTTTGTCCGATGCCAGTCAAAGAAACGAACTTACTACAGCGTTTCATACAAAGCTTTGATTCTAAGTTTCCCTTCATAATGAGCACTCAGCACCAGATCCGTACTGAAATAGATAGGGCTCACGAGACAGTTGTTGAATTTGCCCGGCTAGGGGAATGCACAGGATCGACTTAATGCCCAGCCCGATTACCGGAGTAACTGTTTAAACAGGTGTCCATTCCAGCAAGAGCCGCCACATTCTCAAACATACCGCACTTGAAATACTTGGACACGTATGCCTGGAAAGAAATCTTGTAGCAAATATCCGTTATTTTTCCTAATATATATCAACTCCACCCACAAGATTCCACTACATGGGCATATTTCGCTATATGCAGATGATACCTGCCTCTTTTATTTTGGACATGATGAGTCAAGCCCAGGAAGACCTAAACTTGTTACTAATCTAGTTCCGACAAATTCTTCTCACAATTAACGCATCCAAAATAAGCTGTGTTATATTCCATGCTAAAAAATAAAATAAAAAAATACTACCCCATTCTGCCCTTAAAATTGATACTCATATTCTCGAACTCAACTGGATTGCCATCTAAATTGGAAGTTTCAAATTGACCATATAAAATCTAAACTATCATCACTTTTAAGTTCTCTACTTAAAATAAATAACACTGTCTTCCTCATAATGCAAGGCGAATAATTTACAATTCGCTAGTAAAGCCACACTTGCTATTTCTATCGCACTATATTGAAAAAAAAATTAAATCCGTTTTGTATCTTGAATTTAAAATATTTGTACGCCACATGGCGAAACATAGCGCACCTATTCCATACTGTAACACCTCACATATATCATTGTAAACCCCACCTATTTTCACAAATAAAGCTTTCTGATTCTGACCTAATTGAAATCTGGGACAATGCGGCCAAAACAAACTTAAAGGATCTTCAAATCGCACAAAACAAAATTATAAAACTGCTCTTTCATTTCGACTACTTCGACTACACCCAAGGCAAGAGAACACTTTTCTATGAGGGACTCTATGTGCAACTATTTAACACGTTACCAAAAGAAATAAGAAACGCGAATTCTCTAAATATATTTAAGTCTAAACTGAAACAATACATAATTAAAAATATATCAATCACCTAAAGCAACCATAATATTTTTGTAAACAATGTATTGTGGTTGTTTGGTCTTTTGTTGGTCATTCAATACATATTTACGGAAACTTTAATGTAAAAATAAATATTTATTTAATTATCTATATAACATATTTAGTAGAACTACTGAGGCATTTACTTGTATTGTGACACTGATCATTCTGTTTGTCTTCATGCGGGGTATTTTCATACTCCATTTTGTTAGTGGTGATTTATTGTAATACCTACATACTAAAATAAATTTGACATACGAAAGTATCTTTGTGTTAATATTGTTGCATTATAAAACTTGTATTATGTGGTGTCTAGATGTCGAAATGTAATTTATAGTTTATTAAAGTGAAAATGTGTTCTCATGTAAGTGAAATGTAAATTTCTTTATGAGAAAATAAACATTTTTACCAGATTTATTATAATAAACACTGTTTAAATAAGGTAGAATTGAGATTACACGTCGACTAATAAATGATTAAATTGGTTACATATTAGGTAACATACACACGTACACCACAGGAACATTGTATATTCAAAAATTAAAATCATTGCAAGCAAAAGAAATTGTTCAATTAATAGAACTATTTTTGAGCTCTAATCTCTTCAAAACGTAGTATGGTGTTGCAGTGCGAACACGCATCAGTTACCATTGTGAGATCAGCGATCAGTCACACATACGTGCGTCTGTCAGTGCTGACATCATAAGAAGCGCGCGGTAACATGTTGTTGTAAGCGTTAGTCAGGGCGACGTACCATCATGCGGCGTAACAAGAGCATTACACGGTTGAACACTTTCTTGTTGTACCCGACGATTTATCAAATCAAAATTCAAGCACACATTCTTTTCGCGAATGTACTACACTTGTTCAGCTCGACACAACGCGCCGTGCGAGAGACATGTGATTGACGTGAAAACTGGAAATATGCCACTAAACGAGTAATATTTATTTACGTCTTGATATATTTACTAATGCTTCCTGTGTATGTGTTATATTTTTGTAAACATCATCATCAGCAGCAACAGGATATTGCACAAACGCACAAAGCAGCAAGAATTCAAAAGTACTCGCCAAAGTGCCAAATAGCTATCTAGGTTCGCTTAAAAAGCCAGACAGCACCTACACGACCACGGAAAAGGAAACACGGAAAATCTTAAGAATCACCCACTTCCCAGGATCGTATCCAATCGGTAACAAAGATTGCAACCCAAAGGATCCCATCCGCAGGGTACAAAACTCCGACTGGAACTTGGCCAGCGCAATCTTCAACCAAGTAAAATGGGCTATAAGTAAATTTAAGCCTTCTAAATCAGGGAGACAAGATGGCATCATCCCAGCGCTTCTGTAACATGGACTTGACATTCTCCTTCCGCATCTGGTAAAACTGTTCTGAGTAAGTTACGCCTGAGGAGTCATACCAGATCAATGGTCACAGGTCACGGTGCCTTAATACCGAAAGAAGGGAAAAGGGACTACTCAGTTCCGAAATCCTTTTTTACTTCTTTTCTTCTAAGCACTATGAAAAGATTTATAGACCAGCACATTAGAGCAAAGTAAAATACTTACGAGTATGTCTGCAGTCCCTTGACGTTAAAAAAAATCAAGCTTCTAAGTCAATGCAATCAAAAGATACAGCCATTTAAGCCTTAGCTTTGACCAAATTTGAACGTTTCGCTGGTAAATCAGAACCTATAGCACGTTACGTAGTAACTACTTAGTAATCTGTGCCTATAGGTTACTTCCCCTTGACCTAGAATCATGAAATTTAAACTTGTCGAATTTGTCATAAATCTTTGTATGGAGAAGTATTTTTAAAACTGCAAAGTTAAGTTTGTCTTTCGGAGATGACGGGTGAAGATCTTCAAGAATTTATTCCCGAGATGGACGTACCATCTAGATATAAGTTTGTTTGCTTAGGGAACTCTCGCTTAGCGAGTCAGACTTGTCCGGTTTTTTTTACGTCACAAACTTATGTTTCTGTGAATATAAAATCAGATCAAAACATAAAAGTGGTTGTGTGGGCAAGGTCTTTGTCGCTAAAATAAGGAAACAAACTAGAATTTAGCGCCAAGCTCAACCATGTTACAATGTAAATCTTGCGAATAGTGAATTTGAATATGGCTAGTTTCTTGTTGCATAATTGTCTTCACTTATTTATTTACTTTTGCACAACTGTTTCCATACCTACCTATACGAATAACTCGTCAAATTAACACTCCAAAAGAAAAAAAGGGGAGTATATTAAAAGGGAAATGTAGGCAAGAAGGGAATGAAAGGAAAAGGATATCGCTTATAAATACGTATTTAGGAGGGGGAGGGTAAGCAATAGCTCGAGAAGGTTAGGGTCACATACCTGAAACTCGAACTCTTAACTATTTAATGTACTTACATATTATTATGTTAAACGAACATTGGCATTACTCATCTGTAGTTCGAATTGCATGAGGCTTGCAAGGGTAAGGCGAGCTTTTTATGAAAACCTATTTATTTCCATCAATTATTTGTTTACCAACCGAGAAATGAGATGCGAATGACTAAGCACAATCCTGGGACAGGTACAAATCAAAGTGCTTGCTCCACACACCCTTCTAAGGACTCTATTTACGAGTCTCTCTGAACCATCTCGAGCGAGGGACCGTGCAACACACCATTTATTAAAACACCTCGATTCCGATATCGATATTTTTTTTCTGTTTTTTTCTTTATAGTAGATGTGGTGTGCACAATACTTTTCAGCTTTATGACCTGTAAACACTTTGGTTAATGCACGTGAAAACTTGTAGCATATAGAATGCTGCTGTAGAAACTAAAAATATATTTAGTTTTGTGCACATAGACATTTAATACCTTGAATAGGTATTAAATGTGTGTTGAAACAAAAAATACTACTTGCGAAACAATCCATTAAATAATTACATGGTTACGAGTTTGATAATGTCTACTCCTTTGTCCTTTGTGTAACATAAGATCGCATTAGTTCCATAATTAATGCATTGTATTGTTTGGAATCCCCCACGGGTCATCACCTCACCGGGGCTAACGGTAAGGTACGTCGGATTCGAACCGACTAAAACGACACGGTGTTCCGTCACGGGGTCCTAATGCCAGGGACTCAAGTGTACCTTAGAAAGAAAGTCCCTGTGAGCCTCCCGGCAACCTTGGCCGCTTGCTCGACAACAGGCGACCCCACAATTTGGCGGAGGTCCTGCCCCCTCCCCTCCCTGTCTCGGGCCTGCTTCTGCTAGGGCGACTGGCAACCCATGCCGTCACCCAAATGTTTTTGGTAGCATTCATATTTATCGAAAAAGCGAGTTATTTAGTTTACGTTTCTATATAATGGATAGAGAAAGCAAAGCGAAATTGGCATCTCATGTTTTTTTTTTAAATAATGTACAACCCGTAACGTTGTTGAAATGCTTCAGACCGGACAGTTTTGCCGCATCGGGATTAGTTGGGAGGCGGTAAACATGGTCTAGTACAGAAGTCGAACCTGTAAGCCTCACTAGCATTAGCAAGGGCCTTTTTGGGTTCCATACCTCAATAGGTGAAGAAGGAACCCCTTTAAGATCACTTTCTTGTCCGTCTGTCCGTGTGTCACTACCGATAATCTCAGGAACGGGTTTACCTAGCAAGTTGAAATTTATACCAGATACTGAAGTTTATAGTTCCTATTAGGTGTATAAAAATCAAGGTCTTGAGCCAACACGATAAAAAGATATGGGCAAATTTACCTTAATTTTCATTTTTTTTATTTTCCGGAATTTTCCCTTTACTTGTGCTGTAAGACCTTGCTTTTAACCAAAATTGATAATTTTTTTTTTGTATGTGTTTAAACCCCCTCGGGTTTTCACCCCACCGGGGTTTTCGGTGGGGCGGTGTGTCGGAATCGAACCGAATAAAACCACACGGTGTGCCGTACTGCGCCTTAAGTAGGAGGGATCCGGGAACAGCTTTTATTAATTTTATTTATTTATTTATTTGGTTCACCAACATTTGTTAACACTTATTAAACATAATTAAAACATAGGTAATCTAACAACCGTGTTACAAACACTTAGAGGTAAACACCGCATACGACTATTAAATATTAAATGTGCGGAAGTCAACACTTAGCACTTACAACGTAGCAAGTATGTGTAATAATTATAACTTATGAATAAATATCAACCATGAATTCTATCAAGTATAAGGTTTTGTAAAAAAAAATTAAGACAACTTAAAATATTAAGAATCCAATAAGAAGAAAACACTAATCGGGTAGTTTTTAAATTAGTATTCCCCTTAGCTTAACGAAGGAGTCACAGTGTAGGTCTATGTATTCACTGTATCTGTTTACGACTTTGCACATTCTTGCATAAGGGGAATTTGCGCCTAACACTGTCCTTCTCTGTGGTGTGAAAAGTGGTGTTATACAGCTCCGTGGAATTCTAGATGGAGCACAAAATTTAAATAAAGCTAACAATTGAGAAGAATCTGTTTTATATTTTAAAACTTTATTTATTTTTTATCTTATTTTTTTAACTATTCCCGTAGAAAACGCTTAATGCCAAACGAAACGCTTTTGCAGACGTTCCAAGCGCAGCGTATGTTCAAATTCAAAGTTTAAAATCATTTATTCAATTAAGACACTAAGTGACATTTATGAACGTTAAATTGAAGCTATAGTTAAAATCATAGATCGGCGCAAACAGACGCCACAGCATGTACTGGATTGTCGAGGTAAATTAGGTGAAAACACCAAAATCTACTGCCTGCTTGTGTCGATCTATAACTTCCAGTTTCCAAAATGAGTAAAGCCTTATGGGAAGAATACTGGCAAAGAAACTCATGGCCAGTCTTTTTAAAAGTCAGTACTACGCAGACGACTCTGCGGTACTCAATGATACTACGGATCAAACTATTATACAGGATTTTCTTCGTAGTTACGTTACGAAATGACCTGCAATTTCTCAAGACAAAACCCAACATTTTAGATGCTTTTTTAATAATATCGTTTAAGTGAGGCGTAAACGTTAATTTGGAGTCAAACAGAACGCCTATATCGCGGATTGTATCCACTTGTCTTAAAGTTTGTCCATCCACATGGTAATTCGAGGGTAATATGTTGTGCCTTCTCGTAAATTTAACATGATGACCCTTTGAGGGATTCAATCGTATTCCGTTAAATTTACACCAATTTGCTAGTCTATTCAGATCCTCTTGTAGGTATTTAGAGTCTTTATTTGTTTTTACTATTCTCATAAACTTTAAGTCATCGGCGAACATAAATATTTCTGAATGCTGGAAACAGTATGGTATATCGTTAATAAAATAATTAAACAAATTAAGACATCTGGACCCCCCTAGCGCCTGCCCGCAAAAGCGCGGGCACCACCTCCGGGTAAAAAACTTAATACCTCACTTCTCAATTAGGCCACGTCCAGGCACACGCGGACGCCATCTCCTCGCGGGGGGCCACTACAGCGGGTGAAGGGAAACACCAGTACCGTCCACCCGCGGCCCCACTCAGGCGCTGGTACGCACGCCTCCGCCGCCCGGTTCGCCATCGGCGAGTGGAAATCGTCCTCCCGGACCCGTTCCACCGCCTTCTGCGAGATGACGTCCTCACAGAAGGTCACGACTGCAGTAAAATTCCTGTCGCTACCGGCCATGGAGCGTATGACCACTGGTAGCGAGAGATCTCCTCCGATGACTGCAGTGAGGGCCCGACGCTACGTCGCCCAGACGGAGCAGACCGCCAGCGTATGCTGAGCCGAGTCCTCACTGAAGTCACAGTGTTGACAGGCGGGACTCAATTCTCCCTAGCGACCGAGTGCAGCTACTTCCCAAAGCAGTGCCCGGAAAGAACCTGCGTCAGTCGAAAAGAAAGGGTCCCGTGCTACCTCGTTCGTGCTTTGAAGTCTTAGAAATGGCATAGTTTAAAAGCCAATGTGTTTAAAAGTACTTGCCACTTTTTGCGGGCGGAAACATATATTTCTCTTTAAATAATCGTAGGCTGTGGTAGCAGTATAGTTATAAATACTTGAGTGAATGTGGTAAACACAAAGTACATATATATAATATACTAGTTATGTCCGCAGGACGCTTCAGTAGGTCTAATTAAAAACTTGCATGTAGCGCCTCCATCGCTACACAACGATTGGAGCTGACTCCCCCTCATTCAAACTAAATACCACTCCAAATCATACGTCATTATATTACGTCAGAGTTTCGGGGATATACTTCACAGTTTACGGGAAACGTCAACAATCTCACATATGGCTTCCACGTGGCTTTAATACATTTTGAAGTAGGAACACGACAATAATTGCGCAGCGAAAATGCTATGAACACAGTAGCATGGTCATTGTGTTATTATTATTTATAGTTTATTTATAATTGGCACACATTATTACAGATCTTATATAACATTAATTAGCTTAAAATATATGGGTGCCTGTACCAGCGTAAACCTATGTCACAGGCAGTTAGGGCGCTTACAGACTAAATTATGTAATTAATTAATCATAACAATATTTATGAAACATACATCTCTACATTGTCTACAATAAATAGATTTATCTATGTAGTATATAACAATATAGAAACATTAAAATTATGAGACTGTTATTGTTTATTTAACAACAGTAATTAAATCTTCAGTCTGGTTGTAGTCTAATCTTTGCAGATACTGACTGACAAGATTCTTCGCTTTAAAATAGTTGAGGTCGTATATGGATGCTATTTTATTTATCCTGTTGTAAAGAAAAGGTCCCAAATATGTACAAAATCTATTTGTGATACAAACCTCGATTCCGAAAGTGTGGTACAGACAATATCTTTCTATGTACTTAGCTAAATGTTCATTATCTACCACCATATTAAAATACCAAAACACATACCAGAAATAAAGAGGTACTCAATCTACCAGAAAGCTCACGCGTGCTAGTTGGTTATTCCGCAGATAAAACTAAACCCAGCGGGCGTATCTCTAAACATTAGAAAGTTTTATACAATGTGTCTTTAGGGAGCCAACTTGATATAGGGTTGATCGGGAAAAAATCATGGTTCACGTAAACGTGGGATATCGCAGAGACCAACTTTCACATCATTTTAATTCAAAAAGGATGTGAGGAAATCACTCCGCACGTTCCACATCATGTGTGTGCGTGCATGTTATTTCAGAGGCAATTTTATATTTAGGTGTGCCTTTGTATCAAAGAGATAAGTCAACTCGTGACTCTTAGGAGGTTGTGATGAACGGTATGAGTTGTAAATGTGCTTAACACCTGTGTGTCACGGATATTTGACTGCCTGTTGATTACTGGTCAGGTATACGTTTTATTAATTATTTGATAGTGAGTCGCTTCATTTATTTACAGCATGTATTTTTTTTTTATAAATAATTTATTAATCAAACATATAGTAGTAGTAGAAAGTTTTTAATTATAATAATTATTTGTTAAATCGACGATTTCGAATAATTGATGGTCAATTTTATGAAATAAAGATGTTTTTTTTTTTAAAAAAAGGAAGTTTACATTTACAATCAATCATAATCTAATTATAACTACTATAATTTGGTTGAGGTCCTGAACTCCTAGCTAGGTTGTATGTAATTAAGTTAGAAGTTATAGACTTAAACCATTTTCGAAACTTTTCGCTTTTATTCTTTGTTTGTCATTTTCTTATCAATAATAATAATGTATACTAATAATTGTGCTCGTTTCTGTGATGTAGCTTGCGAAATGACATAGAGAATTGGTAAATAACTACCTGTCGATCAATCACACTTTTGATTGTGATTAAGAATAAACCATTTCTGAAATTCTATTTAAAAGATTCCGTTGTGTGTAATTCGTATTATTTCTTGTCGGCCACGGCAAGAAACCCTTGACAGAATGAAAAATGTTTTTCAAGGCATTATTAAAAATTCAATTAATTTTGTTTAAACGTTTTTACGTGCAGTAGTGACGAGTCACGGCCCCCTGTCCCTCTCCGCCATCGCCTCACTCCCGTGTTTGGGCGAGAGTGACGAGGCGCGATATGAAACAATAGTGTTTTGTGGCGGGTGTAAGTTCGCCTCTAGATTACAGCGCAATGTTGTCGCCACGTCAAAGCCTCCGTTCGCGCCTCATTCCTGTCTATAACGAGATAGCGAGCCTTTCTACGCACACAGTACACACACAGACACACGCACTAGGCGAGCGTAATTATGGGTTTATTTAAAGCTATCAATCTGCCCCGGCTTCGCACGGGCAGCAGAAACATCTTCAACAATCATCATCATATTTCAGCCAATTTACACAAAATCTTAACAAATATATACACCTAAACGTTTGTCATGAATCGCTTTGTCTATTGGTGAAAACCGTAGTTTTTGAGTTTATTGTGAACAGACAGACAGACAGATGCAGCGGGGGACTTTGTTTTATTATATGTAGTGATTAAGCAAAAGGTTAAGACATTACCTTGCTTAAAAGTTCCATTTTTTTCACACAATTATGAAACTGTAACTGTGGAACGGTAACGGAAATGAATTGCAACAGCTCATGTAAAGAGGCAAACGTGTTACTGGGCAAATAGAATGAAACAGAGAAAAGTCCTTTATGCCGGTCCAGTTTGGACACAAATACGACACAATACCTTTTGACTTATTCCTCGTTTACTTTAACTTGAACTATATAAATGACTTTAGTTTATAATGTAATTGTTACGTTAGGCAATAATATAAACTAACAACTAACTTAACTGGTGATTGAAAAGAGTAACAATTTGGAAACGGGATTATAGATTGATTGGTTATAGATATCGCCTCCGCTTGTGTCGACAAGCGGAGGCGATATTATCTGTTATCCTTTTTTTTTATTTTTACATTTGATAAAACAACCAATTGTTGACTCTATGTGTGTTGATCTATAATTTTTAAATACATTTTTTAAGTTATGCTTTTATCAGCTTTTATCAGCAAAATTTCAACAATTGTTAGTTAGTTAACTAGCTAACTAACTAACTACGCTATGTAAACAAATCTTGGCACTAAATTTTAAACCACTTCTATTTAATTTTGTCGTATAGAAATGAAACATTGTTTCAGTGGGAGAGCCAAGCTTCGGCACGTATGGGCCGGCTTGACCGGAGTGATACCACGGCCTCACAGAAAGCCGGCAGTGAAGCAATGTTTACATTGCTTTTCGCCAAGTGAGTGAGGTTACCGGAGGCCCTAACCCTTGGGGTGCGGTCTAGAAAACCTCCACGTGGTGCACCCTGGAAACGTGGGCAATGACGCTGCTTTTTCTCCCTCCGTTTTGTGAGGAGGCGTCATCGTCCACGGCCAATATTCTAGCAAAGAAGAGGAGGCCGTTTTTCTTCGGCCACACGGTTGAGGCTTGGCCCAACAGAGCAAATCCTTCTGTTGGCTCTTCGCTCTTCGGAGCTATGAGGATGAACACCAGGGTCGGAGTTTCTCTGCTGTCAGCAGTGGAGGAAGAAAGACGGGCTCGGCATGCACTCACACTGCCACCGAACAGGCATTTAAAGAATTAGTTTCCTTGCCACCGTCGGCATATCGTAATCCCGAAAGGAGTCGTGGTCATATTTTGCAACTCCGATCGGGGACGAGGGTCTTGGCTTAGCCGCCCGGACTGCGAGGAAGAAAACCTCTCTAAAAAATCACCCCGAATCCCGTGTTCTGGTGCGTGACCAGGGGATGCATGGCTGGGGATGGGTAGTTCAGTCGCAAGCGTACTCCCAGCCGGGGCACCTGCGGAACCCTCGGTTGGACATAAACCTTCGCTTGCTCGGGAATTGGGGATCTCTGCCCGGGTCGACCTTTAGTTCTCCCCATCTCGTGGGTCTAATATGGAAGCTGAAGGAAATTTTTTATTAAAAACCAACACCGATGAAAAAAAGAAGGAGAATGTGAAGAGAAAGGAGAAAAGTAATAATAAGGCAGACGATACCTTGCCTAAAGAGGAGGAAGTTTTGCTGGCAACGCCCATCACGCAGGAGCTCCCAGAAGTCAATCCGACTCCTGGGAGCAGAAGAATGTCTCAAAGGGTGCGTTCTAGGGCCGCCAGTATAGTGGCTGACTCAGCCGGGGATATGGAGCTGGATGTGAGCGAGAGTCGCAAGCGCAGACGCTCCAGGGACGAGGATGGCGACACGTCGCAAGACATGTTGCCACCGAAAGTTCCGAGCAGTCAGCGAGGGAGGTCGCGCACGCCAATCTCGAGGTCGTCAGGATCCGCCTTCTCTAAGGCGGCAGTTTATAGCCGGGCAAGAGCGGAGGGCGAAGAGGTTGCAGAAGAGGAGATAGCTGATTTCCTGCTGAAGATTCGTGAGCCGGTGGATGCGGGTTCTGTCTCCCAGGCACCGATGTCCATGCAGGAGAAGGCGAACGTGGCGGTGGCCATTATCTAAGTCTACTAATCTTAAGGGTTCCTTTGTTAGGTCCCTTAAGGACTCATCCTACGCCGTCTCTAGCGTTGTCGAGACCCTCATTGGCAACGTGGCACGTCTCCAGGCCGCAAACGACCACCTGACCAAACAGGTTTCCGATCTCAGCGCTCAGTTCGCATAGTTTCGGGCAGGCAGGGATTGCCCTGAGCTTCCGAGCCAGGTTGTGGGCCAACCTGCTCCCTCCCCCTCTCCCCCAGAAGTTCCGGATTCCCACCTGCGTCAGGTTATTGACGAAGTCTGGAGGATGATGGACGGGCGCCTCGCGGGTCTTGAGGCAAGGCTGCCTCCGGCCCCCATCGTTCGGCCGCGGATAAGCCGAAGGCGGCGTCGGCCCCGACACCGCTTCCTGTAGTGGATGGACTCGTCACTGTCTCCTATGCGGTGGTGGCGTCGATGCCAGCGCCTGCGACCACAACAAAGACCGGCCGACCGACCGACCAATCAAAGGCCGCGACAAAACCGGCCGCACCGATGGCCAGGCGACCGGCCAAGCCATTGACAAAGGTGGCATCGGAATTCCCTCCACTCCCCGTTCCAGCACCTAAAAGAGCGAGCGCGCCTCATGCTCCTTCTGGTGCTGAGCCTGCACTTGGGCCCTCCACGTCTGCACCCTCAAACGAGAGTTGGCGGACAGTTGAAGGAGGCAAAAACCGCAGGAAGAGAACCAAGGCAAACTAAAAAACCACGTCGTCACAGGCGCCGGCAGAAGCGACGCAAACAAAGACGGCGGGAAAGACACGGCGGCTCCAGCCACCGAAAACGGCAGCCGTAGTTGTAACGGTGCTGCCGGAGGCGGAAAAAAGCGGTCATACTTACGCTGCCGTCTTTAAAAAGGCTCGAGACCAACTCGCTTCCGAATTCGGGAGCGTAGGTGCTCGACTACGCCTGGCCCAGACGGGGGCTCGAGTTTTAGAATTCCCAGGGGCAGAGGGCTCGAAGACGGCAGATGTCTTTGGAGAGAAGTTGCGGGGAATCTTTGCAGCGACGGATGGGATACGGATCGCCAGGCCCACCAAGTGTGCAGAGATGCGCATATCGGGCCTGGATGATTCCGTGACGGTCGACGACGTCCGGGGGGCAATCCAGCAGAAGACAGGTTGCACCTTGGATAACATTAGGATCGGCACCATCCGCCCCGGTCAAGGAGGTCTTGGTGCGGTGTGGGTCAGCTGCCCTGTGGCAGCCGTCAAAATTTTAAGCGAAGCTGGGAGGATCCTCGTCGGTTTTGTGAATGCCAGAGTTAAAAGTTAAAAAAAAAGGCCCTAACCCTTCCCTTTTCCCCTCTTTCCTCCTCACCCCCTTTTATCCCTCTTCCCCCCTTCCCCTAATCCCACCTTAAAGGCCGGCAGCACACTTGTGACTTTTGAGTTGTAAGTGCGGGTTGTATGGTTGTATGGGCGGCGGTAGTCACTACCGCGTAGGCGGTAGTACCATCAGGTGACCCGTCTGCTCGTTTGCCCCCTAGAACATATATATATATATGTGTGTATATGTAGTTTGGATGACAATACTATAGTTTGACAACAGTTTTAGGCGCGGTGATAGTGCCTGGGGGACCGCTGTAAGTTGTATAACTATTATTTGGCATCGGTATTATATATTATTGTATATTTAGAACTTTCATTGCGCAGTACAGGTCGATCCGTACTTCCTCTGTAGTTTGGCTTGTCTTCACAGCACAAAGGACAAATATGTACATACACAGTTTAAAGTTTCGTGAGCGAGGTGTTTAATGTCAATTATAAATTAAACAGATGTTTGTGCGTCGCTCAGATTCTGAAAACGGTCTCCATTTAGTAATACGCAGTGGTTTTGGAACAAAGCTCATGACCACAGCTCTGATTCCTACGGAAACCACTGTGACGCAATAGAGTCCTTTTCCGGTTACAATTCACTAACGTTTCCAGGTAAACTAATAGTGTCTGAGTTGGTATTCCTTACATGGATTATGTACATCGTGTCATATATGTACAAGTATCGTATCATATATTTGGTTAGTGCAGTGATTACAAGAGTCGCAGTGTGCTTTGTTGTTAGTTGCATCAGTAGTCGTCTTTGCATATGCACAGTCGTCATCCGGATATTGTTATTAGGACTTAATTGAAAGTATCTACCATAGAATATGTGACACAATAGTCGCATAGTCGAAAGTGGAATAATAACGAGAACATTACCTAGTGATCGGTACGGACAGTCCTCTCCGTTAATGGATTGCAACTTTTTGTTAATGGATTGATAGTACTTTGAAATTGATTGTAAGCCAGATATTGTTATTCGCTTATAATCGCGTCTTGAAGTTGCTGTGTCAGCTCCGATCCTCCACTACAACAATATTGCGATAGTCAGCCTGAACAGAATTGTCTCCCGTGTCAAAGTTCAGAAAAGATCTCAAGTAAAAGCGGTGAGGATCGAAAACCAAAATCCGTTACACGAGGTAACATGATTTTAAAAGTCTCACGTTTATTGAGTTAAAACATATTTCTCCACTTAACTCGTGTCATAGAGAAGGAATAACTATATGTGTTCTTCGGGGTCATTCTGTTAGTGTAGCCTAATTTTTTTTTTATTTCTTCATGGAAAACTTATAGCTAATATAACATAACAATAACCATTCTAGTATCCAGACAGTCAATTACACGTTTTCACTTCTAGATTACATAATAAAAGAAAAGTGTGAACAGTCTTGGTAGAAATAAAGATCAATAGTAATAATAATACATAACTAACTGGTCTATACACAAAGACAGAACAAAAACATTTTCAAACAAACATGTTCTATTGTATAACTTTATAACGTTTTATTAATTGTAAGAATGGTTCAACTGCCGAAGAAGTTAAGGCACAAGCCCAAGTCCTTGCCAAGGACACTTTAGTGGTAAAAACGTCAAAACCGTGCTGCTTGCATATCTTGTTAAAATTGCGGCTGGCTCTCAATCGTGAAACACGCCAAGATCTCGGACATTGGGACATTATGGGAATGGTTTATGTAAATATGTGTTTTACTACTGTACTATGTAAAACGGTTCTGTTTGTCTAGTGGTTAGTGATCCTGCCTGCGGAGCCAGAGGTCGTGAGTTCAATTCTTATCCTGGACTAATAATTGTATAATGAGCACTATCATTTGTTCTGTGTCGGGTATAATTTATCAAATCAAATCAAAACTATTTGCAAGGACACTCTTTGTCAAAAACTTTTTTTACAAATTTCTGGTTACATTGCCTATAAGCGTAAATGAAATGTGAGGACAATGTAACATACCTATTATTCTAAAATATAAATAGACGCGCCAAATACTACTATACATATTTAAGTAAGAGCAATCCGGAGATAACCAGCCCCGACCAACGGCACTCTTTCACGAGCATGACGCACACGCCAGCCATCGTACAGATGAACAATATTGAAGGGAACCGAACTCATAGCTATTATCTATAACATCTATGTATTCAGTAATATTGTTATTGTTATATTATGTTTATCAGCAGTCTGGTACAGGCTCTGCCTAGGTTGGGTTCAGATGGCCGTGGGTGAGGTGTCAAGTTATTATTATTAAATATATGAAATGGTTTCGTTATACCAAACACGCATTCTTCTTCTTCTTCCTTAGCGATTTTTAAAATTGTCATCTTTCTCGGTCTTCATCAGTTTCTAACCACTTTGTTCCCACCAGTCTTTTGATGTCGTCATGCCAACGCATTTGTGGTCTCCCTCGTGGACGTTTCTCGCTCCACAGTCTCCACTCTAAAACTGCCTTGCACCACGAGCCTTGCTTACGGGCAATATGTGGCCATATTGTTCACTCCCACAAAACCGCATTATCATATAATTATTACTCGAATATAAGAAAGAAATAGGTACACAGTACACACATAAACAAAATTATTTTAAAAGCGAAGACGTCTTTTCAGTCAAATAATGTGCTTTTATTTTTGTTTTAATACAAAGCGTAAACATGACGATACTTCCTGGGTCGTTCTACAGAGTAGGTACAGGTAGGTATGAGCACTATGAAAGCATTTCGCCTTGCGACAATAAATCAAAGCTTAAAGTTCGATAACGTGTCGCGACGACAAAATGTGCCGCCGGCGGTTGTCACCGTCGCGTTAACAGAGCGACATCGCGAGGGGAGGACAACTTCATTATAATCAATCAAAGCTCGCACTTGCCGCCAGACAGTTTTTGTTAAGGCTGTTACAGAGATGCCTTATTGTCACACCTTTATAGCTAATGCCTTTCCTCAAATTTTGTATATTGATTATAGTTATCAAGCCGCTCGTTTCTAGCATTTGTCACGATCGATACAATTACATTACATTTTATATAAATTAAGTATTTCTACAAGGTTGCACTGGCCGTGGTCACAGGCTAACTGTCAGCCTGTGACCACGGCCTGGTCGAAACGTCAGGCGATTCAGAGGTATATAATACCTATTACGTGATCGCGTTAATGGCCGTGTAAATACATGATTATATCATGGAACGCGAAAGTTTAAAAGTTACCTTCAATGACTTTCTTTGAGAACATCATAAAGAGAGTAATACCCATTGTTGTATTTTTTATATTTTCATGTTATTATTAACGACATATTTACAAACTCTAATCCTATAAATACCTGTAAATATAATAGTATGTATAATACGTACATAGAACGCCTGTCGTACATATTCTATAACACTAAATGCGTCTTACCCACAGAAATCTAAATAAGGTAACAGAAGTGCTATGAACGCGTATACTTGTCGCCACGCTGCAGCGCGCTGGTGACTCGACGCCACCAGTGCACAATGTTACGCTCAGTTACTCGTGAAACTTTGTCTCGGCAAGTGCGGTTGCAAAAATGGTGTTTTGCAGCATTGCCCACTGCGGCAATTCGTCTACTACGTGTAAATATACTAATCAAGGGATAACATTTGGATAACTTTCATCGGTAAGTGTTTAGTTTTATTGATGTGTTTGATAAAAGTATATTTTAAAACATAACTCTACCAATAAATAGTACGACTGGCATAATTTGGGGCTTTATTTCTACTTACTACTACATTGCCCGTTGTGTTGGATGCTATCCGACAGTTTGGTTTTATAAAAATAAATTAAACATGAAAAATTGTTTTCTTAAGGGAATATATCATTTTATTGGTTTAATTCGTTTGTTTTAGATTTCCGTAGAATGTAGATATGAAAGACAAATGGATATATGCCTCGGGGAAAAAAAGTTAGTTCCCCACAACTTATAGTCGGATTTGTTCGATTCATTTTACGGAGGATGACTTCAATATATTAACAAAAAGATGTACTCTGTTAAAATCTGCAGTACCTACAATTAACACATGGAACTTGTCCAATGTAGTAAGTTCAGTTTTATATTGTTTTAACCGATTTAATAAAAAAGTAAATAAATACTTTGAAACGGTGGACGCGAGACTAACGTGAAATTTGTTTTTTTTTTTCGCGACACAGGAATATTCCTAATGCGGAAGTCATCTTTAAAAAAACATGCGGCGGAGAGACTTTGTTTCATAATTTATTGTGTATTAATCTTGTATTGTCATCGGTCCTTGATACGTGTAGAAACTTTCAAGTTCACCGGACGTCTTGAAGTTGAAAGATTCCATACATACATACATACATACATACATACATACATACATACATACATACATACATACATACATACATACATACATACATACATACATACATACATACATACATACATAGATAGATAGATAACACTTTATTTGTACATTAGCAATACAGTAGAAGATACATTTTCATAATTACAGTAAACAGATAATGTACAAAGGGCGGCCTTATTGCTAGTTGCAATCTCTTCCAGGCAACCTTAGGATAGATCAAAATGATTCGGAGAGATAGTGGCAGTTGGTGTTATATTTAAAATTTTAATTATTAGTAATTTCTAATAAATATGAAAAATAAAAATATACAGATATTAAATATTAACGTACTTTAAATACCAATAGGCACTTATACATACATAAACCTAACTATAGTATATACAATATATATATATATATATATATATATATATATATATATATATATATATATATATATATATATATATATATATATATATTGTATATGTATATACCTTACAATATACAATATATAATATACCTTAATACAGTATACCTTAAGCGATCAGTAGTAACTACATACATACATATTAATGAATCCTAAGGTGAAAGATAGTGTTCATGAACCATTTTTTTTTAAATGGTTACTTATTGTGCTCGCCTAATATTTAATGGTAACGCATTCCATAAGCGTACAGCTTGAACAGCGAAAGATTGGTCCAAATATTTAGTGGAATGCTGTGGCATCTCCAGTCTCAAATCCTCAGACGACCTTAGACATTTTTCATGTGTGTCATGAAGGAACTTAAACCGTTCTTTGAGGTAAAAAGGGGCTTTAGGGTTGAATAAGATGTTATAAAGCAAGAAGAGGATATGAGTACTCCGGCGAGAGCGAATTGGAAGCCACTTGAGCTTTTGACGGAATTCGGAGATGCGATCATATTTTCGTAGCCCATATATGAATCTTATACAAACATTTTGAAGTCGCTCAAGTTTATCAAGTTGTGCTTCAGTGAGATTCAGATAGCTGACATCGGCATAGTCAAGAATTGGAAGAAGAAGTGATTGTGCAAGCGCAGACTTCGTGGCAGTTGGAAGAAAGTTACGTAATCGTCGCAAGGATCCCGATGCCGCGAAACTTTACGACTGACTTCTTGAAACTGTGGACTCCAAGACAAGGTACTGTCCATACTAATTCCCAGGTTTTTCACACTAGTGCTGATATTCAATGAAGTGCCGCAAAATTGAATTTGGGGCAGTTGAGACCATTCAATTCTAGAAACTAACCCAGGACTGCCAATAATACATACCTGCGTTTTTAAGGGGTTAACCTTAAGCCCATAATTATTACTCCAAGCGCAAATGCGCGATAGGTCTACATTGGTTGTATTAATAGCTTCGTATAACATGTTAAGTGGAGCTTGTGTATATATTTGTAAATCATCTGCATAAAGATGGTAGGACGAACGTAATTGATTAGAGATGGAGTTTATAAAAACAGCGAAGAGTAAGGGGGATAAAACGCCACCCGGTACACCACCGTGCGGTACACCAGCAGAGATACTGCACCAAGAAGACACTGAGTCTTCAACGCGTACACGCTGTCGGCGACCAGACAGGTAACTGTGAAACCAATCAATTGTCCTTGGGGATATATTAAGAGACTGCAGTATACTAAGCAGAATGTGAAAATCTACAGTATTGAAAGCGTTGCTAAAATCAAGTAAGGTAAGTACTGTAATATTCCCACTATCCATGCCTAGCCTGATATCATCCGTAACGTGAACGAGTGCAGAGGTCGTGCTGTGTCCAGGACGAAAACCAGATTGAAAGGGGTTTAGTAAATAATTCTTAGAGAGAAAGTTGCTTAGCTGAGAATGGATAAGGCGTTCAAGGACTTTGGATAGGAAAGGCAAAATAGATATTGTACGATAGTCAGAAAAAGAAGAGGGTTTAAGTTTTTTAGGTAGTGGAATAATTTGTGCATCTTTCCATGCAGATGGAAAGACACCACTGGTCAAGGAGTGATTTAGGATATTGCATAGGATAGGTAGGATTTCGTCAAGGATAAGGACAATCATATTTCGACCGATACAGTCACTTCCTATTGCATTAGATGAAATTGCTAGTATAGTCTTCTTAACATCACAAACGGACAGTTGATCAAAGAAGAAAGGTGGAAAGGTGGGGTAGAACAGATATGTCTAATAGTATTAGCTTTAATTGTATCATTAACATACATACATAGATAGATAGATACAGGTCAAGGTAATATAAAGCGTTTGAATAGGTATAAGCAAGATAGTTCCGTTGGTTACTCTGTCATTTGAGACTCGTAGTGATATCAAGGCGATGTCTCAACTACTTCCGATATGAATCCAATCCGGTAGTTTTCCGATGCCTAAAAGGTTTCTTATAAAAACTTGATTTATTAATATAGCTAAGTACACATATAACCCCTAACAAACTTAGTTCAAAATACTCTCAAGAAACGTGTGACTGTGCCACTAGCAGGCGCGCATTTTCATCTACAATATTACACTGAAATGTCTTAAAAAGCTCATTTAATAATTAAATTGAAAAAAAGCAAGTACACAGTACAGCTGGGGGGAGCTTGAGGCATGGGAGTCCGCGCCGAGGAGCGATGCGAGGAGAGGGGGTTTTCGGCTCGAAGCTCAACACAATCTAATTCCGGCGTCTCGTCGAGGCTTTTAGCCTGTCCATAATAACGCATTTATGTTTTTAATCTCAGTTCAAAGGGTCAAAATGGAATACCACTCTGCGATCTTTTGTCTTTTAAGCTAATCTTATTGTTTTAGCCGCAGAGAGCTTCGCTTATGTAATTGGTACAGGTAGAGAGTTGCTTTGTGGACACATGGATTTGTGACTGTAAAATACACTTTCACATTGTGTTATCTCGATACCACCGAGGAGGATAGTCTCGAGCACCTTTAAAACTTTTGTATTAGATGACAAATGTGACTATTCAATATACATTTAAAATTTTACATTATTTTAAGTTGTTAATCTTATTTATGGTTGACAATTATTTTGCAAATCGGTAAACATAACCTACACAATAATCGCGAAAATGTTTCGGTATAATAACAAGTAGACAAATAGTACTACGGTACAATAAACAAAACTGAAGTTCTTGGCCTAAGAAGTACGAGCAAGTGAAATGACTCGTCTGTACGTGTTAAATGGAGGGTAGGTCTGCCCGAGGCCTCCTCTTAATGAAGCTGAGTGAAGTCTGTCGCGATTATAATTGTAGCTGCGATTATAATTAGAGGCCTTCGCCGCGAGCGGTAGCCAGTACTGCCGACTGCGATCTGAGACGCGACGCGATCGAGCGTCAGTTACGAACAACGACCGTCGCTCTTTATGCATATAATCTTATGGTCTTTCATTATAAATTTGTCTAATCATGTGTTAAGTAAAACTTGGATTGGATTTTGTTTCTATCTAAACCGTCTGATCATAAGTTTCTTCCTTAAATGATTGTTCTCTGGCAATGCAAGGACGTAATCGTGAACGTAACGGGCTCAATCAAACTGTACCCAGTGCTTATGTATAGTTATATGCAGTTCAAAATTTGTGATTCGTAAATAACAGGATCATTAAATAATTAAGTACGAATGATTTAAGTTAGAGATAAAATTCAATAAGCGTACAAGAGCTCCGGGTTGGCACGCTCGTCTTTTTAACCCGACGAAAAAAGGATTCGACCGTACATAATTTTTTTTTTCAGTAGGATGTTCTTTCTTGAATCGATTAATCATAAAATATTTTACCTCTTAAGGCGGTGAATAGTCCCGAGACGGCGGCGGCGCGACATGTTCCGCGCACGTTTATCTAATCGGAGGGGCAAGACCTCCGCGTCAAACAGTGGGCAGTCTGTTGTTGAATAGGCGGCCAAGTCTGCCTGGGTTCACAGGGATTTTCTTTCTAGGGTAAACCCGAGTCCTCGTCATTAGGACTCCGTGACGGAACACCATGGGGTTGGGTTTGGTTCGAGTCCGGTCTACCACCTTGCCGTTGGCCCACTGTAGTCCTTCAACAAGTGTGTCTTTCATGCAATGTGACAAGAACGTCATGATATATTATGTATATAGTCTAGTTCTTGTGTTTTTCATGAGTAAGTCAAACAAACAACATAAACTGTTGTTTGTTTGACTTACTGTCACTAGTGTTCAAAGTAAATTATTTAAATATTGGAAAAATATTATTCATAAACTAACAATTTACAATAATGAAACAAAAACAAGTAGTAATACACCAGTTCTATTAAAATGCCGCGCGACGCTCTGTGTGACGAACTGATCACGTATTGACAGCATTCAATTTTGTGTCGACACCCACAAAGATCAAGTATCACAATCACAAATTAATTTACTAGACTGATGTAATCAACTTAAATATAGATTATTATCTATATATATATATGGTCAATTGTCAGTGTTGCCTGGTCACAAGCACTTACAGGTTTGAATTACATAAAAAAAAAATATTTGATTGCTATAAATTATAAAATAATTCCCAAACGTTGTGAAATTGTATATAATTCACCTCGGGCCACTACTACCTACGGGCCACAGTTAGCTCCAAGGAAACGCGTGTCTTTTATAAAATTGATAGTGAGTGATATTAAGTATGATAATTTCTACGATTACATTTACTCTGACTACACATTTTTTTTTTGCTCGGTTACACATACAAAGAAGTTAACTACTGTGGGTTACCATATTTTTTGCTTTTGTCTAGTTTCCAATAACATTGTAGATCCGTTATTAGTGCCATGTGTACAGTCACTTGATACAAATGCAAAAAAAATATCCCGAAAGTTAATAACACTCCTTAATATTCATTTCGTTTATCAAGTCTAAAAGGAAATAATTTCATAGCCGTTGCTTCGCGGCTTGGATGCGATGAATCACATAAATTCCATGTAATTTACGTTCATCGCTGAATATAATGTTTACCTTCATAACTTCATAATAAATCCTTAAATTTCATAACACAGCACCTCGCTCGGCTCGCAGAGGACGAGCGACGAGGCGGCGGGAAATTGCGCGGACGTCCTAACAAAACATCCACTCGCGACTATTTATTCTATATTAAACGGATTTGGAGCCTACCCGTGAGCGTCTCGACGTGAAAATGCTAAACTATTTTCATTGGAGCTTCGTATGTTTTTACATAACTTACCTACACTTGAAACGGGACGGGAATACTCGAGAAGAATGAAAAACTAGTCATAAGTCGAGTGGGCCCGATGGAATATCTCCCATCGTGCTGCAGACGTGTGCTCCAGAGTTGGCACCGGTTTTAAAGCGCCTTTATCGGCTCTTCTACTGCCTCGGCCCGTCGTCCCGAACTCATGGAAGACAGCTTTAGTGCACCAGTTCCCAAAAAAATTTAACCACCTTGTTCTCCAAGATAATGGAATTCATTGTCAACCGCCAGCTCCTTCGGTACTTAGAAAACGACCAGCTACTTAATGACCGACTATACGTTTCCGTCAGAGGTTCACTTGGAGGATAATGCCAAATTAGCCTCGAAGAAGCTTGGTGTGCTCAACAGATCGAGACAGTATTTCACCCCGGCCCACCGTCTACAACTTTATAAGGCACAGGTTCGGCTGCATATGGAATACTGTTCTCATATCTATGCAAGAGCACCCCAGTACCAGCTTCTCTCTCTTGACCGCATTCAACGGAGAGCGACTCGAATCATCGATTGCCAGGATATTTCAGATCGGCTTGACCCCTTGGCGTTGCGTAGAGATGTAGCTTTACTCTGCATTCTCTATTGCATGTATCATGGGGAGTGCCCCGAGGAATAGTTCGGACTTATACCGCAACCGCAACGTTTCGCCATCATTCAACGCGACTAAACTTTCATCCCCATCTCCTGGATAATTGGCAATCCACGACTGTGCGGTTCTCCAGAATTTTTTTGCCTCGCACAACCAATCTTTGGAACAAATTGTCGCCTGCGGTATTTCCGGACCGATACGACCTTCAAACCTTCAAGAAAAGAGCGTACTCCTATCTCAAAGGCCGGCAACGCACTTGTGACTCTTGAGTTGCAGGTGTCCATAGGCGGCGATAGTCACTTACCAAGAAATAAGAATTTTCACCTTATTTTGACTTAATATCGAAAAAGCACCCCAATTTTCAAACGAAAATTCACCCGTCACAACATCAGCTTTTTTCAAAAAGTTGGTGTGCTTTCTGTTCGTTGAAATCTCTACTTTGCGATTTTGTTAAAAAAATATATATAACTTTAGTAAATCTTCTCAGAAAATACAAAAATCGAAAAATACACGAATTAAAATTCAATTTTTAATTATTATATACAATTTTGAGCTATTTATTACAATTTAAACTTTAATTACTCGAAAAACGTAAGATTATATTATGTTACTGCAGGGGGAAGCCACAAAGTATCTCATCCGATAACGGAACGAACTTTGTGGGTGCATCTAATGATCTGCAAAGGTTTCTTCTTGAATGTAATATTCAACAAGACATGGCCCAGGAAGGTATCGATTTTAAATTTACCCCTCCTTATAGCCCACACTTCAATGGAATGGCTGAGGCAGCTGTCCGCTCAACAAAACATCATCTTAGACGTCAATTACAAGCTGTCCATTTTACCTACGAGCAGATGGCTACCTGTTTGGCTCAAGTCGAGGCTATTTTAAATTCTCGTCCCCTCACTCATCTTTCCACAGATCCTCTCGACTTCACAGCGCTTACTCCCGCCCACTTCTTAATAGGACGACCACTCACTAGTTATCCACATCCACAAGTCTTAGAGAGAGATATTACCATCACTGACTGACTGATTGAGTACATTCGACAACACTTCTGGGTCCGTTTTAGAAATGAATACATCTCAATTCTTCAACAGCGGACGAAGTAGCTTACGTCTTCCAACAATGTGCTCAAACCCAACGACTTAGTCCTCATTAAGGATTACACCCTTCCACCATAGTTGTGGCCTCTTGGAAGGATCGTCAAGGTTTATCCTGGTGTCGATGGGATCAGTCGTGTCGCCTAATAAAGACGAAGAGAGGCAGCATACGAAGACCATACAATAACATTAGCCCTCTTCCAGCTCAAGACTCTTAATTCTTCATCCTGGGGAGAATATGTCGAGAATCAAACTTCGATCGTCGACATCGCCGTAGGCCGGAGCTTTCAACCGGCTGAACCACTAGCGAACGGCGCGGCGCAGGCAAGGAGAGAGGCGGGCGGCGGGCGGAACGGCTCCCACTACCATCGCGATTACACAGGGTACTCGCCTTATAAACTTCATCGGGATCACTGCTCTGTACGACGTACCTACTTGTCGACAATTACAACCAGCGTAAAATACAGTCCGCTTTTTATTTGTCTACCAACACCGAGACCTTTAACATTACATTGATAAAGAAAAAAATTGCAAATTGAAATATACTACTATAAGTAACAATCAAATAAGTTAATAAAGTTAATATTTAAGAAGACATCTATAATATTTTGAGAAAGTTGTAGAATCTTCTTTAAGTTATATACGTAGATGCCTATTTATTACTATTTTAAGATAACTATACTATAAAAATAACTAAACTATACTATATACCTGAGTGGCCTACGAAAAATTTTAGCCCATCAAAAGGTATTTCATAGAGAAGTGGGGAAGGGGCTAGGCGATCTGGGCCTTACTACATACCTGCTATTTCGTAGCAGCTGTAAAAACCGTTAATATTTATTAATTTCGTTCGAGATACAGAGCAGTGTACAACATTTAGGAGAATTGTGACAAATTTACTTTAAAAAAATAACTTTTGGAATCTGCATAGCAAGGTAAATACTATCTTTATTTTAATCTGTGTCAATCAACTCTAACATAAAAATACAATTTTTTTTTTCAAAAATAGTATGCTTAACGTAACATAACCTAAAAAAATTAAATTGAATGATATCTTAGTACAAGATTAAAAAATAAAAATGTCGTTTATTTTGCAGAAACAAATTTAGTTATACTCACGATTGTAAAGGCATTATTAATTAGATTTTGTCTTTTCAGATTATCAGTATGGATGAATCTGTTTGTATAATCTGCAATAAGGCAGATGATAAGCAAGTGTATGAAATAAAAAAGCAGCTTTAATTCATTTAGTGGTGTCTAGCAACAAAAGAATCGACAAGAGATACATAAAATTTGAGACTTTGACATCAGCTTTTATTCATTTCATCATCAATTTTTTTTCGATTTTTTGCATTTTCTGAGAAGATTTACTATGGTTATATAATTTTTTTACACCATCGGAAATTAGAGATTTTAACGAACAGAAAGCACACCAACTGTTTGAAAAAAAGCTGATGTTTTGACGGGTGAATTTTCGATTAAAAATTAGGGTGCTTTTTCGATATTAAGTCAAAATAAGGTAAAAAAATAAATATTTCAAATCAAATAAATTACAGGGTATTTGGGACATAGCAAAGTAAGTTTTCACCCGATTTCGTGAAAAAAAAAAATGCTTTGTAAAAGATAAAAATAAAGAACCAAAAACTAGGTTTTTTAAATTTTTTACATAAATTTTGAGGTTATGTGAAAAAAGTGTAAATACAAAAGTTGTATCTTTTTATTACCTACAACTTTGCCACTTGACGTTTTTCTATAGGACTTGTAGTTTTGCCGGAAATCGAGATAAACCGTTTTTTACCCTTAAATCTCACCCCTTCCCCTTCCCGACTTCAGATCGCCCGTAAATTATTGTTCCTTTAATTTTTATAATATTCTCCTCCTTTCCCAATGAGTTTCATCCTACTGTAATTTTTTTCCACTTTTTATTATTTTTAAAGGCTTCTTTCTACCCTGGTCTAAAAAGCACGCGGACGGTGAAAAGTTGTTTGAAGTTTAGAGTCTGATTGCTATGGATCTGGTTTATTAGCATAAAATAATTTTACGTTAGGGCATGTGATTATATTAGGCTTGCTTTAAGTGCAGTTAAGTTATTGCATATGTACGTAACAGTTCTTTATTTTTAATTGTCACTAGCAACCCGCCCCGGCTATGCACGGGTACAAATTATACACCTAAACCTACCTCATGAATCACTCTGTCTATTAGTAAAAATCGCATAAAAAACCGTTGAGTAGTTTTTCAGTTTATCGCGAACAGGCAGACAGACAGACAGACGCGGTGGGGGACTTTGTTTTATAATATGTAGTGAAGATTTTGACTTGGTTGTACAAGGTGGCGCAAAAGTAATGTCATAATATGAATAAGCTACCATTTTGATAGAAATGAAAAAAAATGTTAGTAGCTATTCTCACAAGTTGAATGTGAAACATTAAGTTGAAAAAATGATATCGGTCAAATGATCACCTCCCGTTTTGGTGCACATTTGTTCTCGTTTTACGGCTGTGTGGCTTCATATGATTTGAGACACTAAATCCACCACCAGTTTAACAGAGTAAGTTAAACTCGCTTGACGGTCAGCAGGCAGCAATTCGTAAATGGTTTGCACTTTTCACTGCCTAATTGTATGCATCGTCGTCTTGTCGATTCTGTGGATGTTTGTGGATTCTCTCTGACAAGACGTCAGTCCGCGGCAGCGTTGTTTGTTAGCTCGATTTCTTTTCACAAGGCTCACTTATTTGGAATCGAGCGGTTAAAGGTTGACAGTGGCGATTTGCAATATGGTATTCTTTATTTTTATAATTATATTATTTGTTTTACTTTTCACAAAGCAATCTATTATAACGTTGATGTTGTGTTGATTTATAATTTTTAAAAGAAAATTATTGGTCGCTTATCTTATAATTACAACCATTAAAATATCAGTAATAAAGCGTTAAATTAATCATCGTCACTCTTAGCATACTGGTAAGTATTGTATCAGGAGTAGCGGTTATTGTTATTGTCTATTCGAATGTATTTCATAATTTATTATTAATGCGGCTGTTATAACATGCATATCAGGTATAAGTTCACACATTCACAAAAATCTTTCACAACTTAACAAGTCACTAAGGATAGTATCAACATTTTTCACCTCCTCAGAAGACGATATTAATTAATTTTATCTTCATCTAATGATAAAATTTTTCAATGTGAAGACCCCGTGAACATCCGAGGCGATGGCAGCCTGCGGCACACTTTGTAGTGAGTAAATTACGGAACTGTGTTTATTTAGCCGACTTATTAATCGCATGCATCTGAACCATATTATGGGCACGTTCATTGTGTGTGCGTACTTTGAGGCTAACGTTCGATCGAATAATAGAGTTTAATGTGTCACGGGGCGCACACACGCCGCGCGACGAGTGACGTAATTTCCACCGTCACACGCATTTATTATAAAGTCATTTACGATATTATGACACGCTGCGTGTATATAACTGATATTGTGTATAAATATAAAAGTATGGTAATATATGTATATTATGTAACCTATACATACACATAAAACCAAACGTTAAGCTTAGGACACTGCTGGAGGACAATTAGTGTGGAGGTGATAAATGACGCCAAGAGATGTATTCTATTTAGACTTAAGTAAATTCATAATGAAGTATAGGGAAATAAAAACAAGATAAAACTAGTGTGTATTATAATGTGCCGAGTAAGTTAAAACTAGTGTGTATTATAATGTGCCGAGTAAGTTAAAACTAGTGTGTATTATAATGTGCCGAGTAAGTTAAAACTAGTGTGTATTATAATGTGCCGAGTAAGTTAAAACTAGTGTGTATTATAATGTGCCGAGTAAGTTAAAACTAGTGTGTATTATAATGTGCCGAGTAAGTTAAAACTAGTGTGTATTATAATGTGCCGAGTAAGTTAAAACTAGTGTGTATTATAATGTGCCGAGTAAGTTAAAACTAGTGTGTATTATAATGTGCCGAGTAAGTTAAAACTAGTGTGTATTATAATGTGCCGAGTAAGTTAAAACTAGTGTGTATTATAATGTGCCGAGTAAGTTAAAACTAGTGTGTATTATAATGTGCCGAGTAAGTTAAAACTAGTGTGTATTATAATGTGCCGAGTAAGTTAAAACTAGTGTGTATTATAATGTGCCGAGTAAGTTAAAACTAGTGTGTATTATAATGTGCCGAGTAAGTTAAAACTAGTGTGTATTATAATGTGCCGAGTAAGTTAAAACTAGTGTGTATTATAATGTGCCGAGTAAGTTAAAACTAGTGTGTATTATAATGTGCCGAGTAAGTTAAAACTAGTGTGTATTATAATGTGCCGAGTAAGTTAAAACTAGTGTGTATTATAATGTGCCGAGTAAGTTAAAACTAGTGTGTATTATAATGTGCCGAGTAAGTTAAAACTAGTGTGTATTATAATGTGCCGAGTAAGTTAAAACTAGTGTGTATTATAATGTGCCGAGTAAGTTAAAACTAGTGTGTATTATAATGTGCCGAGTAAGTTAGTTTCAACACAAGAGCTTGTCGTATATTTCCGTAACAAGTTTCTTGTACACTTTTAGCAGCGGATATGTCTCGTCGAGTTTTACAAACTAGCAAACCCGTGCAACTGTCTCTGTTGTCCTCCTCCCCGCCCCCTCCCCTCACCCATACCGCTCCTCTATCTCACCCCCCAGGTGGTCCTCGCTCCACCACAATCACGATCGCTTTCTTCCGTTTGGTTGTATTTTTTGGTTTGCAACTTTTTCTTAGGACGCCTTCAGACGTAAGTAAGCCTTTGTGTCGAAGTGTTCTATGAGTTGGCAGTAAGCCAACTATGGCAAACTTTTGTCGGTACCTTAAACATATACAGCAAGCTGTAAATGTTGTGTTCACATCTTTTTACAGTATTTGTTAAGACAATTCCGATATTAACTGATTATAAGTGATTGTAGCAACATTAACTTACAGTAAGTATTAAAATATAGGAAACCTGCCTAAGAGCCGTTTATACAGAGGTATTACAAAGCGTGAGATATTAAGATAAAATCCTTAAATGTTTTACGAAGTATTTAGATTTTTTTATGGTATAGGGGATATACGAGCAGACGGGTCACCTGCGGCTGTAGTCATTTACCAAATGACTACCGCCGCCCCTGGGCATCTGCAACTTAAAAGTCACTAATGCGTTGCCGGCCTTTAAGGTAGGAGTAGGGGAAAGGTGGTAGAGGGGGAAAGGGCGGGGAGGGAAGGGTTACGGCCTCCGGCAACCTCACTCACTTGGCGAAAAGCAATGCAAGCATTGCTTCACTGCCGGTTTTCTGTGAGGCCGTATTATCACTCCGGTCGAGCCGGCCCATACGTGCCAAAACATGGCTCTCCCACGATAAAAATTGGCATTATATACGTATTGTTATGCGGCATTATGTACGAAACACACGATTGTATAGGTACGCGATATGTCGCGCACAACAAACAAATGTTCCCCGTTGATGCTGGGTCGGTTTGCGGCCCGCACTCGCCGCACACTCCATCTTACCCTCATCATTTACATTTTACAAACACGATATGAAAGAATACATTACAAACAAGTTGTCACAAACTTCACCTGGAACTGGAGTTTTTAAAGCAAAACATTTTACTTTTAATTAGAAGGCGAGTTTGTGGTCGTTTCATTGCGTCATTATTTACGAGCGAAATTTAAACAGAACATTAAAGTGAGCGCGCGTTAAAGTGCTGACTGCTGCCGCCGCCGCCGCTCTCCATCGTCTTTGTCTGTCCATGATATTTGACTTGGAGGTGTAGTTGGGTATAGTCATAACTTGTTGTAAGGAATATACGTACATACACACATACGTTATTATTTACCATCAAAATGAAGGTATTCACATTTTATTTATTACCAGTGAAAAATACTATTTCTAGAATCACTATTCCTAGTGCTATAGTTTCATTGCTAAATACCATGTCTAAATGCATTTACATTGCCGATAATAAAATAATACAGATAACAATTAAATACGCGTCAACGTCACACTCATTTTGTTTAAATCGTTCACATGCTACCGCGCGTTTTGTTATGGCGTATCCGGGACAGGCCACCGCCAAGCTAAAGGAAAATAAATATAACCAGAAACGATATATTAAAAAATATACCACGAGTTGTCACATATAAAAATATTCTATTCTATTGTGTGGCATAAATTCTCATAGGGCGGGCGTCAGTCTCTTAAGTCATTAATGAATTAATGCATAAATTCATGATAAAGTGGAAGTGCTTGAGTGGTACTAGGTGGACATAACTGGTTGATAATGAAAGGGGGGTGAGACGCGCGCTGCCACACAATACAATTATAAGTTTATTCTGGGCCCGAGAACGTAGGTCTGCAGTGCTAAAAGTGCAACTTTATGTATAGTCTAGTACTTACTGTAGTACCAGCCTATACATGTCCAGATACTTCCACTTCATCATCATCTTCCGGCACTTTTCCCAATTTTATTTGAGGTCGGCGCAATGTGTAGGTAACATTGCAAAGGGTTTTAGTTGGTTTCTTTTACGGCCGGCCGCCTGCCATGTTCTAGTAGTTTTAAGATGGGACAAAGGGTGAAGATACATTGGGGTAAGGATAACAGATAGAGTTAGGGAATTAGGGTAAGGGATACCGCAAGTCTCGGATGGGAAAACGGCACTCCCGTTTCCCCATTGACTGCGTAGCTCGAAGAGGACGGGGTCGCGTACCCGAATGTCCGTCCTGTGATTGGAGAGACGACTAGGGCAATAACATCAGCTGGCTTCAGCTAGGCATGGGATGGCATCACACTAATTTTAAACTCAGAGACAACAAAATAAAAAATAGGTAAACGAGATTGACAGCTGGTTAGTTATGAATCCCGTTTGTTCTTTATTCGTAGTATATTTGACACTATTACTTACGTTTTAAAAATGGGTGGGTATGTATAATGAGAGTGTGTGCGTGCATTTTAATTTGTATGAAAATGTGCTTGCGTTTGAGTGCGTGCATTGTGCACAACACACAGGCCCTGCAGATGTTTGGTATCGGGAGTTTCTTCCAATTATTCAACTGTAGCCAAACTGAATGCCACCGAAGCATAACTTGATAAACTGGAGGGACGTCGAAGCTTTCGTATAACATGACTTGTGCGAACACAAACACGTTTCTAATTTCAGTGAAATGTCCAAGTGGATACCAATCCGGTTTCACCACGCGTATACGGTGAATGTATAAATAAATTGACTCCCTGAACTAAGTTAGGTCTTTGGTCCAAGTTACTACTAGCTTTACCCCGCGGCGTCTTCGATCTCTGTTTCCCTTTTCTTGTAAACCCATCCAACCGTTTTAACATAAATCTACATGACATAACACAGATGAAAGACTTATTGTAAATAAATATTGAGTTATCAATGTAACCTACTACACTAGCGTCTATGTCCCCTAAAACACACCCTCATACTTTATCCTCCAGTCAAACATGTATCTACAATCAATATTATTCCTTGGCGTTACTGAAACATCCGTTGATTGAAAACACAACACAAGTACTCGTAGCACTCGTAGCGAGTGCGTAGAGTATTCGTAGCCAATATGGCGCTACGAAGAGCGTATATCTTCAGCCACTAATTTACATAAATCTTTTATCAAAATGTTTGCTGCTGTGTTTGACGAGTGACGTCAGAGAATGTTTTGTGTTCTTGTAAAATATATGTGCGGCTTCAGGTAATGAAATGCTAAATAATACGTATATATATATTATTTTACGCGCGGATTTTAACGCAATGCTACTTCATCAAGTTTAAAGCTGGATATTAAAATAAAACGTATATATGCGTAGCTATTCAAAGATAATCATATTGTGTGATGTTAGATATTATAATATGGTGTTAGATGCAATATGCAATCACTGTATGTGTATCACGGCAATTGTAGCGAGAGTTACGTACATATTATGGTGTGTACCAATTACGGCAGGGAGCTACGAGTAACATTACTCGTGCGAGTGACCGTTGTACGAGTACAAGGTGCTAACACAATGTTCGGTACTGTGTATCAACATATAGTAAGTAAGTACTCTTTATTGTACTCCGAATACATAATATTTATATATAAAAAAACAACTTAAACATAAAATGCACAATGGGCGGCCTTATCACAACAAGCAATATCGTCCAGGCAACCGTTGGATGGACAGGACTGTAACAGGACTGGACTGTTAGTGTGGGTGGTTATGGTGTCAAATCTATACTTATCTATACTTATAATAAATCTGTAGCGGGATGAATTCTGTACATTGAATATATTTAAAAAAAATTGACTGAGGGGTATTGAGATATCGATACTGATCCCGAATATGCAATTCAAACAATTTTTGTCTGTCTGTCTGTCTGTCTGTCTTTCTGTCTGTCTGTTTGTATGTTCACGATAAACTCAGAAGCTACTGAAGGGATATGCTTGAAACTTAGTATGATAACAGTTTGAGTGCCTGCGCAGGTTATAGGGTACTTTTTATCCCGGGTTAAACTTTGGTTCCCACAGGAAAATCAATAAAAGCTGTAATAACATTGTAATGTTAGTAGAATGTATAACGAGCGTTTAGCTTACCTGGTGTAGAGAGCGACTGCTACGAAGTTGGGTGCCGGATCGAATCCCTCTTTTCTTTTTTTGCATTTTTTTTTATATATAAAATAATTTACTTTTTTAAATTATGTATCGTTTTTAACCGACGAAAAAAAGAAGGTTCTCAATTCGACCGTTTAGATACATATTATTTCCTTTTTTTATGTTTGTTCAGCCTTCTCCGTTATTTATGAACTGATTTTGATTATTATTTTTTGTTAGATAGGGTATACCTCAAGGGTGGTCCCATGTCAAGGAAGTCAGGGTCTGAATTCTGATATAATTAAGAGAAACCCCCGAAAATTTTAAAAACGAATAGTGTTTCTGTTTACTTTTGATTACTTTATTAGGTATTTGCGTTTCGAAAACATCACATCATGTAGCATTATAATTATTATAAACCGAAGAAAAAAACTAAACGGATGGTTTTATAAAAAATATAAAAAAAATTCAAACCGAAGAATTAAATTAAAAAGCAAAAATAAATAAACCTTTTAAATAAGCTTAATACTTAAGACTTAAAAGGTTTATTTATTTTTAGCGTTTTAGTTCTTTTCGTCGGTTTAATTTTTTTTTTTATTTTTTATAAAACCATTCAATTTAATTTACTAATAAATATTAAGAGTACCAAGAATCGATTTTTACATGTGATTTAAAGAAGTATTATTAGTTACATTAGATTTTACCTGCAAATAGTCATGTCTGTTTGAAAGATTTCGAGTGAATGTATATTATCAATCGTAGAATATCATTGTGCTTTTCTGTGGTGTTTGCTGAAGCAGCAGGAGTTTTTTTGTCTTTGTTTGGTGATCCCAGAGTAATCGATAGCTGGTTCTTGACTATGCCAACGAGCTATTTTGCCTCTCGCAGCCATTAAAATCATAAATATGTTTCAGGGCATTAATAATAATAACAACTTCACACACCTCATACACGGCCGTCTGATCCTAAACTAGGCAGAGCCTGTACTATGGTAACCAGACTGCTGATAAACATACTTATATATTTATAAATTCATACATATTATAAATAAATTACACCCAGAGAGAGAATAATTTGTCTTGGGTGGAAATCGAACCCACGACCTCTGGCTCAGCAGTCAGGGTCACTAACCACTAGACCATCAGGCCAGTCCAGTAAATATACTTATATTTATAAATAGAGTTATAGAAAAAGAAGATCCAAACTTTTAAACTTTTGCGATCCATGATAATATAATTATGTTGACGGGAATTCACGCGATCACGTATTTAAAAAGTATTACAGTACCTACAGGCCTGTGATCACGGCCACGACCACGGCAAAGCAAAGGTTTTAAATACGTGGTCGTGTGGTTTTAGTTGGTTTAAGCCTGATATACGGCCTCACCAATAGCCCGGTGAGGAGAGCTTCCACACGAAAAACAAATGAGTAATGTTACCACGGCCAAATTATGTCGTTATTTCACGTGTAAGCAACCAAAACAATCTTTTTTTGTACTCTCCAGGTTGTTTTACGGCCAATACAGTATAAAAAATCCTGCCTGGAGAAAGAGGTACTATGCAATAAGCGACAAATAATTAAACTATATTTTTTATTTTTTTACAAAAAATACTTAAAACTAAAAAAGGCCACCCCGATCCCCACCCGACGTAAAGCTGCCCATAACACAGGCCGCGTTTCCCCGCTGTACGGCAATGGACAACCTTTGCGCCAAGTAAGACCCGGAGTGACTGTCAAATCCCCGCTCTCTAAGGCGACGGCCGATCTCTCTGATAAACGTAAGGGCATCAGACCCCCAACATCCAGATGTCTCGAACGCTAGTGGTACAAACAAGTAAGTTTCACCTAGTGGGGCATATTTCTCCCACTTTCTCGCGGCTGCACTCTCAGCGGCAGCCCCAGCCGTCCGTGTTGTGTGAGTCAGATGAGAGACCGCGAAAGTATTGACACATGTAGCATCCCACACCAAACTCCTCCCTCTTTGCCATGGGACCAGCGTCAAACCGTCGGGTCTTTTGCCATCCTAGCGACTGAGACCTGGTGGCTCCAAGACGCATGGGACATTTGCCGAAACCAAGGCCCTCCGGACAATGTCGTTTAGGGCGTGGTGTCGCGGAAATCTCCCCGAGCATCGACCGCAACTCAGCGCATGATGACCGTTGGCCTCCACCATGGAACCGCAGATGCATAGGTGTGGTTGACAAACATCGCAGCCCAGGCGGAGAGCCACCGCCACACGCAAAGAGTCACTGTCGAGGAGCGTTCCAAAGTAAGGGGAA
This sequence comes from Callimorpha dominula, assembly GCA_949752705.1. Classification (NCBI taxonomy): domain Eukaryota; kingdom Metazoa; phylum Arthropoda; class Insecta; order Lepidoptera; family Erebidae; genus Callimorpha; species Callimorpha dominula. The sequence continues at coordinate 19,866,184 of OX457009.1, read as the reverse complement.
GGTAAAGCCTGCAACCACGCTCCAGACTCCGCTCTGAGTCTGGCCAGATCCGCTCCCCCAGCAGCACTGACAAGTTGGTCGAGCTCCACTTCGTCCCAAGCACGCTGCTTTTCCGGAAAACCAGGAAGGGGTGCATTCGGGAAGAGCGTCCTCCACTCCGCTACTCCCTCATCAGCAAAAGGTATGATAGCCCTGCCTCTATCAGGCGATAAAATTTTAGAGACCAGACCAACAACCCCATGCGCCGATGCGAGAAAGGCAGGCAGACACACATCCCTCACTCGTCGCACACCCAGACCACCAGACCGTACAGGCAAAGAGGCTTGGCTCCACTGTGTATCATTCAACGACAAATTGCTGTTTTCCGAAAAAAACGCGAACGAAGTCGCGGGCACAGTTAGTATATAATATGTACTAACATGTACCTACTACTAGTATATGCTCACATACATATTTACACAAACATATATACATACAACTACATACGAATACACAAATACATACTTAGACACAAATACATATATATAAATATACACATACCTTCACCTAAATACATACATTTTTTTGAAAGATCCTAACGATTGTGCTTGCCTGATAGAAACGGGAAGGGCATTCCAGAGACGCGCTGCTTCAACTGTAAAAGATTTATCAGCAAACTTTGTTGAATGCGCTGGTATTTGAAGTTTTAAGTTTCCCGATGATCTCAATAATTTCAAATGTGTGTCACGTAGGAACCTAAAACGTGCTTTGAGATAAGAGGGAGCAAGGGGATTGAACAATATGTTATAAAGTAGAGAGAGGATATGAGTATTCCGACGAAGGCGAATCGGGAACCACTTGAGCAATTTGCGGTATTCAGATACGTGGTCATATTTGCGTAAGCCGAATATAAACCTTATACAAAAATTTTGAAGGCGCTCAAGTTTATCGAGTTGCTCCTCTGTGAGATCAAGATAACTGGCATCACCATAGTCAAGTATTGGAAGTAGAAGTGACTGTGCAAGCGAAATATTTGTAGCCGTCGGTAGAAAATTCCGCAGTCTTCGTAATTACCCCACTGAAGCAAACAATTTACGACTTACCTCTTGCAGTTGTGGGCCCCATGACAGAGTTTTATCTATGTATATCCCCAAATTTTTGACGCTATTACTGATTAATAGCGGCAAACTATCAAAAGTTATTTTTGGGAGTTGTGTCCATTCAATGCGGGAAATCATCCTGGGACTGCCCACCATAATAACTTGAGTTTTTGAGGGGTTCACCTGTAGACCGTAGTTTATACTCCAGTCACAAATACGTTACAAATCACGGTTTATAATTAGAACAGCTTCGTGGATTTTATTTAATGGAGCTTGAGTGTAGATCTGAAGATCATCTGTATAAATGTGGTAGGATGAAACTAATTCTTTGGATATGGTATTAATAAATATTGCGAAAAGTAAAGGGGATAAAACGCCACCCTGTGGCACACCAAGCGTGATATCACACCAATAGGAAACTGAATCCTCAATGCGGATACGTTGTCGGCGACCAGACACTTAACTTTGAAACCAATCAATCACTATTGGAGATATGTTAATGGAGCGTAGTATACCGAGCAGGATATGGAAATCCACAGTATTAAAAGCGTTACTAAAGTCAAGTGTAAGTAGTGTGAGATTTCCATTATCCATGGCCATTCTAATGTCGTCGGTAATGGTAATCAGAGCTGTAACCGTGCTATGCCCAGGACGGAAGCCAGATAGAAAAAAGAGTTTAAAATATTGTTTTTTGATTCATATACCATGTACACACAATTATAACTATTCTTATTTCACTCGGTTCCCTAGAACTCTTGTGTTATGAACATTTCGAGCTCCAGGTACGAGACCCTGACCTTCTCAACTATTGCTTATACTCCCCTATCTATCCGTAAAACATTCTTACCTACCTTTCTTTTTCAATATACTCCCAATATTCCCATCTTTAGTTGCCAAAGTGCCTGATTGACGGCAATAGTCTTCCTACGTGAGTGGGACCAAATGATGTTTGGCCAAATGTGGGCGTTTAATACGTCTCTTCACCCCTTCGGGGATACAGAAAGTGGATGTATGTGATATCCCTGGTATCGATGTTTACCATGTATGTACATGTATCTTTTGCTGGTGTAAAAATAATTGCTTACATTAATGTAGTCTGCAGCTTTTTGACCGACGTGGTACAATTTTTATCTTGTAACATATTCCCTTTTAATTATTGTGGGGTTATTACAGGGTTGATTGTAGGCTTTTTTTTATTAAAACAGCTTGACTGAAATAAGGGCGCTGGCCCTTATGCTGTACCGGCTGTTTTTCTTATTGATTGCCCAGAAGAGCTGTCAGTACCGGTAACTTTAATTTTCCAGCGATTACTTAAAAAAGGTATTGTCCCCAACATATGGAAGTTAGCATTCATTACACCAATCCAAAAAAGGGTCCTAAGAATGCTGTGGAAAACTATAGACCTACTAGCAGCGCCTCGCGGTTTCACCCGCGTAAGTCCCGATCCCGTGGTAATATCGGGATAAAAAGTAACCTATGCGTTAATCCAGGTCTCCAGCTATCTACATATCAAGTTTCATCGTAATCGGTTCAGTGGTTTTTGCGTGAATGAGGAACAAACATCCATCCATCCATCCAAACTTCTATCCATCCATCCAAGCTTTCACATTTATAATATTAGTGGGATTAGTGGGATTTCAAAGCTTTGTTTGATTGCTAAGATTTTCGAAAAATTATATTTAATCAATTGTAATCTAACTTTATTTTATTTGCTGACGATGTTAAAATCTTCAAAATTCTTAATAATGAGCCTTAATGTTGCAGGTTGATTGGGATAGATTGGGGGAGTACTGCCTAGTTAACAAACTTGATCTTAATGTTTCCAAATGGTTTCTATGCATTTCACCCGCAAACGTATAGTACGATTGCGGGTGAATTTCGATGACACTTATCTAATTAAAAATCAACCCCTAAAATGTGTTACAGCTAGCAGAGACCTGGGAGTTATTCATGACGTCAAGCTTTTGTTCGATCAACACGTTTATGCTGGTGTCGATAAATCTTATAAGGCACTGGGATTTGTGATTAGAGCATCTAAGAACGTTAAAAAGATGATAACAATACAATTATTATATTCTGAGTATGTTCGTAGTCACTTAGAATACGCGTCTCAGGTTTGGAACCCATGTTATGGTGTCTATACGGACTGTATTGAAAAAAATCAAAGGAAATTTACCCGCTTCTTCACGTTTAAATTAAATTAACTTGTCTAGACTACACAGAGTGTAAAAAAAAATAATTTGATGCCGCTGAATCTTAGTGTGGATATTTCTGATGTTAGCTTTTTAATGAGGATAGGGTAGGGTATTGTTGACAGTCTGAATCTCCTCGGCAAGATTACTCTTACAACTCCCACACGAAGACTAAGAAAACCAACACTTCTTCACATCCCACCCAACCGCAGTCAGTATAGAACAAAATGCTTCTTACCACGCTGTTCCTATCGTAAATCGATAATCTGAATTTAGACAATCGCTTCGATTTATTAGCAGGTAATATTAGATTATTGATTTTTGTTTTTTTATTGTAAGTCGGGCTGTCCTAACATCTGTTTTCGGATTCTGACTCTGAACATTGATTAAAACATCAGTGCGTATAAGCTGCTTGACGAAATTCAATAAAAAAGTAATAAAATATAAACCAAAGTATAATTAATTCACATACTGCTCGTTAGGTGGCACAGCAGATCTCCAGCAAGTTAATAAGTTTATAAAATTAAAATCACATTCAGTCAATCTTTTGCTGTTCAATAGTAATAACCTGTGTCGCATACTACAGTGGTTTGTGTTGATATTTTGATGCCTTAGTGTTAAAACAAGTTCTGGAAATCCCTATAATATATGAAACTCTTCAATAATAAATAATTTATAATTGTGTGAATGTGTGCAGATCAGATAGGATCAGACAGACAGACATTTTGAAATTTTAAAAGGAAAAATTTTGATCGCCCGCCCACCCTTTATTCTGTTCTTTGTATAACACATCTGGACTCCATCGGTATCATGACCCTTTTTTTTTTTTTTTTTTTTTTTTTTGTGCGTGTGGAAACCCCCTCGGGCCGTCACCCCACCGGGGTTTTCGGTGGGGCGGTGTGTCGGAATCGAACCGACTAAAACCACACGGTGTGCCGTACTGCGCCTTAAGTAGGAGGGATCCGGGAACAGCTTTTATTAAGACATCCGGACCCCCCCTAGCGCCTGCCCGCAAAAGCGCGGGCACCACCTTCGGGTAAAACCTCTCAATTAGGCGACGTCCAGGCACACGCGGACGCCGCCTCCTCGCGGGGGGCCACTATAGCGGATGGAGGGGAAAAACCCGTCCCGTCCACCCGCGGCCACACTCAGGGCGGCATGAGGCGCTGGTAAGCGCGCCTCCGCCGCCTGGTTCGCCGGCGGCGAATTAGGTCCGAGTGGAGGTCGTCCTCCCGGACCCTTTCCGCCGCCTCCTTCTGCGAGATGACTTCCTCACAGAAGGTAGCGACCGCGGTAAAATTCCTGTCGCTACCGGCCATGGAGCGTATGACAGCCGGCAGCGACAGATCCACTCCGATGACTGCAGTGAGGGCCCGACGCTGCGCCGCCCAACTGGGGCAAACCGCCAGCGTGTGCTGAGCCGAGTCCTCACTACAGTCGCAGTGGTGACAGGCGGGACTCAATTCCCTCCTAGCGACCGAGTGCAGGTACTTCCCGAAGCAGCCGTGCCCGGAAAGAACCTGCGTCAGTCGGAAGGAAAGGGTCCCGTGCTGCCGCCCTGCCCACTCGACGATGACCGGCTGGAGCGCCTCCACGGCGGCAAAGCCAGCACGTGGAGCCCCCAGCCGGGACGACCAACGAGCCATCGTGGCTCGGCGAGCGGCCTCACGCCACTCGCGTACCTCTTCGGGCGGGGGCCGACTGCCGCTTCCCGCCCGGAACTCAGTCGTCCGCCGATATACTTCGGCGAGCACTTCCGCCTCCAAATCCCACGGGGGAGTCCCGGCCAACGCGCACGCCGCCTCCGTCGACACGGTGCGGTAGCCGCGTATGGCTCTAACCGCCATGACCCTTTGAGGGCGCCAGAGGCGTGCCCTATTCTGGGCGGTCAGAGCCCCCGCCCACACCGGTGCACCGTAAAGTGCCATTGACCGGACAACCCCCGTGTACAGCCGTCTCGTAGCGACGCTGGGTCCGCCCAAATTGGGCAAGAGTCGCCCAAGGGCGGACGCAGCGCCGACCAGCTTCGGAGCAAGCTGTCGGAAGTGCTCGTCGAAGAGCCACCTGCCGTCGAGGATCAGGCCCAGATACCTTATGTGGGCCCGAACCGGTACGAGGACCGAGTTGACCTCGATAGAGGCGCCAGGGGGTGGACCACGACGGGGCCCATGAAATAAAAGGGCCTCCGTCTTATCCAGGGCCACCCGCAAACCCAGTGCCTCGATGCGCCCGACCACCAGAGAGACTCCCCTGGTAGCCAAGCGCGCCGCCTCCTGAAAGTTAAACCCCCGGGCCGTGACCAACGTGTCATCGGCGTAACAGATTACGCCCAGCCCGGCGGGGAAGTCACCTCGAAGGGCCCAGTCGTACCCCATGTTCCACAGGAGTGGTCCAAGGACAGACCCCTGCGGAACACCGCACGACATGGGCCGTCTACTTAAAACTTCATCTCGGTCCTCGTACATGACGGTACGCTCCTCTAAATAGTCTGCCACTAGCCGCCTCAGGTACTGTGGCACCCCATGATAGAGGAGTGCTTCCCTGATGCAGCTGAATGGCAGACTATTGAATGCGTTGGCGATGTCCAATGACACCGCCAACAGCACGCCGCCACAGCTCACTACGTCTTCGGTCACAGCCCTCAGGCGCAACACAGCACCGACCGTCGAACGCCCCGCTCGAAAACCGAATTGGGCGTCCGACAAATCGGGGCCGACCTCGCCAAGGTGCCGAACGATGCGGGCAGAGAGGACCCTCTCAAACAATTTACCCGCCTCGTCCAGCAACACGATGGGCCTGTAGGCTGCGACCGAGTCAGTAGGCCGTCCCGGCTTCGTTAAAAGCACCAGCTTCCCGCTCTTCCAGCAGTCAGGGAAGCATCCGGACGCCAGGCTAGCGTCGAACACTTCCCTGAGGCGGTCCGACATGTGGTCGAGGGCGAGGGCCAAAGCTCGGGCAGGAATCCCGTCTGGCCCGGGGGCGGTGTTCTTGGAACGGATCCGTAGAACAGCCGCCCCTACCTCCGCCTCTGTGACGGGCGGAACGTCCTCACTTTCGACCTCCCCGTCGTGTCCGGCCATCAGGGCCATCGACGGGGGTGTGTGTCCCGCCCGTTGCGGGAAAAGGCCCTCAACCACATCCTGCAAGAAGCTGGGCTGGAGAGTCTCCGTAAGGGGGGGGCCCGTCGCGCGGAGCCTTTGTTGTGCCGCGCGATATGGGCGACCCCAGGGGTCACGATCGAGACCCTCCAGCATCTCCTTTCTCCTATCCTCTTTGGCGCGGCTAATGGCCAGCTTCAGAGTTTTCCGCGCCTCTCGGTACTCCTCATGAAGCTGGTCCTCCTCGCCCTCCTCGCGGTGACGACGCCGGCTGCGGGTGTAGGACCTCCGGGCACGAGTACAGGCCGCACGAAGGTCCGCCAACTCCTGGGACCACCAGTAGACCTCCTTCCTTGGAGGCCGACGACCTCGGACGCGGGGCATGGCCGCATCGCAAATCTGCGTAATCACATCGCGAAAGCGGCCTGCCCCCATGTCTACCTCCTCAGTCAGAGGCTGCGGAGACAGCCATGAGTAAATAATAGCTGCCTCCTCTAGTAGGTCCCTATCCATCTTCGTAACAGCCCACCGCGGGAAGCGAGAAGAACGCCGCACCGTGTGACCCCTTCTGGGGTCCTGGGTCCGGGAGAGCTCAAATCGGATATACAGGTGATCCGAGAGCGTCTCAACCTCTTCCAGGACACGCCAGTTCCTTACTCGTGCGGCGAGAGCAGGGGTAGCGAACGAAAGGTCCACTATCGACCCCCCCTGCTGTCGCACACACGTATTGGTGGAGCCTCTGTTTAGGAGACAGAGGCCCACCGATGCTGCCCACTCCTCTACGGCATCACCCCGTGCGTCCGTCCTGGGGGAACCCCACGCAACAGACTTGGCGTTGAAGTCCCCCAGCACTAAGACGTGCCCAGACGCTAGTCGCCGGATCGAGGTCTCCAGGTTATTGAGGAAGACCTCGAAGTCGCTCAGACTCCGGTTAGGGGAGAAGTAGACACCATATATGGTGATCCCCCCCCATTCGGCAGCAACATATCCAGTACCCTTGTCTCTTAGCGACAAGGGCGGGGAATGAGCCGCCGTGGAGCTGACGACTGCCACGGAGCCGTCCCAGTCACCCAGCCAATTTGGACGGGGAGGAACGTAATAGGGCTCCGCGGCTACGGCGACACCTATCGACCACTCCACCATGGTTTGCAGGAAAAGATCCTGCGCACCGGCAGAGTGGTTCAGGTTCGTCTGGACAAGGAGGTTGGAGACTTGGTCCATTACTGGACTGTCTCTACAACCTCCTCCATGGGCGACGACGACGACGCAGGATTAACAACGGAGGCAGCCTGGGTCGATTGGCTAGCCCCCGAAGTTTGTCGAGAAGTGCGGGGCGGCTTGCAGCCACCCTGCCCCATCTGATGGTTGGCGGGAAGATTTCCCGCCGCGCACACAGGGCAGTGAGGGGCGGCGGAGCATTCCACCGCCTTGTGCCCCGGTCGACCGCAGCGGAAACATAGTCCGCTGCAGTCAAAGCAGCTGGCGCACTTGACGCGGGTGTGTCCCGTGAAGAGGCATTTAAAGCACCTCATCGGTCTCGCCGCCAGGAGCGTGACTCTGGCGTTCACGAAACCGATGAGGATTCTTCCGGCGTCGCTCAAAATCTTGGCCGACGCCACGGGACAACTGGCCCACACCGCGCCAAGGCCCCCTGGACCGGGGCGGATGGTGCCGACCCTAATGTTGTCCGCGTTGCATCCCGCCCTCTCTCGAATTGCAACGCGGACATCCTCGACTGTCACTGAATCGTCCAGGCCCGAAATGCGCAGCTCCGCGCACTTGGTGGGCCTGGCGATCTTGACACCATCCGTGGCCGCGAATACCTCCCGCATCTTCTCGGCAAAGGTGTCCGCCGTCTTGGCGCCTTCAGCCCCAGGGAACTCAAGGACTCGAGCTCCCGTCTGGGCGAGGCGCATCCTGACACCTACTCCACTGAATTCACGGGCGAGACTGTCCCGGGCCTTCTTAAATACGGCTGCGTAGGATAGCCCGCCTTCAGTTGCCGCCGGTGATACGGAAACCACCACAGCCGCCGTTTTAGGTGTCGTCAGTTTCCGCGGCTTGTTCTTGGCGGTCACCGTCGGTGCCTGCGTCGGAGAAGGTGTATCACCCTTCTTGTTCCTCTTCCGGGACCGCTTTTTGCCTCCCCCGACTTTCTGCCACCCGTCACTGGTAGCGGTAGTCGTGGAGGGGGCAGATGCGGACGGACCAGGCACGGGCTCAGCACCGGCGACAACAGCAGCCGCATTCATCCTCCTCGGTGCTGGAGTGGGAAGCGGAGGAAAATCTGCCGCCACTTTTTCCACGGCCTTCGGCGGCTGCCCAGCCTTTGCTGCAGCCGCTTTGGTCACGGATTTAGCCGATCGGCCAGCTTTTGGTGCCGCCGCAGGCGCCGGTGCTGACGTCGCCGCGGCATACGACACCCGGCCACCCGAGACGGGAAGCGGCGTCGTGACTGCTGTGGCAGCAGCCTTTGCGGCAGCGAGTGGCGGCTGAATGATGGTCGCCGGAGGCAGCCTTGCCTCCAGGCCAGCGAGGCGCCCGTCCATCATGCGCCACACTGCGTCAATAACTTGATGCAAGTGGGCATCCGGAACGGGGGATGGGGAGGGGGCAGGTTGCCGGACAACCGGGTCTGGCTGCTCAGGGCAATTCGCCTGAGCCCGAAATTGGGCGAACTGAGCGCTGAGCTCAGTGACCTGCCCCGTCAACACATCATTTGCGGCCTGGAGGCGCGCCACGTCCCCAATGAGGGTCTCGACGACCCCAGAGATGGCGGATGAGGAGTCCTTAAGGGCCCTAACAAAGGAACCCTTAAGGTTCGTGGATTTGGTGGCCACTTTGTGGATAACGGCCACCGCCGCGTTCGCTCTCTCCTGCATGGTCAGTGGTGTTACGGGGACTGAACCCCCTACCACCGGCGCTTGAATTTTAAGCAGGAGATCTGAAATCTCCTCCTCCGCCACGTTCTCGCCCTCCGCTCGAACTCGGACATAGGCCTCCCTCCCAGAAAAGGCGGAGCCCGACGGAGTTGAGACCGGCGTGCGCGACCTCCCTCTATGGCTACTAGCCACTTTGGGAGGTAGCATCTCCTGGGACGTGTCGACATCGTGGTCCATGGAGTGTCCGCGTTTACGACTGTCATTGCGAACCTCCACTTCCATCGTCTCTTGGTTGTCTCCCGTCGTAACGGAATTTCCGTCCGACGATGCAACCGATCTGGAACGCAGGCGTTCCGAATATCTTCTGCTCCCAGAATTCGGATTGACTTCTGGGAGCTCGACCGAGATAGGCGTCTCGAGCAAGACCTCCTCTTCGTTAGACGAGGTGTCCACCTTCTTCTCATTCTTCTCCTTCTGCGACTGTTTTTGTTCCTTCTCCTTCTTTTTTTCGTCGTTTATTTTATTATTTTTATATTTGTTTAATAGTTCCATATCTAAACCCACGAGACGGGGAGAAATAAAGGTCGACCCGGGCAGAGATCCCCAATACCCGGGCAAGCGAAGGTTTATGCCCAACCGAGGAGTCCGCAGGTGCCCCGGCTGGGAGTGCGCTTGCGACTGAACTACCCATCAGCCATGCATCCCCTGGTCACGCACCAGAACACGGGATTCGGGGTGATTTTTTAGAGAGGTTTTCTTCCTCGCAGTCCGGGCGGCTAAGCCAAGACCCTCGTCCCCGATCGGAGTCGCAAAACATGACCACGACTCCTTTTGGGATTACGATATGCCGACGGTGGCAAGGAAACTAAATCTTCCCATGCCTGCTCGGTGGCAGTGTGAGTGCACGCCGAGCCCGCCCTCTTTCTCCACTGACGACAGCGGAGAAACTACGACCCATGGAAGGGTCCCTCCTTCATGATTTTTTACCGAGGTTTTCATCCTCTTAGCTCCGAAGAGCGAAGAGCCAACAGAGGTATCGACAGACACGCCCGCTCTGTTGGGCCAAGCCTCAACCAAGTGGCCGAAGAAAGGTGGCCTCCTCTTCATCCTAGAATATTAGCCGTTGGCGATGACGCTGTCCTCAAAAACTGAGGAACAAAAGGCAGCGACATCGTCAACGTTTCCAGGGTGCACCACGTGGAGGTTTTCTAGACGGCACCCCATCGGTATCATGACCTAGGGCAACTCGCAGATCGCCCGCCTCTACCCACACATGCCCAATGCTTATACATACACTGGGCTTTTGTTTCAACATCTTGAGCTTACGCTACGCGTTTATACTTAGCTTACGACACGCTTTGTCAGGTCAGGACAGGTCGGAGTGCTCTTGCTTGCGATTGTGATAATCTAAATTAAACTAAAAGGATAATATTATAAACCATCCGTTTGCGGTATCAAAAAGTAAAGACGCGTTGCTGTTGTTCCTCACGAAATAATTCAAATCAACTGTTAAGACTAAACTTGGTACACCTAAACACTACCAAGGTAAAACCAGCGTTGCCGACATATATATTATTTGTATATGCTTATACATACACTGGGCATGTGTGGGTAGAAGCGGGTGATCTGCCAGTTGCCCTAGGTTATGGTACCAATGGAGTCCAGATGTGTTATACAAAGAACAGAATAAAGGGTGGGCTGGCGATCAAAATTTTTAATAATAATATATTTTTAATTTCAAATAAACTATCAAAATCGGAATAAATACATAAAATATATGTTTTGGAAACAGATTTTTACTAAGAAATATAAGAAAAACCACAGCAACAATATGAAAAAATATAAACCAAAAATTTTAGAAGAGATTGACAGATGTCATAAAATACAATACCATGGAACACAATAGAAATGCTAACAAGAAATCAAGCCAGAAACAGAAATGCACAACGGATAACCCCGGACTCGTCGCACAGCTCCGCCTCACAGCCGCCACTACACCCTTCGAAGACAGCGGCAAGCAATGAGGCATCGAGCTCAAGCTCTAGCGACGAGTATTTTTCCCCGCCGACGTCGCCAACACCTGTGCGTCGGCAGGGGAGAACCCGGCCACCGACCTGCTTGGGACCCCGAGGACCACTGACCTCGAATAGGGCCCCCGCTGCCGGTGGTGATGTGCGCCGCATGAAATGGACTAATTCAATTAATGAAAACGTCATGCGGGCATATTATCGGGCTACGGAGTTGGGAACTAATCTTACTGCGTACCGTGTTCGTTTGGTGTCTCTGTTTCAGGAGCTTGAACCAGCCGACAACGTATCAGCACAATGACTGTCGGCTCAGGTACGGGCTATACAGCGCTGCCACCTGCTGAGTAATACCGTACTTGACAGGATACGCTCTGACGTACGGGATAGCTTTATTGTCCCTTCTTCATCGCAAACTGTGAGTTTGGTGACTAACGAGATGCCACAGTTACTACCTCTTGATGAAGTTGTGGAGAGTGAGGCTATATCCGTGAGTACCCAATACAATGAGAGACTAAGGAGTGCTTTGGAGGATGCGATTCTGGAATACAGGTCTGTAAATTATCAAATTAGACCACGTTTATCCCGTTTGCCTATGCATAAAAGAAATATAGCGCTGGTGTGTGCCCTGGATTCGCTATTGTCTGACTATTTAGACAATAGCGAAGATCTATCTGTGATCTATCTATCTGTGATACACACTCTATTCTCTACTGCGCGGCTGTCGCAGTATGTCGAATAGCGGGAGTCAATTTTTTCGTAAATACCACTACTACTCGACCCAAGTCTACTGTGTCAGCCTGGCAGTGTAGAATTGAGCGTCGTATAGCTGAGGCTAGGACGCTCATCAGTAAGCTAATTAACTTTCGATTGGGCAATACGCGGCCAAAGGTGATGCGCTTTGTGAAACAGGCATTTTTGGGGACTGACATCAGTCCTCAACAATACATGTCATGTGTCACAGAGCGCATAGACTTTCTAAAGCAAAAAGTTTATGCGTGGGCAAATAGGATACGACGTTACAAAAAACGAATTGATAGGTATAATCAGAATCGTATATTCCAAAGAAATGAGAGGTGGGTGTACCGAAAATGGGACCAAGCTGATCCATGTATGAGTGATGGGCACTTACCGGATGAAGATGTTACAAATACATTTTGGCGTAACATCTGGTCGGTGCCTGTCACTCATACAGAAGGTGATTGGATACGAGATGTTAAGCGGTCATGTGAGCGTATACAAAAAATGGAACCTATTGCCATAAACACAGAGGACGTAAGTAGTGCAGTCCGTTCATTACCAAATTGGACATCAGCTGGACCAGACGGACTGCACAACTTTTGGCTTAAGTGGTTCTGAAGCTCACACGCTCGTTTGGCATCTCAATACCAATCAGCTTTAGATTCAGGGTTATTACCCCATTTTATGACCACTGGCATTACCCACTTACTCTACAAATCTGGTAATTCCACGGATCCCAAAAATTATAGACCTATCACATGCCTACCAACCGCGTATAAGCTTCTAACTTCCATTCTGAGACTCAAAATTACTTTACATTTAAATAAAAATTCGATCATTTCTATTTCTCAGAATGGATGTAGAAGCGGGACCCGTGGTACTAAAGAGATCCTTATCATGGATATGGCCATTAGCCAACAGGTACGTCGTAACCGTAAGAATCTGTCGACATGTTGGATAGACTATAAGAAGGCCTATGACTCGGTTCCACATACGTGGCTTTTGAAGGTGCTAGATTTGTATAAAATTGATACAACTCTTTGCACTTTCTTGAAGTCATGTATGAGGCAATGGAGGACGGTACTTCGCTATCCAGGATGTCGGCAGATTGAGGCAAGCAATGTACCAATAAAGATTGAGCGGGGCATATTTCAAGGTGATAGTCTGAGTCCCTTGTGGTTCTGCCTGGCTTTGAACCCTCTCAGTACTCTGTTAGAGGGTTCAGGGCTAGGCTACAGGTTGCAGAAAGGTGATCTAGTTATATCTCACCTTTTATATATGGATGATTTGAAACTACTAGCCCCCACTAATTTGCAATTGATAGCGTTACTGAAGGTAACTGAAAACTTTAGTAACTCTATCAGGATGGAATTTGGTGTGGACAAGTGTGCAGTCATGCATGTAAAGAAAGGTGTGATAGTGGAATCTGAAGGAGTCGAACTTTCCGATTCAACAAAACTCAGATCTCTGTCTGCCACCGAAACCTACAAGTATCTAGGTATATCACAGTCATGGGAAATACCTGAACCTACTATGAAACAAGCGCTGCAGGAGCGCTTTTTTGGCCGCCTGAAAAAAGTGCTAAAAAGTCTTTTATCAGGGGGTTACAAACGTGGACTCAGACGGAACTAGATGCCCTTGACAGGAGAGTCCGTACACTGCTTACTGCATTTCGAATGCACCACCCACGTTCATCGGTAATGAGGTTGTATATCCCACGAAAGTTTGGGGGTCGTGAACTTTTAAACATTAAGACCTTACACAATCGTGAGATATACAACCTTAGAGAATATTTTCTTCATACTGATGTGGGTGTCCTTGTAATGTGGTTGCAGTGGACAACGGACTCACTCCGCTCGCTCTGGCTAAAGAGAACTGGCGCAAACCTGTAGTTCTTAGTACTAATGAGCGCAGGGAGGTATGGAAGGGCAAAACACTTCATGGTCGTTTTTATCGGGCCCTAAATGGGCCTGATATAGACTTAAAAGCGTCCACATCTTGGCTACGGTTCGGTGATCACTTCGGAGAAACCGAAGGTTTTGTCTTTGCAATTATGGACGAAGTTGTTATGACAAATGACTATAGGAAATATATCCTGAAAGATGGTACGGTTGACATCTGTCGGGGGTGCCACCGCCCCGGTGAATCTATCAGGCATATTATTTCTGGTTGTTCTTGTCTTGCCAATGGTGAATATTTGCACAGACACAACCAAGTGGCCAGGATTGTACATCAACAGCTAGCCCTTAAATACAACCTTGTGAATTCAGAGGTGCCATATTACAGGTATGTGCCCGACCCAGTTCTTGAAAATGGTCGAGCCACATTGTATTGGGGTCGATCTATCATCACTGACAGAACTATTGTTGCGAATAAACCTGATATAGTGGTTATAGATCGATTAGAGCGCCGTGCAATGATCATCGATATCGCTGTTCCTCATGACGAGAATCTCGTGAAAGTTGAAAAAGATAAACAAATCAAATATTAGGATTTGTCTCACGAGATTGTCGATATGTGGAATGTCGAATCGGCGATCATTGTTCCGATTGTCATATCTGCTCATGGATTAATAGCCAAGAGCCTCGATCAACACCTTAAGAGGCTCGCGTTAGACGGTTGGATCAAGGGACTGATGCAGAAGGCAGTTCTTCTCGACACGGCCCGTATAGTGAGGAGGTTCCTGTCTTTGGAGCCCTAGCCACCGGTATCTTGGTCCCTGTACCCGATGTCGGTGGTCTACTATTTTTTATATTTTTAAATATATATTTTTTTATGTACATACTAGCTGACCCGGCACACGTTGTTTTGCCATATTAATTATTTCTAATGGATATTTTGGTAGTCAAAAAATAACTAACTTATTGTGGGATGGGGTCTGTGACTATAAAAATAACAAAAACCAACCATTCATTTTCTTAATTCAAAGTACTTCATTAACTAAACTGACATATTTAAAGTTTAATAGTGGGAGAGCAATGCTTCGGTACGTATGGGCCGGCTCGATCGACATATCGATAAAGCAATGCTTACGTTGTATTTCGTCGAGCGAGTGAGGTTATCGGTGGCCCTAACCCTTCCCTCTCTCCATCTCCCCTCCACTCCTACTCCCACCTTAAAGGCCGGCAAGGCACTTGTGATTCTCGAGTTGCAGGTGCCCATAGGCTGGGATTTGGAGGCGGAAGTGCTCGCCGAAGTATATCGGCGAACGGCTGAGTTCCGGGCGGGAAGCGGCAGTCGGCCCCCGCCCGAAGAGGTACGCGAATGGCGTGAGGCCGCTCGCCGAGCCACCATGGCTCGTTGGTCGTCCCGGCTGGAGGCTCCACGTGCTGGCTCTGCCGCCGTGGAGGCGCTCCAGCCGGTCATCGTCGAGTGGGCAGGGCGGCAGCACGGGACCCTTTCCTTCCGACTGACGCAGGTTCTTTCCGGGCACGGCTGCTTCGGGAAGTACCTGCACTCGGTCGCTAGGAGGGAACTGAGTCCCGCCTTTCACCACTGCGACTGTAGTGAGGACTCGGCTCAGCACACGCTGGCGGTTTGCTCCGCCTGGGCGACGCAGCGTCGGGCCCTCACTGCAGTCATCGGAGGGGATCTCTCGCTACCGGCCGTCATACGCTCCATGGCCGGTAGCGACAGGAATTTTACCGCGGTCGCCACCTTCTGTGAGGACGTCATCTCGCAGAAGGAGGCGGCGGAAAGGGTCCGGGAGGACGATCTCCACTCGGACCTAATTCGCCGCCGGCGAACCGGGCGGCGGAGGCGCGCTTACCAGCGCCTCATGCCGCCCTGAGTGTGGCCGCGGGTGGACGGGACGGGTTTTTCTCCTCCACCCGCTATAGTGGCCTCCCGCGAGGAGGCGGCGTCCGCGTGTGCCTGGACGTCGCCTAATTGAGAGGTTTTTACCCGAAGGTGGTGCCCGCGCTATTGCGGGCAGGCGCTAGGGGGGGTCCGGATGTCTTAATAAAAGCTGTTACCGGATCCCTCCTACTTGAGGCGCAGTACGGCACACCGTGTGGTTTTAGTCGGTTCGATTCCGACACACCGCCCCAGCGAAAACCCCGGTGGGGTGACGGCCCGAGGGGGTTTCCACACGCACAAAAAAAAAAAAAAAGGTGCCCATAGGCGGCGGTAGTCACTTACCATCAAGTGACCCGTCTGCTCGTTAACCCCCTACTCCATAAAAAAAAATCGATTATAACAATCGCATTTTCAATGGGTTAAATACTTTAAAAAAATTGTACCAATGAAAGTAAAAATACTAATATCGCTATTAAAAAACAGGGGTTGATCGTAGAGATTTGAATATTCAGGGTTGTATGTATTTTCTAATGTTGTATCATAACAAAATAAAAAAAAAAAAAATTATTTAATAATTAAAAAAAAAAAATTAGGGGTGGACTACCCCTAACATTTAGGGGGATGAAAAATAGATGTTGGCCGATTCTCATAGATAACGGATAAGCACAAAAAATTTCATCAAAATCGGTCAAGCCGTTTCGGAGGAGTATGGCAACGAAAACTGTGACACGAGAATTTTATATATTAGATTTAAAATTTAATTTATATGGTAAAAGATGAATAAAGAGAATAATAATAATTTATTTCTTCTCACACAGAAATCATTAATTACTAATAACAAAGTTATAAACCAATTGTAAATTTCAAGAGATTGTGATCTGTGTGAGAGACTGGTATCCGTACTAGGTAGAACCTGTATAACAGATGACCAGCCTCTCCTAGCTCTAGACAATCAGTTTTACGGTAAGTGTACTTGTTACAATGTAGTTATGACATGTGAGATGAATGAATAAATGTATATTGTCTGAGGTGTAATACGACTGAGGATTTCGGAGTATGTAAGTAGGTATGTGTAAAAATATGAATGTAAGTGTGTTTGTGTGTGTGTGTGTGTGTATATGTGTGTGTGTGTGTATGTGTGTGTGTGTGTATGCGTGTGTGTGTGTATGGACTAACGCTACGATGAATAAAAAATAATGAACGAAGGAGTTTTAAAAAACACTTACTATGAAGGAACAAACAGCAGGCTTTCAGTTTCCTCATAGTTTAGGGAGTTCAGCCAATTGGATAAAATACGTTTGCATTGGTACTTTGTGGAAGAATAGATGTGCAGAATTTTATTGATTTTGTTATATAGGTATCTTCCCAGGAAGCCGTAAAATCTGCCGGAAAATGCCGTGCTCCACCGATTATCAGTTGAAGGACAAACCCTATGTTTTAGACGCTTATTAATACTGGAGGGGTCATATGGGAGTAATGAATGCTGTGTCATACCAGTGTCTAAAACATACAACTGTCGAACCGTGAGGACATCGGAAAGTTGGTAGAGATCACTAGTAGGATATAAGAAAGGCAGAGAGTGACTTACCTTAAGAACTGCCCTTTGAGCTCTTTCTACCCTTATAAGGTTAGTTTTACATGTGTCACCCCATACTGAGATACAATAGGACAATATGGGTTGGCATAATGATGTGTAAACCAATTTAATGATGTTCTTATCAGCTATGTTACGTAAATTTTTAAAAATAAAAATGAGCTTCCGCTTTCTTGATGAGAGAAGATCGATATGTTGGCTGAAGCTAAGACTGTTATCTATGATAATGCCGAGACATTTAATGTTGGTGGTGCTTTGTAGGTTATTACAGGCACAGGAGTGTAGAGTTAAGCATGTATGGGCAATGCAATGATCTTCAGGTGGATTAGATGCGATGTTTTTTATTGAAAAGGGAATGTATTTGGTTTTTTCAACATTTAGTGTTAATCCATTATTTCTGAGCCATGAGGACACTGCATTAAAGCCCATCTGTGCGAAAGCGAAGGTTTCTTTCCAAGTATTTCCGTGAAAGATTAACGCGGTGTCATCAGCAAAAGTTACAATTTTGCCATTCTTTAGTTGCAAATTACACAAATCATTAATGTAGGTCAGAAAGAGCGAAGGACCAAGCACGCTACCCTGTGGCACGCCGAAGGCAATTGGTAGGTCCTCACTAGTGATTTCACCAATCCTTACCCTTTGGTATCTACCAGTCATATAGTCCGACAGCTTCACTTGTTGACGTACCTGCTCTGAAGCCAAATTGTGCTTTAGATAAGAGGTTTTTGGTCTCAAGGTAATTAACTAAACGATTATTTATAAGTCTTTCTGCTAATTTAGATATGGTTGAAAGCATAGAAATAGGTCTATAGTTATTGACACTGCCTCTGTCTCCACTCTTATAGACGGGAACTACTTCCGCTAGTTTTAGTTGGTTTGGAAAAACTCCAGTACTAAACATAAGGTTGAAGACGTATGCTAGAGGGGGTACCAAAAGGAGATGGTAACGTTTTAGGAAGAATCCCGATATATTGTCCCGTCCAGTTGAGTTAACTTTTTTAAGGCTAAGTATGCAACTGCGAACTTCGTCTTCGGTGGTCGGTGTTAAGACAAATGAAAATTTGCACGGATCAATGTTTGATATATTAGGAGAGACTGGGGCGATTTTTTCGGCTAGATTCTTACCAATTGACGTGAAGAATTTATTTACGTTATTAATTGAGGAGATTGGATCACTAGGGTTTAGTAAATCTGTAGCTGAGCTTGATTTATTGTTATAATGTGTAACTCTTTTTATAGTGTCTCACAACGCCTTGCTATTGGTTTTAGCTGCATTATTGAGTTGCTCTCTTTCGTAGTCTCCTTTAATATTTTTTAGTAGAGAATTGCAAAAGTTTCTATATCTTAGATATGTGATTTTAAAACTTTCGTTATTATGATTTCTCTTGGATTTAATGTGCAGTTTGTCCCGATTCTTTATGCATCTCAAAAGACCAGTAGTCATCCAGGGCTTTTTGATACGCCTGCGATTTGAGACTGTGATAGTACGCGTGTTTGATTTAATCGTTGAGTTTAAAATTGATAATAATAGGGATTAAAGTCGTAGATGCAATTAAAATTTATATTATTTATATCGACATCCAGTCGATTATAATCTATTTTATTTACTGATAATGGTTTTGTATGTTGGACATGACGTTTTAATATTAATATTACACTATCGTGGTCAGTAATCGAAGTCTCTGCCACGTAGCAGAAAGCAGGTAGTGTGCTTTTAAGCATGACGTGGTCTAGACAGGTTTTGCTGTGCGTAGGTAACTGATGAGCGGGTAAAATACTGTGTGAGGCAAGGAGATTAAGATAAATTAATGAGTCAGGATCTTTGCTATTCGGCATTATGTCGATATTTATGTCTCCTATGATAATAATATTGGGACATTTTAATTTGTTTGGTAGCTTGTTGAGGGATTCAAAAAATGGTTGTAAATCTTTATAACCTGGTGGACGGTAAATAGCCACTATGGTCGTATTGCAATCCAACTCCATTATGATACAGTTAGCATCTTGTAAAGTAGTATCTAATATAGTCACATGCATAGTATTTTTGAAATAGACGATAACGCCTTCATTTAGTGATAGATGTTTCTGGCTGTGTATATGATTGTAGCCGTCTATTGTAGGGATGTTGTGAGTATGGCGTAACCAACATTCTGAGAGCACAATCAGATCCCATTCAGTATTTTATCTTTCGAGAAGTGTTAAAAACCCAGCAAGGTTACGGTTTACACTACGTATATTTTGATGGATAGTCTTCAAGCTGAATGGTGAGGTATCAATAAGTTGAGAGCAGTCATCTATTTCACAGGTTGATGACTGAGAGACTTGGAAGTCGTCAACTATTTCATTAAAATTATCAAATATGATTAAGTGGAATAGAACACGGTGAATATTATTTATATTGTTATATAAAGTTATAAATTGGTGTTAAAATACTCATAACGGTTCTGTGACGTGCAAGTGTTGTCTTTAACATCGAAGAATACGTTTGCAAATAATTACAATAAAACTAAGACACGTTTCAACAAACGCAAACAACTGATAACAACACCATGGAAGGTCAATTCCAAATATTATTTGACAGAATGAAAACTGAAATGCAAAACCAAACCGCTGAACTGAAGGATTCGATCACTAAAAGTATCATGGACAAAATGGAAGAGGAGGTAATTCCATTAGTGTTTGGAAAATGATAAAATGATGAAAATTAGTGAAAATTTGGAAAATGATATTAAGATTAATGTTGAAGACTACGAAATCAACAAAATTTACCGCTTAGGAACAATAAACCGAGAAAGTAACAAGCCAAGGCCGGTACTTTGCTCATTTGTATGTAACTGGAAAAAAACAGAAATCATTAAAAACAAAAAACACCTCAAGAAAATTAATATTAGTGAAGATTACACTAAAAAAGTTTTAGAAAAGAGGAAAATGTTAAAAGCAGAACTAGCTGAAGAGAGGAAAAAAGGCAATATTGCATACTTGAAATATGACAGACTCATAGTTAAAGAAAACAAAGATAACCAAGAAAAAAGGAAAAGAGAACCATTCGCCTCACCCTCATCCTACAATAACCAGGCCAAAAAATCACAGACTGTAGCTTCAATTAAAACAAATAGAACAAATGCATTTGATATGATGCGGTCCAGATCAAACTCTATTTTTAACATATCTACTACCAAAAACCAATAACAACTAAGAATCGGCAAATGGAAACCGAACCCAACCAAAGAAACAGACAATAACGAAACTAAAAAACAATCTCTCCCAAGCCAACTGGTCCTCGTGGGGGATGAAGACCACAACCCTCCAACAATAAGTGACAATATTGAAGACAGTGACAACAGTAACAACAAAAATCGAAACCAACGACAATGTAAAATTTACAACGCAGCCCTCAATGTACTTACCCTAAACCGACCATTTTAAACGACACAAAATCTTACTCTTACCATGTTTATACATCCTGGAGATATGTGTCTTTGTAAAAAAACATTCTCATTTATTTAAAAATTGAGGGATATGCCAAACAGCAGAACAAGGCATAAAAATAGACTGCAAGTCCCAAAGGTAACCCTGTGAGTGTGCAAAAAAAACTCATACTGTATGTGCATAACACTATTTAATCATCTGCCAGATTGTATAAAGGAACTAGAAGGATCATTGTTCCTTAAGAAATTGTATGAAATCTTAAATGAAAAAAATTACTATAAGGTTAATGACTATTTGGAAGATAAAATAATCTATGAAATCTAATTTTAATATGAAATTATCTAAAATTCTGGTTTATTCAACAATATAATTAATTTTTAAAGTAATTTTGTTGACATCTTAATAGAATTAATTAATCTTGTGACATTTTTTTATTCATATATAGTCATCATAAATTTATGTACCGTATAACTGTTGAGATATATTTCCACGCCATACATGGCAGAATATGTGGCACTTAATATTAATGTAAAACCTTTTGATACCATACTCTTAAGGAAATAAAGAGTGATTTGATTTGATTTGATAAAAAACGAAGAAAATCTTGCAGAACTCATGTATGCATTAAAATACATTAAATGGGATATTATTGGCCTTAGTGAAGTGTGAAGAATTGGAGAAAATATTATATCTCATCCAGATTACGTATTCTACCACATAGGCGAGACCCCAGGCCTTCATGGGGTTGGATTTATTGCAAAAAGATACATAGCAAAATATGTGGAAGAATTTGTAGGTACCTCAGAACGTATTGCGATGATGAATTTGAAATTTCCGGGTTGTAAAGATCCTTGGTCCATTGTACAAATATTCGCCTACCGAACAATCGAACCTGGAAACAATAAACACATTTTACGTCAGTCTAAATAATACGATCCAAGAGTATGGTCATAAAAATCTTATAGTAATGGGAGATTTCAATGATCAAATCGGAGATACGCGTCCAGAGGAAATGAAGGTACTAGGACCATACGCATACAGTAACAAAACCAGAAGTAGGAATGGTGAACATATCACGAACTTTGCGCGCTGTCGTAGCATTACTGCAATCCTGAAACAGAGAAGACTCAGCTAGCTTGGCCATGTACACAGAATGGATACGAAGAGACTTCCTCGCCAGATCATGCTGGGACAGATTGCAGACGTCAAGAGACCGGTCGGACGCCCCTTGTTAAGATTTAAGGACTCCTGCAAGCGGGACATGAACAGCTTTAACATCCAAGTCAACCACTGGGAGGAGCGCGCTGAGAGAAGACCAGAGTCATGAGCTGCGAAAGGGAATGGCAAAACATGATGAAGTCTGGCTGGAAAACCTCAAGCAGAGAAGACTTCGCAGAGCTACTGGGCCACCTCAGAACTCCCCACATGTTTGTGATCGATGCGGCAAGATATGTCAGTCTGCTATCGGGCTTTTCAGTCACCGCAGACGTTGTGGACAGTCCCCCCAGCAACAACATCCTAAATACACCATAAACGCTGCAACAATCATCTGCAAAAGATGCTGTGGCCAAAGAGAGAGACAGGAAAAGGAAAAAAAACATGTGGACCTAGATCTCGCCGGATGGTAAAATGAAAAACCTTATTGATTTTATTATTACAAACAGGAGCAACTACTTTACAAACTTCAATGTAATAAATAAACTGAACTTCAACACTAATCATAAACTTATTAGAGCAGAACTGGTAACAACCCAAAAAAAAATACCAAGACAAGACACAAGAACCATTCAATTAGGAAAACATAAGTTGGAACAAATAACAATGCACTAAAGAACAGATTTTCAGACTACCTGCCTAACACAAAAACATTAGAAACACAAGAAAAATACAACTGGATAGAAAATACCATAAAACCGAAATAAAACTTGTAGCAAATAACAAAACTGAACACAAAAAATGGTTTACAAAAAATACCACAGAACTGTTGGAGAAGAGAAGCCACTTAATCAGTGCTAAAGATACCCAAGACAGAAGACAACCGTTAAAAACAGTAAGTAAAGAAATTAAAGATAGCATAAGGAAAGATAGGAAACAAAAAAGAATAGAAATAATAGAAAAGTATATAACTAAAACGGGTGGGGTAAAAAAAGCATATTAAGAAATGAATAATTCAAGGGATTGGATAGTTAAAATGAAAAATGACTGTGGAACATGGAAACATCGCAGAACAGACATATTGACAATAGCAACGTCTTATTATAAGGAATTGTATGAAGCCAAAACAACAGAAAACGAAATTTATTTGCTAGATACTTCAAGCGTTCCGAGCATTCTTAAAACTGAAGTCGAGAAAGCTATTGACAGACAAAAGGTTGAAAAAACACCAGGTCCAGATGGAATAAGTAATGAAATCCTAAAACAAGGCAAACACGTTTTAATACCTGTTCTCACAGATATATTTAACAATATCTTAACCACCGAAATAATCCCCCAGCAGTGGACAGAGTCGAACATTATCCTGCTGTATAAGAAAGGAGACAAACATGAAATCGGAAATTATCGCCCTATCAGTCTTATGTCCAACATATACAAGGTCTTCGCTAAAATCATTTTGAAACGAATCGAGAGAACACTGGACGAACACCAACCCATCGAACAGGCTGGATTTCGCAAGGACTACTCGGTAATTGACCATATCCATGTAGTCCGACAAGTTCTAGAGAAGTACAGTGAACACCAGCTTACATACTATATGGCATTCATTGACTACAGCAAAGCCTTCGACTCTTTGCTACACAATAATATTTGGGAAGCTTTAGTAGAACAAGGGGTCGAACATAAATACATTCGTTTAATTAGGAACGTATACAGTCACAGCACAGCCAGAATCCAGTTAGAAAAGAAAGGCCGCTCATTCAAAATAGGGAAAGGCGTCAGACAGGGAGACCCCTTATCTCCTAAACTATTTTCCGCTGTTCTGGAATCAATTTTCAGGCGACTCAGCTGGGAAAACCTTGGGATCAATGTCGACGGTTCATCGCTGACACATCTGAGATTCGCTGATGACATAGTCCTATTTGTTATATTTCCACAGCAGCGATGTATGGTAGTTCCTACATAGGCCAAACAAAGCGGACTACTGCTGAAAGGGTCAAAGAACACATCGCTGCTGTGAAGAACCGACAGATTAGCAAATCAGCGATTGCAGAACATGCACTCGAAGCGGGCACCAATCACTGGATTGAATTTCAAAATACGCAAGTCCCCTCCACGGAACGTCACTTTTACTCAAGAGTTGTACGTGAAGCGATTGAAATTAAAAAACACAAAACTTTCAATCGGGAAGATGGTTTCAAATTATCTACAGCGTGGAATCCAGTGATAAAAAACATGCCACCTCGCTTTTATGCGCAGTCGGGTGAACACCAGAATAGGGCCACATCGGTTTGCTTACAGAATAGGAACACTGTTAGTAAAGTATGTGACGGTACATGGCGAAACAAAAATATCAATAAAGTGGAGGTGGATGAAGAACCTTCTACCTCACGATGTCGACGACGGAGGGCGTGCACCGCTAAGCCAGTCAGCCTGTGACCACGGCCAGTGCAACCTGGTCGAAACGTCAGGCAATTCATAGGTATGTAATACCTTTTCGTGATCGCTTTAATTCCCGTTAATACGTAGATAATATTATAGACAAAACACTTCCATTAACATGAAAAGGAAACTATTTAATACTTGCATACTACCAGTCCTTACGTATGGCTGCCAATCATGGACTGTAACCCAAGAATTGATAAACAAACTTGAAACTTGCCAGCACGCTATGGAGAGGAGTATGCTGAATATCAAGAAATCAGACAGAGTATAAAACAACGTCATTAGGAATAAAACAAAAACAACAGATGTTACAGTAAAAATTAAAAGATTCAAATGGAGATGGGCGGGGCATATGATAAGAGGTCCTGATAAATGGAGCAAGAAAGTTACAAGATGGTACCCCAGGGAAGGTAACAGAACAAGAGGGAGACCGCGGAAACGATGGGACGATGACATCAAAAAGGTGGCAGGAGTGACGTGGAACAGAGTAGCTCAAGTAAGGACAGAGTGGAAAAAGTTGGAGGAGGCCTTTGCCGATTGGCAAACAGATCTGCAAAAGATTACCAAACAGCAGATAGTAGAATAAGTTTTAACTTTTATTTGTTTTGTTTGTGAACAGGGAGATAACAGCACTTACCTCGACTGTTCAGGGAAGTGTGATTAACCTAATATTTTATCCTAATCTATTCTAGCCTACCCTAATGAATGAGTACGTGCGGTACTCCTAAGGTACTTATCCTAACTAATCCTAATCCCGTCACCCTATACTACTGTAATCCTAACGTACTCCTAACTGCTACCCTACGGTGCAATACCCTGGCAGACCAAGTCGTGTTCGCAACCCTAACTTAGAGTTCGTCACGGCGTGGTACTCGGTGGTGTTCGGTGACACAGACCTCCACTCGTGTACGTAACTACGGTGCTTCGTTGGTACCCCTACACGTCCCTACTACCCTAGCCCTACTATAAGTATTTAAAAATACATATATATAATAGGTACAGGATATCTGATGCCAGGCGACCTAAGACACAAGACGGACCGAGACAGGAAGTGGGGTGCAGGTGGTAAGGTTTTCTCACTGCCGGTCAAGCAGGCTCACAAGACCGATCAGGTACTGACGGCTAAGGGTGTCTTGGCCACAGTGAGAGGTTTGGAAAGGTATTGAGTCAAAGTCGGGCTCAACTTGATGACTGGTTTATTCTTACTTAACTATGATCTTAAATACTAATTTTATTCTATATACACAACTATATCTACGTCTTAGTGTGCTATTGGTGTACATGCAACTTCAGCAGTCCTTTTCCTCATCCGTCACTTGCACTACGTGATGATAAGGCATATTAGTAAGGTTGTATTTAAGGGCTAGCTGTTGATGTACAATCCTGGCCACTTGGTTGTGTCTGTGCAAATATTCACCATTGGCAAGACAAGAACAACCAGAAATAATATGCCTGATAGATTCACCGGGGCGGTGGCACGCCCGACAGATGTCAACCGTACCATCTTTCAGGATATATTTCCGATAGTTATTTGTGATAACAACTTCGTCCATAATTGCAAAGACAAAACCTTCGGTTTCTCCGAAGAGATCACCGAACCGTAGCCAAGATGTGGACGCTTTTAAGTCTATATCAGGCCCATTTAGGGCCCGATAAAAACGACCATGAAGTGTTTTGCCCTTCCATACCTCCCTGCGCTCATTAGTACTAAGAACTACAGGTTTGCGCCAGTTCTCTTTAGCCAGAGCGAGCGGAGTGAGTCCGTTGTCCACTGCAACCACATTACAATGGACACCCACATCAGTATGAAGAAAATATTCTCTAAGGTTGTATATCTCACGATTGTGTAAGGTCTTAATGTTTAAAAGTCCACGACCCCCAAACTTTCGTGGGATATACAACCTCATTACCGATGAACGTGGGTGGTGCATTCGAAATGCAGTAAGCAGTGTACGGACTCTCCTGTCAAGGGCATCTAGTTCCGTCTGAGTCCATCTAAGTATTCCAAAGGAATACATCAGAAACGGCATGACCCAACCGTTGAAGGCACGTATTTTGTTACCCCCTGATAAAAGACTTTTTAGCACTTTTTTCAGGCGGCGAAAAAAGCGCTCCTGTAGCGCTTGTTTCATAGTAGGTTCAGGTATTCCCAATGAATGTGATATACCCAGATACTTGAAGGTTTCGGTGGCAGACAGAGATGTGAGTTTTGTTGAATCGGAAAGTTCGACTCCAGGCGGCAAACGATCGGTTGGCGGAGCAGGTGGCTGAGCTGAGCGCTCAGTTCGCCCAATTTCAGGCGCGCTCGAACTGTGCTGAACCATGGAGACCAGTTGTGGCACAGCCTGCTTCCCCAGATTCCCACCTGCGTCAAATCATTGACGCAGTGTGGAGGATGATGGAAGGGCGCCTCGCCGGCCTTGAGGCAAGGCTTCCACCGGCCCCCATCGTTCGGCCGCCACTCGCCGCGGCCAAGTCAAAGGCCTCTACAGTGCCGTCGGCGCTTTCCGTTTCGGGTGGCCGGGTCCTCGTTTCTTATGCCGTGACGGCGTCAGCGCCAGCGTCTGCAGCTGCACCGAAGAAGGGACGACGAAGATGGTAGCGGAGTTCCCTCCGCTTCCACATCTGCCCCCTCTACGTCTGGCCCCTCCATGTCTGGCCCCTCCACGTCTGGCTTTTTCACTTCTGCCCCCGCCAACTATGGGTGGCAGAAGGTCGAAGGAGACAAGAAGCGGTCCCGAAATAGGAATAAGAAGGCTGCCAAGAGTGCATCTTCTTCGCCGCAGGCAGTGACCACCACAAAGAAGGCACGAAAACTGGTGACGCCCAAAACGTCGGCAGTGGTGGTTACCGTATCGCTGGTGGCGGGCGACGGCGGATTATCCTATGCGGAAGTATTTAAGAAGGTCCGGGATAGTCTCGCAAGTGAGTTTCGGGGCCGTGGGCGTCAGAATGCGTCTCGCCCAAACGGGAGCTGGAGTCTTTGAGTTCCCTGGGGCTGAAGGTGCAAAGACAGCGGACGCCTTTGCAGAGAAACTGCGGGGAATATTCGCAGCAACGGATGGTGTGAAGATTGCCAGGCCCACCAAGTGCGCGGAGCTGCGAATTTCGGGCCTGGACGACGAAGACGCATCGGCCAAACTTTTGGGCGATGCCGGCAAGGTCCTCATCGGTTTCGTGAAAGCCAGAGTCACAGTCCTGGTGGCGAGACCGATGAGGTGTTTCAAATGCCTAGGGCCGGGGCACACCCGCGTCAAGTGTTTAAGTTGTTTCGACTGCAGCGCAGCGGTCTATGTTTCCGCTGCGGTAGAACGGGGCACAAGGCGGCGGAATGTTTCGCCGCCTCTCATTGCCCCGCGTGTGCGGCGGGCAATTTGCCCGCCAATCAGATGGGGCAGGGGGGCTGCAAGCCTCCCCGCACTTCTCAAAATACATCGGGGGCTAGCCAATCGACCCAGGCTGCCTCTGATGTCTCTCGTGCGTCGACGTCGTTGCCCATGGAGGAGGCTGTAGAGACGGTCCAATAAATGGACCAAGTCTCTAGCCTCCTTGTCCAGACGAACCTGAACCACTCTGCAGGCGGAGTGGTCGATAGGTGTGGCCGTAGCCGCGGAGCCCTAATATGTTCCTAACCGTTCAAATTGGCTGGGCAACCGCAACGGCTCCGTGGCAGTCGTCGGCTCCACGGCGGCTCATTCCCCACCCTTGTCGTTGAGAGAAAAGGGTACTGGATATGTTGCTGCCGAGTGGGGGGGGATCACCATATACGGTGTCTACTTCTCCCCCAACCGGAGTCTGAGCGATTTCGAGGTTTTCCTCAATAACGTGGAGACCTCGATGCGGCGTCTGGCGTCTGGGCACATCCTGGTGCTGGGGGACTTCAACGCAAAGTCCATTACGGGGGGTTCTCCCAGCGAAGCCGTAGAGGAGTGGGCACTGTTCACAAAATTAAAAGCAGCACTGTAGACCACACACTAGTGTATTTAGTCTTTGGAAGGATTGAGGAATTAGATTGCAACAAATCGAAAGGAAACAAACCTTGTAATAATGAGGTACTAAATTAACTAAATAGAATGAGAAGTATTGAGTACCAAAATTAAAAACAAAACTTGAAAATAGATTATATAATAAAGTAAAAAATAGTTTTTCAGTTAAACAGTTTTATTGAAAAAAAAAAGATAATAATGATGTAGATAATGTACTAAAAGCTAAAAAATTATTCGGTAGGTCCTAGGTACCAGTCATCACACCACTCTCCTCATCAATCTAGGGCATTGATCAGACAAAAAAATAAAATCATTGGGCGTGTAAAATTTCTATCAAGTCGACCGCTATATCATTATAAATGCTATTTACATATTTTACTCAAGTTAATTATTTAAGTGTTAACAGTGTCAACACATTTAAAAGGAAGCTTACTCAACTTATAATGGAAAACAAATCTTTATTATAATATTGTATAATGTGTTAGCATGGTAGGTGTTGTTGTGTTAGTGCGTGTGTTGGATGGGCACCTGTATTTGATAATGTATGTATTGCCGTTAACCATTTATTATGTTGTTACCTATCTTTGTGACTACGAACACTGCTAATATTTATAATAGCCATGATCTCATGGAAGTGATGTAAATCTTATATGAGAATAAATGTCTTTAAACTATCTATACTTATAATAAATCTGTAGCGGGATGAATTCTGTACATTGAATATATTTAAAAAAAATCGACTGAGGGGTATTAAGATATCGATACTGATGCCGAATATGCGATTCAAATAATTTTTGTCTGTCTGTCTGTATGTTCACGATAAACTCAGAAGTTACTGACGGGATATGCTTGAAACTTAATATGATAATAGTTTGAGTGCCTGCGCAGGTTATATGGTACTTTTTATCCCGGATTAAACTTTGGTTCCCACAGGAAAATCAATGAAAGCTGTAATAACATTGTAACGTCAGTAGAGTGTATATACTTATTTCGAACTACATTACAGCAAGCGTTTAGCTTATCTGGTGTAGAGTACGATTTCTACTAGGTTAGGAGCCGGATCGAATCCCTCTTTGACACTCTTTTTTTTTATTGCACTTTTTTTAATATATAAACTAATTTACCTTTTTAAATAAGGTATCGTTTTAACCGACGAAAAAGAAGGAGGTTCTCAATTCGACCGTTTATACTCGTATACATATTCTTTTTTTTATGTATGTTCAGCCCTCTCCGTTATTTATGAACCGATTTTTTTGATTATTCGTTTTTGTTAGATAGGGTATACCTCAAGGGTACCATGTCAAGGAAGTCAGGATCTGATGATGAAATTCTGATAAAATTAAGAGAAACCCTCGAAAATTGTAGAAACTAATAGTGTTTCTGTTTACTTTTTATTACTTTATCAGGTATTTGCGTTTAGAAATCATCACATCACGTAGCCGAGCTGATGATGAAAAAAAAAATCATAAATAATAGCCTTTTTAACAAAAAATTAAACGGAAGAAAAATCCTAAAAAAAAGAAAAAGCAAAAAATAAATAAATCTTTCAAATAAGCTTAATACTTAAGACTTAAAAGGTTAATTTATTTTTTGCCTTTTTTTTTTTTCTTTTTTTATTAATTATATATTTGTTATTCTTTTCGTCGGTTTAATATTTTTTTTATATTTTTATAAAACCACTCAATTTAATTAACTAATAAATATTAAGAGTACAAAGAATCGATTTTTACCTGAGATTTAAAGAAATATTTTTATTTTTTTCTTTTTTAAAAGACAACTCCCGCATTAGGAATCCATCCTGTGTCGCGGGGGACTTTACAAACATACAAACAATGGACACAAAGACCACCCAGACTAGGGTGGGAATCGAACCCACGACTTCTGGCTCAGCAGTCAGGGTCACTAACCACTAGACCAACAGGCCATATTATTAGTTACATTAGATTTTACCTGCAAATAGTCATGTCTATTTGAAGGATTTCGAGTGAATGTATATTTTCAATCGTAGGATATCCTAGGGGAATATGCTTTTGCATTTGCTATGCAATGTTAAATTTTTCAATTATAGTATTTTTCAATTTGTTTGTATGTGGTACCTCTTGCACTTTGAATATCCAAATTCACACGTAAACAAAGTCCAGTAAAGAATAATAATAATAATAACTCCACACATCTCACACACGGCCATCTGATCCCAAACTAGGTAGAGCATGTACTATGGTAACCAGAATGCTGATAAACATACTTATATATTTCTAAATACACACTACAATATATATATATATATATATATATATATATATATATATATTGTATATAATATAATACACGCTATTATAGATAAATTACACCCAGACACAGAACAAATTATCGTGCTCATCACACAATTATTTGTCCTGGGTGGGAATCGAACCCACGACCTCTGGCTTAGCAGTCAGGGTCACTAACCACTAGACCATCAGGCCAGTCGTAATAGCAGAGTCGATCATATATATATCAGGGTTAAACCTTTTAAGAAGATATCACAGAAACAAGCACATTCCAGAATTTCGTCGTAAAAATACCAAAACACAATAGGCAGTTTTCAATTTTTTTAACTTTGAAGCCGTTTCTAAAAACGGTGTAATCAAATCAACGTCAATCAGTTTTCTATCAAAAATACCCACAGACTCATTTTATATTATTTAATTATAAATTACATGGAAGTACATAATTATATTGTGTTTATACTCTCTTCAAATTTAATTTCAAGGTTTTTTTAATTTTCAGTGTTTTCTTACGATAATTTATAAAAAATTGTAAAGTGCCATTTATGAATTTAAACTGAAAACTAAGCTTTACTTTTAGGACCGTTAATCGATAGGTGACAGCACTTTCTATGCATATTTTTGATTGACCCGATTGTATGGCAGTTGCATACCTCTGGTGAGAACGATGATGCTAAGTATGCTGTTGATAAAATAATCTGTAAAATTGATAAAGATACAGCATATTTGCAGTGACCATATATTAAATTGTAGGTGATGATATTTTAGCAGTGTGTTGTTATATGTTTTGACTATTGTATGCAATATGTAATCAAACGTATTTATATCACAGGGTATAAAATATTTATAATTATATGTATACACTACATATATAAATATTTTTTACCAATGTAACATATCAATTATTTTAGTTGCAGGAAGAGGTAAGTTTAATGTGTTAGATAGCTAATAAATAACGTATTGGATGTTCATACAGACTGGGTATTATAATATAGGAATTGTCTTATTGTTTTTATGTAAGTTTGTGTAACTGTCTTGTAGTGTGTTTTATGTCGTTTTTATAATAATGAGTATCCCTATGTGTTGTTTTGCGGGCGATGATATTTTATTAGGACGATAGAATGTATTTTTAGTATTATTTGCAATGTGTGAGTATACGTATTCATATCAGGGAGTATAAAATATTTATTTAATGTAATGTATGATAAATATAGAAATCTTTTTCTACTTAGTTGTAGCAAGACGTAGGCTATATGTACCAGAGAGCAGATGAACAGTGCATTTGATGGGCATGCAGAGCGAGTATTAAATACGAATTTCGATGGTGGTTCTGTGTAAGTTAGTTTTACTGTTTTGCAGTGGTTATTATATAATATTTTAAAGCAAGATACAGAACAATATCTTCTAATATAAGCAAAAATATTCAGAGACACAAGAATTATGAATATTAGTCATTGTAAATTAAGTATTAAAGCAAGCCAGAAGAAATGTGGTGATAGAGAAGGATAAAGTGGAGCAGGATATTTATAAACGTCTCGAACTAGCAAAGTATAATGAAATATACACAATTGCAAAACACAGACCTAATAATACAAAAGATTTTAAAGTCACAAAGTATGTCAGAAATCGTGAGAGGACACTGTTAACGGGTCAAAACAACATAATGCAATAGATTGTATGAGTACTATAACCAGCTAATAAATGAAGAGTTTCCCCGACAACCAGAAACAGGAACTAACGACGCAAGGACCTATCTATAAAATTACGCCTACGGAGACCAAAAAAGCAATTTCCAAAATAAAAAACTGCAAAGCTAACGGCCCTGATGAAATTAGTTAAGGGAGGTAGAATGCCAGACTGACAAATGCCTGAAAAAAGTATTTTAGTGCCCTTCTATAAAAATAAAGGTGATTAGTTATACTTTAGAGGAATAAAGCTAACACCTTATACCTAGAAGATCTGGGAAAGAGTTCTAAATGAGCGTCTTAGATACCACATCACTCAAACAGACAATCTGTTTAGTTTTACAGCTGGCAAAGGAACTACAGATGCTATTCACGCTATTAGAATCGTCATGGAGAAAGCCCGCGAAAACAAACAAAATCTATAGCTGGTATTTATTGACTTAGAAAAGGCATTCGATCGAGTTCCAAGAACAATTATATCGCAGGCTCTGAGAGTACATGGGGTCGGGAGTGTTATATAAGACTCATTATAGACATGTATAGCAATGTACAAACAAGAGTAAAAACTCCAGCAGGATCATCTAAAAGCTTTGATATCAAAGTCAGTCTACATCAAGGTAGTGCGCTTAGTCCTCTGCTATTTAATACCGTCATGAATTACCTCACAGCAAAAATTCAGCGGGAATCTCCGTAGAACTTTTCATACGCCGACGATGTGGTCCTAATTTCTGATAACCTTCAGGAGATCCCAGAAAATTTAGAACAATGGAGAGAGTCGCTAGAGCAAAATGGGTTACGCATTAGTAGAATCAAAACGGAATACATGTTTTGTACCTTTAGTCTCAATGCTACCCTTAGTTCAGACTTAAAACTCGATGCAACATCTATAACCAGAGTTCAAACATTGAAATATCTAAGGTCTGTGTTCGCGGAAAATGGATCAATTGAAGCTGAAATAACTATAGAGTATCATCTGGCTGGGACAAGTGGCATACGCTGAGTGGAGTTCTGTGTGACCCAAAAATGCAAACAAAAATTAAAAACGAAGGGAAAAGTCTACACAACAGCTGTAAGACCAGCATTTCTGTATGGCGGCGAAACACTTACAAAGGTGCACGAATAAAAATTCCATACGACAGAAAGGCTTATGCTACGTTTGTCGGGAGAAGTCACCCTAGGAGGGAGTTTCGAGGTTGCTAAAATAACTGACAAAGTACAGGAGTCCAGGCTTAGATTGTACGGTCATTTACTTCCAACGGGGGAGCATGTCGTGAAAAGGTGCCTTTGCCGACTCCGAGTAACGGGATAAGGAGGCCGGTAATGAGGAGGATACTTAATTCGCCGTGCAGGACTATCCTACATTTTGAGAAACAATTAGAAGACGCAAAACAGGAGATCACAGCTCTTACAACTAAATTACAAATCCTAACCGAATCCCTACAATGTAATGATAGTATTTTCTCGTGCCGTATACCCTCGCTGCCACAATGACCACAGCCACAGCAGAAAGAACAGCAAAAAGGTGACCCACGGATATGAATATTCATATTTGGAGCTCAACAATCTGTGGACCTAGCAGCGGCTATCTCGCATTCGAGAAAAAATACTCGGTATGACGTTTACAAAGTCTTTGCCGAAACAAAGCCAGGTGCATCAACGAGTGAGGTAATAAAAAATTGTCGAAATATTAATCTCAAGTCTGACGATATTTTGTGTTGGTGAAAATGACTCTAACCTAAAACCTGTGTTATCACAACTACAATCATTGTTAAGTATATTTCATTCATAAAAATACTATTATTGTACTCAATATTTTTAGAAATAGCTACCTAGATGTCAACAAATTAAATAATGCGCTTCACAACATATGTAATAGTCGCAAAAATTGCCATTTTGTAAACTGTCATAATCCCAAACCTTCTATTGTTTGTAAATTGATATATTACCATATAGACTGTTGTGAGTATGAAGAAAAATATCTAAACCCTAGTGCATTTAAAATGCGAATGGTGCGAGTGAGTGATGAGTGCTCAATACAGGTTTCAAAAACATAAATCCACAACTCTGTACATGCTTTTAAACGAAATATTGACGGGTCTCAACAACAACCACTTTACCACTGGGTGGTTTTTGACCTATCAAATGCGTTTGACCGTGTATCACATGACATCTTGGTGGAAAAACTGGAAACACTTGGAACTGCAGTGGATATCTTCTTATCTTAGTAACAGACAACAAAGGGTTATTAATAACTAGAGTGATTTTCGTTCACTGTAGTTCTCTTTGCTTTTTTTTTTAAAGAGAAAGAACTAGAGTGAACGAGATTCGAGACATGACACCATATCTTTCTGATTACAAAATACATCAGCACGGTGTCCCACAAGGAAGCGTGCTAGGCTCGCTACTATTTCTGCTATATATTAATGATATAACTGACAACAAATCATAAATGCGTTTTTAACCGACGAAAAAAAAAGGAGGTTCTCAATTCGACCGTATTATGTTTTTTTTTTTATGTCTGATCAGCCCTCACTCCGTTATTTATGAACCGATTTTGATTATTCTTTTTTCGTTAGATAGGGTATACCTCAAGGGTGGTCCCATGTCAAGGAAGTCAGGATCTAATTATGGGATCCTGATAAAAATGAGAGAAACCCCTTGAAAATTGTAGGAACGAATAGTGTTTCTGTTTACTTTTCATTACTTTATCAGGTATTTGCGTTTAGAAATCATCACATCATGTAGCTAAGCTGATGATGAAAAAAAACATATAATAAAAATCTTTTTAACAAAAAATTAAACCGACTCAAAATAAGTTTATATAAAATTTGATAGTTTATGTAAATAAGCTCAATACTTAAGACTTAAGATTTTTTTTTCTTTTTAGTTCTTTTCGTCGGTTTAACTTTTTGTTAAAAAGATTTTTATATTTGCTGACGACATTTCCATTTTAATAACAACAAATAAAAAAATTAATACTATACAGTATTGATCATGAAATTGACATTAATTATACAATTGACAAACTTATTGACTGGCTGAATAAACATAATTTAATAATTAATTTGGACAAATGCTCTTTTCAATTTAATAAAACCATAATTATAAATAAAATGTTAAGCTGGATGTACCAAAAATTAACCAAGTGACTAATTTAAAATTTTTGGGAGTGTCATTAGATGAGGACATAAACTGAAAAATGCATTTAGATAATGTATGTGGTAAAATAAATAATTTTTTCTACGCCCTAAAGCATATTAAAAATATGGATACGACCATTACATCATACCGTGCATATGTAGAATTTGTACTTCGCTATGGATTCATTATGTGGGGCAATAGCACAGACGTAAGCAGAGCGTTTGTGGTGCAAAAAAGATAAGAGAAGAAAAAGAAGAAGAAAAAGAAGAAAAAGGCGCAAGACGTTGCGCGACAACTTTCTTTCTAACGGACGGTAAACCTTGCCGTACGAGGTCCAGCAAGTTGCATATTTATGATTGTTGGCATATTGACAGGAAAAATATTATATTATTATAATATTAAATAGTACCTATGCTTTTGTAAACAAATTATAAAATCTCTGGACCAAACCTGCGTTGGGAAATAATGTAATAAATATACATAGAGGTTCCGACGTCAGGCAGTTGGGAATAAACTAAAAGGTAGGCAAATAAATTTCGATATGAAAACAAACAATAATAAAGTAGTGGAAACTCGAGTCGTACGACAACCGCGGCATGTCACAGCACAGTGCAATTTAATCAACAAAATATATCTACCTAGCTACATATTTAGATTGAACAAACAAGAAACAGGTTGCATTTTCTGTTATTTTAATTAATGTAAATTTATTTTCATCGCCAAAATTCTCGAAATTCAGTTATAAAAAATATATACATACTGCTACAGATATTCACTAAGCGTAGGTACAATAAGTTTACTGTTTACTTATATAGCTTACAGAATTATTTTGGTACTGTAGTATTCAATTTGATGAACCAGTAATAATTAAAGGCTATTTAATTTTTTTTTAATAAGTTAGTGCAAAAAAGATAATTGTGCAAAGGGTAATTGGCTGCGACTAAACTGACAACTGGTAATGCTCTCATAGAGCAACAACACATTTTTGAATGACAAATTTTAGATTTTAACATATTGACATTATTTTTAATATTATTGAACATCAATCTAATTTTAAGCAACTATTTTAACTAAGTTCTGTTTGTTACGATTGTTGTAAATGATAATTTGACCTCAATTTGTAATTTGAAATTTTTATGTTTGCAAGCCTAACCTATGGCAGATTGTACAAGGATCAAAAATTATGTCAAAACCATCATTCATGTACCTACTTTCTGTGCAAATAAAAATAATAATAATAATTATTATTATTATTATTATTATTATAACACTTGTAATGGCCAGAGCACTCGGATAGTCGGCCTGCCTATTGCCTGAACATTGAACTCTGCTGGAAGTAATAATAATTCACGATTCTCAATCACAGGGCTGACCTTTTAAAAATATTCTGTGTATCTATCAATATCGGATAAACAGCGGAATTTCTATTTAAGTCTGGCGAGCAGTAAACCCATTCTCAAGCGGATTCCGAGCTTGCGCGGCACTCAGCGCTGGAACTTGCTCAGATATGCAATAATAAAAATAAAATGTATAATATTGATGATTGTTCGTATGAAATGCTTGAAAGTTTGTAACGAAGCTATCTGCGATAGTTGTTAGTTGCCAAGACGAGACCTTATGGCTCATACTGTCAAAAGTTATCAGATCTCATGTAGACAAGCTTCTAACTCTACACGACTTAACCTTCTTAACTCTACCAGGCCTAACTTCACAAACTCTACACCTTAGTCACAATATGTAGTCTGGCCGTTTCGCTACCGTCATATGGGCGTAACGTGAAAAATTTATTCACTGTTCATTACTTTTCTGTTATACAATAGTTCTTGTTCAGCTCGCAAACACTAAAGAATCCAATTTCAAGTTTTAAATCGTGCATTGTTACAGTATGCCGTCGTGTCGCAGGACTACACTCGACTGGCCTAGTGGTTAGTGACCCTAACTGCTACGCCATAGGTCGTGGGTTCGATTCCCACCCGAGTCTGGGTGTTCTTTGTGTCCGTTGTTTGTATGTCCCCCGCAATACAAAAGTCTAATGCGGGAGTTGTCTTTTTAAATAAAGAAAAAGATAAAGAAACCTACATTTTCAACTCTAATTACTTTAAGTGAAAAATAACACTGAAATGGAGTGTAGCCGAAGTTGCTAAACTAACACAGAAATTTTGAGGATAAACGCAGACAGTAAAGACTGCATTTGTATTTGTTCATCGATTCTCAACATCACAGAGACTACCTACTTTACTATATAAGGGGGAGTCCTGAGTACCACGTAATTAAATATGACCAAATCACATTTTATTCGTTTATTTAATACTTAGGGAGGATCTTTGAACCTGAATAATTATTCACTGAAGAGCGAAATGCATCATTGTTCATTAAGGGGAGTTTTATCCTCTCCGGCTCTGAAACCGTCTATCTGCCACGACTAGTTCGGCCTGTGTGGTATTTATAATTTTTTATTCAATAATTAACATTTTCGTCTAGATGACTCTCGACGTACTTTCTATTTTCTCCGAGTATTATTTTTCTTAATATCAATATATATATATATTTATATTAGTTAGGATTTACATTTGAAGGTACCTTAGCGATATAAAAGCATATATATATATATTATCAATATGCTGCAGTACGCGGAGTTCTACTTTGAATCAACATTATATCTAGTTCTTTTTGCAAGTGAAACCGTACAAGTCACATTGTTTAACGCTGCTCCGAAACGTTCGGTTCAGTTCCGAGGAGTCACTTTATATTTTATTACCTCGGAGTGCAGTAAATAGAATTATATCGAGATATGAAATGTCTTTTTCGCTAATTCCAGCCGCTTCTTCAAAATACTTTCGGAAAAAAAGGATATTATAGTTCTTACTAAAACCAATTTCACAACGAATTTACTTTATGATATGACTGTTGATAGTTCACTTACTTATAGTCAATTATAGTATTAACTTTTATACGATAGCGAAGATAGACAAGTTTTACATAGTTATGTCGTAAGTTCGCAACAAAATGATAACTTATTTGTATGTACCCACACTACCCACTGTACCACGGCGCGGCGGCGGTTCATCATGTTCAAGTTTGAGTTTGAAACTTCAGTGATGGAGCGAGTGTAGAAATTTGTAGTAAATTTGTAGCACCTACCTAGCACCACCTACTGAATGTAGGAGATGCTATAAAGTAATTAAGTGGCTCCTTCTGGCGGCTGTTAAACAAGAGTGTAAATTGCAGCAACAACCTGCCACAGTGAGCGTCTCTATTCTAACTTTGCTACTGTTATTATAATTAGTTGCCTTTAGCATCTATTACTTCGTACAGTAAACCATTGAATAGTTTTGATGGTGTTTGCTAATGTTTGTAGTGAATGGAAACACATGTATCAAAACTGTTAAAGTAAAAAGTCTTGAATCTTTCTAAAAATACCAAATGAACGGGTGCTGTTCGTGATTCAGTTGTATTCAGTACTAGCTGCAAACTTTGTACCGCCTCAGGATTAATGAATGTGTTAACTTAAATATTTAATAATGCTCATAAATAAGTTAAATAGCATTTTTTAATATAGCGGTCGACTTGATAGAAATATCACACGCCCAACGATTTTATTTTTTTGTCTGATCTATGCCCTAGATTGATGAGGAGAGTGTTGTGATGACTGGTACCTAGGACCTACCGAATAATTTTTTAGCTTTTAGTACATTATCAACATCATTATTACCTTTTTTTTAATAAAACCGTTTAACTAAACCCTTTCAACGTCCACCGAATTGCCCCAAGCAATTCGGTAGACGTTGAAAGGGTTTTCAAAACACAAAAAAATGTGTGCGTGCTAGCTAGCTGCTAGCTAGAGGTGATTTTCTTGATAGCTGTAAGCCCCTAATTAAGAAGCTTGGAATCTTGCTATTGCATTGTATGTATATCCTAGAAGTATCTATCTTTTAAAAAAAAACATCTATAATTATTCGAGAATTTTTGTGATAAGGAGGTTAGCCGATGTCTGTCGAAAATTTCAAATACTGAAAATAAATGCTTATTATATGTGCATAAAAATATATTATCACCTACCGTAATCGTTTAATAAAAGTAAAAGTTTCTAGGTTGAGTGAGTTTTGAGGGAAAAATCCAGATAAAAGTTTAACTTTTTAGGATATCAATGCGATGCACAAATTATGCGTTAGCGTTACATTATATCTCATGGTGAAATGTTTCACCCACGTCACGCCTTCTTGGATAGGTGTAGATTGTCAATAGGTAATGGAGACAGTCAGTAAACTAGACTCTTCGATTGACCGTTTATTAGCGAAATTATTAATTTATTTGAAAGGTTTGCTTTATTATTGGTAGCTTACAAGAGTATAGATCTGTTACTTTGTAAGATTTTTTAAATATTATTTGATCAAATATTTTGCAAAACCCTCACTCTTCCTACTCGGGGAATCCTAACCTGATATTAGCTAAATAAGGAACCTGCAGCGTCTGTCGCGAGACAGACGCGCATTTATAAGACAACAAGAATAGCGACGTGATTGTTTAACCGCAATCTGAACAGTTCCGAATAGACGATGCAGCAGAAACTAGTTAAGATTCAATGAGATAGAGAGTTTGTTCAGAGTTCAGTTGCATTGAACTGTGAAGAGCGTCGAGCGCCAGGCACAACAGTGGCGGACAATCGATGTATTTGTTCATTGTGATGCGAATCGTGACGTGCGACTCGTATTCTGTGTGTTCAAACAAACAATTGAGTTCATAACTGATTGTCGCTCGTGATTAGTGGCGTCGCTCTGGCCAACGCACACCATTTGATATTGAATATGTTTGTTCTGCATCGGAACTTGTGTTTCAAATCAACCAGAATGTTTATAAACTTGTATTATGCAGTATTTATTTTCAAAAATTGTTCATTTGACTTATGTTTATTTTTAAATGACAGATTCCAGTTCTGATAGAATGAAATTGAATGATAAATAGACAATTACTCATGGTAAGCTCCCCAATAATAATAGAGTACCCTCTATCGGATGTAATAGGTCCTTAACGAGTAACAATTATTTTCAATATGGATGTACTTTGTATAAATATAGTTTAGCATATTAAAACATAAATGTGAATGTGTCGGCAAGTTTTTTGTTGCTAAAAAAGGAAACAAAATAGAATTTAGCGTCTAGTTCAACAATGTTACAATGTAAATCTTGTGAATGATTTAATATGAACTTGACGAGTTATTTGTATAGGTAGGTATGAAAATAGTTATGCAAAAGTAAGTAAGTGTAACAGTTATGCAACAAAAAGTTTGCTAAGTTCAAATTAAAGCACTCGCAATATTTTACGTTACTTAAAATTGAATGCGTATACAATATTTCGTACCTGTGCTTTGGACTGCTGAGGAGTTTTCTCGCCTGGAGCCAATCTTGGACGCAGGAGCCAGGTTATTGTGAATCATAAGTCCACCTAGAGATATAACCGAAACAAATCCACTTCAGCATACTGGTTCTCTATGCGATGTCGGTTACTTTAGTTCTCTGTAGAATAACTCCATTTCGAGTTTTGTCGACTAGAAAAACACCAAGTATCGCACGCTCCATCGCATAATGAACGACTTTAAACTTGTGGACCAGTCCAACGGTGAGTGTTCGCGTTTCGGCTCCGTATGTCATTACGGGTAGGAGGCACTTGTTGAATGCCCTGGTTTTTAAGGATTGATGGATCAGTGACTCGAAGATATGACGTAGCTTTCCATACGCCACTCAACGAAGACGAATTCTTCTATGGGCCTCCCTGGAATGAAGTTGTGCCGGCCGAGTTGGATAGTTTGGCCAAACTAGACATATTCAAGTACAACCTGGCGTGAAGCGCCATTTACGATCATGGGTTATACGCCTATTATACATAACTTTGGTCTTACCAATGTGAAAAATGTGTAGACATTAATATTTGAAACTTTGAAAAACATTTACAAAAAAAAAACATTTTATCCACTCGTTTGAAGTCTATGTATAATTAGTATGTCTGTATTAACAATAAAAATGTATCTATAAAGTCGGAGAAAAAGTTTCTTTGAATTTTATATACAAATCAAGATTTTTTTTTTTCAAAGTTTATTTACATTAAATTATAATATACATGTGCCATTTTGTTCGATAACTTGTTGCCATTGATAGTTTTTAGTTTCTATCGACATAGTCAGAAGTCCAGGGAAATATCCCTAGTGCCATGGAACCACTGGTAATTAAAATTATCATGGACCCGGTAATGGGTCGACCCACCGGGACCACGGGTAAATGGTGGTCATAATCCCCTTGCTGTAGAAATCTTGGGATTTTGATCAAAGAACTGCAACAAGTTGTTTCGACGGTCCTCTCTTGGAACACCGGTGTTAGGTTAACAAACCTAACACCCAAAGAATTCTGAAGAGACCGAACCAGCTGAAAATTCGAGGGTGCAAGGTCTGGACTATATAGTGGATGCATTAACACTGCCCAACCAAGCTCTCTCAATTTTTGCTGAGTGGCAAAAGATATGTGTGGTCTAGCGTTATCATGATTAAGATCCACTTCTTTTCTGTTTATTTATTTATTTATTGGATTCACCAACAGTTACATACAATGATACATTACACGTGTTACAAATTGAGATTTTAAGGCTGTTTGCATAACTAATTATAGGTGAATACAGCATGCATTAAATATTTAATATAAAACCAATGTGAATTACAAATCTATACAAGTATAATTATAAGCTATAATATGACGGTATTCAATCAGTTACAAATAATTAACAATTCATTAATTTACTTATAAATATAATATAAAAATTGCAGAACCTATTATTTTTTTAATCATAATAATAATCATAAAACATATTTATATTATATTATAAATTATCGTTTGATAATTAAACTGAGAGTGGCCAGTTGCGTAAATTTTCGATTAATTATCTGCGAAACTTACGCGATTTGTCGCCAAATATGTCAATGGAACCCGTGCAACATTTATTTACAGCCCTACACAGTCTGGGAGTTGCTGAATTGTATCCCAAAACCGTGCTAGGAATGGGATGCACCATCATTGCCATTGGTTTATGGGGTATACGGCTGGGAGAATTAAATTTTAGTCTTTCAAGTAGTGATGGACAATCCAAACTGCTGTGCAGTAATTTATATATGAAACTCACATCCAGAAGCGTTCTTCTCTTTTCAAGCGAGGTAACCTTGAAATACATTAGTCTTTCTTCGTACCTTTTATAAGTTTTGGCGATTCCAGCAGAGAATGCTAAATGCCACATGAAACGCTTCTGAATTCTTTCTAATCTCAAGATATGAGTAGAATAATGTGGTCTCCAAACAGTGAGACAATATTCGAGGATACTACGAACCAAGGTGTTAAACAGGACTATCTTTGTTTGTGGCTTGCGGAATATTTTAGCATTTCTTAGAACAAAGCCCAGCATCATGGAAGCTTTTTTTATAATGTGATCCAGATGTGGTTGAAAAGTGAGCTTTTTATCTATAATTACGCCTAAGTCTCTTATTGTGTCAACCTCCTGTATGCATGTACCCTCTATAAAATATTTTGATTCAATGTAGTTGTTTATGGCCGAGGTCGAGATGAACTGGGCGGGAAATATTCCTACAGGATTCTAAATAAAATACCTGATAGGATATATCTGAACTATATTTAGATGAGGAACAAGAGATAGCACTGGTGATCTCTGTATCCTCACCTTTCGGAATCAAAAAATGTACAAAATTCTCCAGAGGTCATTAACCTCTTGAGACTCTTAACACCGACTTGTAATTTACATACAACGCCACCTAGTGGCGCCACAAGAAACTAGACAAAACAAACATCGTGTGAACTTAATACTGCGTGAACATACCGCCCACCAAGGACATTATCGAAGAACATGTCCTTAATAAAATAGACCAAAAAATATGATCTTATTAATTGAGATAATGTCATTGATGAGGGTTGAACATTACAACAAAACCTTATGTACTAAAAGGTATACACATACCTTGATAATATACATACATAGTATGATATTAATGAACTCAGAACTTAACAATAAGTTGTAAATGTTCAATGAACTAACAAACCCAAATGAACTTATGAACTAACAAACCTGAATGAACTTATGAACTGAAAAACTCAAATGAACTTATAAACTGACAAATCCAAATGAACTTATGAACTAATAAAATTATGAACTTGCAAACCCAAATAAATTTATGAACTGACAAACCCAAATGAACTTATGAACGGACAACAGTTGTCTGAACAAGAACTGTAAT
Organism: Callimorpha dominula; assembly: GCA_949752705.1. Taxonomy (NCBI): domain Eukaryota; kingdom Metazoa; phylum Arthropoda; class Insecta; order Lepidoptera; family Erebidae; genus Callimorpha; species Callimorpha dominula. The sequence continues at coordinate 19,822,384 of OX457009.1, read as the reverse complement.
ACTAAGTAACTATTATTTAAATTGATCTATTCATTTACCGGTAAAACACATAACTTAGATGTAGGTCGCTTTAAAAGATTCCCTTTAACCTTTAATGTGACTACACGGGTAATATTGTCAGGCCCTGGAAGTTTTTGAACTATTCAACCAAGTAACCACCGAGCAGGGGGTAAATCTGTTTCCTTGACCAGAACAACATCACCGATCTCTGGTTCGGGATTTCGGAAGGACCATTTATATCTATGAACTAGCGTGGTTAGATACTCTGCAGACCAACGCCGCCAAAAGTTCTGCAACATTTTTTGAATTAGCTGCCACCGTTTAAGAGGACTAATATACGAAACCTCATAATTGGGTTCGGGGACTGTCACTAATGGTTCACCAACTAGAAAATGACCCGGTGTCAATGGCATCGGTTCATCAAGATCTTCACCATTAAGAACAGTCATAGGTCTATAATTAAGACAAACCTTTACTGGAGTAAGCAAAGTACTGATCTCTTCATAATACAGAGGTAATTTTTCTATAACTCTCTTTCTCTTTTTTCTTTTCCTGACTCTGATTCCTAGCCCTCTAGGAACAGACACTATAGGTAACTCTATCAATTCTTTAACGTAAGTCTGCCATTCTTCCTTCAATAAGTTTGGCACTTCGTTGCCCCAATTTACTACTTTTAACCAGAGCTTTTGGATCAATGTCTTCACTAATATTATACTGAGCATTAACCAGCAAAATGGGTCAACAAGGCCCGCAATGAGAGATGTAATATTGCATTTAGATACTTTGTATGATATTGAAGGTACCTGAACTGTGTACCGGAACTCATCTTCATAATGACACCAGGTAAGTCTCAACATTTTTTGTACTATTACACATTTCTATTTCTTCTTTTGAATCATTTAAATTCTTGTCTGTCTTGTCTTTATCATAGCACTTTAATTCCTTTAGAGTGTTTATATAAGTACTGTTCCATTTTTGTAACTCGAATCTAGTTTTTATTTCCCTACACAATCTCTTTCCTTCCTTGACGATTGAACAACCTGTCATCATGTCATTCATACAAAAACTGGTAGAAACCTTTTCCGTAGCTACTGGGAACTGCTCTCCGTCATCCACTGCGACCTGATTTAATACCTTTACCGCCAAGTATGGAGCCGATACTGTACCACAGGTTACGGTTGTCAAATAGTAATCTTGTACATCCTCATTAGGATATTCTCGCCATACGATTTTCTGACATATTACATCTTCCTCTGCGACTCGGAACTGACGATACATTGTCACAATATCTGCTACGAGTGCTATCTTATGTGTTCTCCAACGAAGAACGATATGTGTAAAATCTGACTGTAATGTAGGACCTATCATAAGCGTATCGTTCAACGATACACCATTCTCGTTCTTACAGGAAGCGTCAAATACCACCCGCACCTTCGTAGTAGACTTGTCATTTCTTATGACTGCGTGATGCGGTAAGTACACAGCTTCTTTTATTTTACTATCATTCTTTGCTTATTGAACTGTGGATCTGCTAATACCACATTCTCTAGATCTGGCCATCTTAACGGTTCTAACTGCCGCTCTGGAAGATAAGAAGTTATATTCTTTAAAACGTAAGCATCAACCTCTATCTCAAAACTAGAATCAGCCAAAGACTGAAGCAATAACGTTACCATGTAGTTGGCAACGAACGTTTTCTCATTGCCTATACCAGAAACGATTCCCCTAATTGGACTCTTCTTCAACCGCAAGAACTGAACTGCAGCTTCCGTTATAAATGAAGCTTGAGAGCCTTGATCCAATAAGGCTCGAACTACATAAAAATTGTGCGACGCTGTCTGAGCTCTTACTAGCGCTGTGGCTAGTAACACTTGACGAAGATGTGTATTTTTCGTAGAGAGACAAGACACTAAGGGCACACTCGCATCTGATGGCTTAGAATCATCAGAAGAATTAACCTGTTTGACTGTTTGATCTTTTTGGACATAATTTGTACTATACATATGTAAAAGAGTATGGTGTCTCTTCTTACATACACGACAGGACCTATTAATTTTACATTGACCTACCATATGGTTATCACCGAGACAATTAAAACAGATTTTATTCTCAAATGCAAATTGCCTTCTTTGATCTAAATCTAAATCCATGAACCTTTTGCAGAAGCACAATTTATGGCGCTCTGAACAGTACTCACAACATAATTTAGAATCGAAATCTGTTTTATTAGTCGCCAACATAACCCTGTGCTTTGAAGAGTTGGTACCACGTGACTGCCCATGTTCCCACTGAGGCTCCATATACTCAAGTGCTCTAAAACGACTTTCTATAAATAATTTGAACTGACTTAAGGTGGGTAATTCGGTGGAACTATCCGTGGCAACTTTCAACTCCCACTGTTTGCGAGTTTCTTGATCGAGCTTAGATGTCACAATGTGAATCACAATAATATCCCAGGTAGTCACATTAATTCCTAAATTAGTTAAAGCATTCATACAGTCTGTTGTAGTATCTAATAAATGTTTGAGAGTAACCGATTACTCCGCACTAACACGTTTTTGACTGAACAGACGTTGTAAAATGTTATTAGCTAAATGACGTTTATTATTGTACCTTTGTTCTAACTGAGCCCAACAAACTTCATAATTAGATGCAGTTATAGGTATTTGGCGTAATAATTGATGAGCTTCTTCCCTTAAAGATGCTTTTAAATAGTGCATTTTTTGTACTTTATCTATATCATTATTATTATGCACGAGTGATATAAATAGATCTCGGAAACTTACCCACTCAGCATACTTATCCGAAAAAGTTGGAAGATTGATCTTAGGCAATTTAACATTACGTGCTGTACTAACACTAGCAGAAACCTGCTCAACCCTAGTACTATGTTCTACTATATTTAAATAAATATCTTTTAATTCAGACTTATAATTAATATATGTTTCTTCTGACTTTTCGTACATCTCTGATGTAAAATATACACCTTTCATATCCTGTGCTGTGGCCTGTTCAATTATTTTGCTATGTGTATTATTAAACTTTGTCCAATGTTCTTCTAATGTCTCTAATCTAGTTTGTATATAACCTTGTGTAATTCTGTCCTTCGGTGATTTTTTGAAATTTATTTTGGCTTTTTCAATTCTATTTCGTGTATCTATTTGTAAATTTACTAATGACTCCATTTTGTGTACAAAATATTAGTAAGAGACAACAACTGTATTATACTTCAAATTCTTTTAAGTCAAAGTGACATTTTGCGTCACAATTATTTATAGCACTCTTACCTCGAACTGTTTTATTACAAAATATTATAAGTCCAGTTTCAGATTTCAAAAAATGTTCCAAGTGTTTAATACAAACGAAACTTGGAAAATTTGGGCATGGATTCCCCGTAGGTGTACTTTTCTTAAAATTATTCTAAGTCTAAAACTAAACTACTGAATTATTGTAAGTCTGAGATATTTCTTCTTTTCCGAATGGCTTCTAAATTTTTCTAAGTCCATCCACTAGAACTCTTCAAAGTGAAGTATATGAAAGTACTTACACTTGTCCACCTGCACTCACTTAACTGTACAAACTTTCCACCAACCACAACCGCTTATGTTCTGGATTCCGCTTCCGCCCGCCGTTGGCCTCAGCTTGATCTTCAGCACCCAAGCGCCATCAGCAGCAATCCACCACTGTGTCGACGCCGTTCTTCCCCGAAGACTAGTCACCCTGACTAGCCCTTATCCGGCTCGAAGGACCAATGTTTATGGCCGAGGTCGAGATGAACTGGGCGGGATATATTCCTACAGGAATCTAAATAAAATACCTGATAGGATATATCTGAACTATATTTAGATGAGGAACAAGAGATAGCACTGGTGATCTCTGTATCCTCACCTTTCGGAATCAACAAATGTACAAAATTCTCCAGAGGTCATTAACCTCTTGAGACTCTTAACACCGACTTGTAATTTACATACAACGCCACCTAGTGGCGCCACAATAAACTAGACAAAACAAACATCGTGTGAACTTAATACTGCGTGAACAGTAGTTGTGGTTGCGGGTGAACTTTATATGGTAGCATTTTTTAATGTTTAGTTGCATCTGGTTGTTGCTACACCACTGACTTATGTGTTCGATGTCCCGCTGCAGAAGAGCCACGTCTTGAGAGCAGTTAATTGTTTGTGAAATTTTCAGCATATATATACGGTTTAGAATGTTGTAGATAATCTGGAAGGTCATTAATAAAATGTTAAACAAGATAGGTCTCAAATATGATCCCTGTGGCACACCGGAAAAGGTGGGAAATAGATTCGACCTAAATCCATTTACCACTACATATAAAGATCGTTTAAACAGGTAGGACTCAATCCATTTATGAAAACTACCAGTAAATCCATACACTGCTAGTTTTTCCATCGGCAAAGAGTGAGGCACTTTGTCGATCGCTTCAGCCAAGTGTTCGACAAATGTGACCAAATTCGTAGAGGTAGACCTTGCCTTAACGAATCCATGTTGATGGGTAGACGTATAGCTTCTGAAATGATTTTGAATGTGAGGACAGACTATGGACTCAAACACCTTTGCCATTGCAGAGATTATCGATATCGGACGGTAGCTATTTACATCATCCTTGTTACCAGCCTTATAAATGGGTACTATTTGTGCAAATTTCCACTTCTTTGGAAATATTCCCGTAGAAATTGAAGTCGAAAATATTATAAATAGTGGTATTGATGACTGCGACGCACAATTTTTAACAAAAACTGGTGGGATACCATCTGGACCTGACCCTTTGGCTATCGAGACCATTCAACTTTTTTAAAATGGTTGGCTGATTAACAATCAAAGAACCAAAACCAGAGCTGAATCTATCAATAGACCTTAGATCATTTGACATTATAAAGTTATTACTAGAAGTCGCGTTACTATATATCTGACAGAACACGGATGCAAATAAATTACATATTCCTTCGCCATCTGAGCTGACAGAGGTCCCATCAGTCATTGAACTTGGGTAAAAACTTGATTCGTCTCTTTTAATCTTTACAAATGACCAGAAATACTCAGGGTTGTTTGATATTTTGCTCTCCGCATCGGTTATGTATTGGTTATAACACTGTTCGGCTATTTTGTACATCTTTTGTTTAACAATTTTAACTCTATTCTATCCATTGGATTCCGGTACTTTTTAAATCGAGAATGAATGTTGTTTTTTTCTTTTAGAAGAGAAATGAGGGATTTATTAAACCACGGTGGATAGTTGCGATTTACGGGTTTCTTGTAAGGAACATTTTTATGAATTATTTCCTTGAGATTAGCGTAGAATGTAGCTACCATAGAATTCACGTTTGTTCACGTTGCATTAATTCTTAATTCCAGTCAATCATTGACAGATCTTTTTTAATGGTTTCATAGTCAGCTCTATGGTAGTTTAGCCTTCGATTATTAGGATTGACATCAAGGTCTCTACTATCTATGATCGGTATGTTGACTACGAGTGGTGGATGTAAAGGATCGATCTGAATGAGCGCGTCATAGGCTGCGGACACTGTACAGGAAGATATATCTGAGAGAACAAGATCAAGAATTTTTAGCCTGTTATTTGGGACATTATTTAGCTGGCTAAAGTTAGCAATGTGTATAAAATCAATCGCAATTAAAAAATAACGCACTACAGGTAGTGAAAAGTCAAAAGAATACATTAGTAATATTGTTGATAAAAACACTACAGTTACAATGGGTTCAGAGATTGCTAATATATTTAACAATTTCTATACTGATGTTGTGGAAAGCAATATGAACTCGCATAATGGTACAAATTTAAATATCAAAACTATCAGTAAAAGCATATTTTTAGAACCTACAACAATTATAACATAATAAAGTCATTAAAAAAACACTAAATCATTGGGTTACGATGACATCTCGACAGATCTTCTAAAACAAATATCTCAATTTATTGCTGAACCCCTTTCATACATTATCAATTTATTACTAGAACAGGGTTGTTTTCCAAATAAACTAAAAATATCTATCATAAAACCGATACACAAAAGAGGACTTAAAACAGATAAAAATAATTACAGGCCTATAGCACTACTCCCTATTCTTTCGAAGATTTTTGAAGGAACTGTTTATAAGAGAGTCATATCTTTCTTGGAAAAGTTCAATGTTCTTACAACAAAGCAGTATGGTTTTAGAAAAACAAATGTACTTCTTTGGCAATGTTTAATTTACTCAAATCGGTTACAAACAACATCAATGTAAAAGTTAAAACAACAGCACTATTTTTAGACTTAAGTAAGGCCTTTGATTATGTTAAACACTCTATTCTTATTAATAAACTTAGTAAAAGTGGTATTAGGGGTCCAGCCCTAGAGTGGTTTAGCTCGTATTTGTCAAATAGAACTCAGATAACCAGTATAACTAAATTTGACACAAAACTAAGTTGTATTATAGATTATGATTCCTATCCGCGACATAATCACTTTGGAGTTCCACAAGGAAGCATCTTAGGGCCTCTTCTTTTCCTTATAAATGTTAACGATCTACCACAAGCAGTGAACCAAAATTGTATTCTATTTGCTGATGACACAACAATCATCATAGATTGTAAGAATGATGAAACATACGAATCCGATATACATACCACCTTAAACAAGATCATTACATGGCTAGAATGTTACGCATTAAAAATTAATGTAGAGAAGACTAAAATATTAAACTTTAAAACCCAGAAAAGTATATACTTCCCACTGAAGATTTCTCATGCGAATCAAATTGTAGTACAAGTTCATAAAATAAATTTTTTAGGTATAACGTTTGACGAACATTTCACCTGGAAAGAACATATTGAAGAAATATGTATGAAAATCAACAGATTTGTTTTTGCTCTGAAAAAAGTAAAAAATGAGACATCAAGATCAACGGCGATAACTGTCTACCATGCCCATATTTGTTCTATCATCCGGTATGTTATTATTAATTCTACTGAATATGAAAGAGTTTTGATAGCCTAGAAAAAATGTATTCGCGCAATTTTTAATATGAAATGGACTGAATCTTGTAGACCAGTCTCCAAACAGTACAACCTCTGAACAGTTCCTTGCATTTATATATATGAAATTGCAAAATTTGTCAAAAATAACCCTTCTCTTTTTGAATCTTAAACTAATTTTAACAAACGAAAAGCAACACAACTACCATTAAAGATGCCAGTACCCAGAATAGAACTATTTAGACGCAGTTGCGTGTATAATGCACCACTTATATAATACAATACCCAAGAGCATAACTGACCTCCCTTCTAAGAAATTTTGTGTAGTGCTAAGAAAATGGCTAGTAAACAATGGGTTCTATTCAGTCAAAGAATTTCTTGAAAAAAAATTATGTCAGTCCTACCATTTTAGAAATGCATTGTAAGTGTGTATAATTAATATTTAATAGATTGATGTATGCTGCTTATTTTTCTCTTCTAAGTATTGTAAAATATAATGGTCTATTTTAGTATTAGTAGTAGTACATGTAATTTTATGATAAATTACCAAAATTATATTTGCATGCCAAATTTCTTGGCGAAATGTGTATCGCGCCTATATTTTATGTAACACCTTCTTGTACCTCATTTTACGCAAATAAATTATTATTATTATTATAAAAAACCGGCCCAACTCCAAACACTGATTTGTTGAAACTCTATTCCAATTAATATTACTAAGGTTGAAGTCACCCAAAATACAAGAGCGGCCGTCGTAATGTTAAAGTATTGAGTTACAATTTTGAATATAGAGCTTCAACATAAGTGTATGTACAGGAGGAGGCAGGTAAACTGCGCAAATAGCCAACTGTTTAATTGATTTGGAACGAGGTGTGTTTATCAAAACCCAAACGTTTTCACAAGTACTTTCCCAGGCGCTCATTCGTTTACTCGTCAGAAGTTTCAAGACTGCGACTAACACCCTCCACCACCCTCCCTACCTGCACTGAAACCTGATGATTCCATATCACGCCTGTATACAACATAACGATTATCGAAAAGCTCAGTACTCAAGACGGATGAATTCAGCCAAGTTTCAGTTACCACAATTCCGTCATAGTTGCCAGTAGCTAGATTTCGAAAAAACGAGTGTGTTTTGGTTCTCAGGCCACGAGTGTTTTTATAATATACTTTTACCTCTTTGAACTTCAAAGCTTTACTTCAATTGTTCGTGCATAATATGGTAATGAGTATCTACTTTAAACTATCCAAAACACTCCGTCCTTGATTACAATATAATAATACCTGTCCTGAAATTCCAGGCGTTTTTTCTTAATTTCTTGCTTGAGTGTCATTAGTGTTGGCAGTAGAGATCAGATTCGATGGTTTTATCCGGCGGTAAAAGCTCAAAATGAACGATGCCCTTCTAGTCCTACCATATACACAGTATCACCTTATTGCGTGTTAATCAGAGTTTGCCTACAGTGGAGCTTGAATTTTTCGCATGTTCTTGTCGTAGGTCGCACTTTTCATCACCAGTGTTCAATTTTTTTTCGAAAAGGGGTCGGTCTTATTCCGTTTCAAGAGAGAGAATCACAAGAGCAAATGAGTTCACGATTCATTAGGTTTCTTTTAGTGAGCTCGCGTGGCACCCAAATATAGAGTTTTTTTTTGTGTAGGCAGAATTTTTGAAATGGATCAAAACTATTATGTGGTCAGTTCTTCGGCTATGTCGTAGCTACTAATATGCCGATCTTGCTCCAGTTTTTCCAAAATGGCATCGACTTTATCCATATGAGGGTGACAGAGCGAGCTGCATCTTTGACATCAAAATTCCCGTATTGAAAACGCTTGAACTAAATTTGTGCTACTATTACTGACACTACATTAGGTCGCTTTTTAGGATAGCTTGAGTCGCATTTTTCTCTTTTTTGTAATAGTAGGGGAGGCCATTAAGGGATTTTTTGGATTTACTCCTGCGCGGCAGATTATTATAAGGGGGGTTAATTACATGCAGACAAGTGTACATTTTGAATTATCAATCATTTGACATTGTCGAGCGCGTCAGATTAAGATACGGTGGGTTAATTACATGCTGACAAGTGTACATTTTGATAATCTGACGATTTGAGCGTGACGCAAGGCAGTGGGAAGGTTACTAACTTGCAAAAAAATTCGATCATTTGACATTGTCGAGCGCGCCAGATTAAGATACGATGGGTTAATTACTTGCTGACAAGTGTAGATTTTGATAATCTGATGATTTGAGCGTGACGCAAGGCAGTGGGAAGGTTACAACTTGCAAAAAAAAATGGCTAATTCATGAAAACCTAAAGTAGGTTTTCATCAATTAGCCATTTTTTCCTTCATAAAAACACATATACATTCGTACACGTATATATTCTTTCACACACGTAATAAAAATTACGATTAAATACGACAATTTTTTTTTTTAGAATATGTTTTTCAAGAAATTTGGAATTTAAATGGTATTCGTAAATTAACAAAATTGTTTTTAGCTCAGAATCATTCCTTAGCTGACTTCTCTTACTCATAAAATAAACTACCTCCCTACCAAGTTTCATTTTCAAAGGTCAAGTAGTTTTCCAGATTTCGTGATTAGTCAGTTGATGAGTGAGTGAGTGAGTATCTTTTCGCTTTTATATATGTATATAGGAGTAGGGCCCAACATTTTCTTTATAAAAAACAGCAAACTTCCAAAGTACAGAGTTTATTCGTAGTAATAAAGTTTGATTATTATAATAATTTATTACTCACTTTAATTACCACACACTTACACAATTACAATACTTTATTATAATTCAATGCAACATGTGCACCGGGCGACTGCTCTCGAACGAATGAATCTCCGCTTTGTCGAGCGCTGCCTTTTATAGGGTTTTAGTAGTGGGGGTAGCCTGTTGCACGTGGCGTGCAAGGTGGCGGCGCCGTCACGGCCATGCTTACACGCGCACGTCCTCGAGCGCGCATTTTCTTTATATTTCTGAGGATAACAAACATGTTCGTTCATCCTGACATACGTCTTAGCCAACTAAACATGCTCCTTATTTTTAATAAATCTTAGCCATCTATTCATTCACCCACTAAAAGAAGGTGTTGACCCCTTTAGCTTAAACTGGACTTTAGCTGATTTTGCTAGACCGGGCACAGGCCCCTTTAGCCGATTGTGCTAGACCGGGCACAGGCCCCTTTAGCTGATTGTGCTAGACCGGGCACAGGCCCCTTTAGCTGATAGTGCTAGACCGGGCACATGCCCCTTTAGCTAATTGCTAGACCGGAAAAAATTGTGTTGAATGGCGTTCGTTATAACATGAACCGAGTGCGGCATATCTGATTCTGAACATCCCTCGGAGTTAGTGCGAAAGTTTCGAAAACTCTCTCTGTGTTCACTATCTACACTTAAAGTACTTGAGTCAACAGACAAAGTATCGCTACCAGGAGACATGTTTCAATCAATCAAAATCATTTACCTCAATCAAACTACTAACGGCATTTTTTAATTGTCAGGAGTAGTAGTCAGTCGCGAAGCCAGTTGCCCGTTCCAACTCATAAATCCAGTGGAGAAGAACAGTCAAGAAACTCCAAGGACACTCTTTTTCAACATGTCTTTTACAAATCTCTGGTTACATTGCTTATATGCGCAAGTTACATGCGAGGACAATGCAACGTATTGTTCCAAACTATTAACTACTATTATATGTAAGCAACAGTAGTTCGGAAACGACCATTTTTTTTTTTTTGTGCGTGTGGAAACCCCCTCGGGCCGTCACCCCACCGGGGTTTTCGATGGGGCGGTGTGTCGGAATGGAACCGACTAAAACCACACGGTGTGCCGTACTGCGCCTTAAATAGGAGGGATCCGGGAACAGCTTTTATTAAGACATCCGGAACCCTCCTAGCGCCTGCCCGCAAAAGCGCGGGCACCACCTTCGGGTAAAAACCTCTCATTTAGGCGACGTTCAGGCACACGCGGACGCCGCCTCCTCGCGGGGGGCCACTATAGCGGGTGAAGGGGAAAACCCGTCCCGTCCACCCGCGGCTACACTAAGGGCGGCATGAGGCGCTGGTAAGCGCGCCTCCGCCGCCCGGTTCGCCGGCGGCGAATTAGGTCCGAGTGGAGGTCGTCCTTCCGGACCCTTTCCGCCGCCTCCTGCGAGATGACTTCCTCACAGAAGGTTGCGACCGCGGTAAAATTCCTGTCGCTACCGGCCATGGAGCGAATGACAGCCGGTAGCGACAGATCCACTCCGATGACTGCAGTGAGGGCCCGACGCTGCGTCGCCCAACTGGGGCAAACCGCCAGCGTGTGCTGAGCCGAGTCCTCACTGCAGTCGCAGTGGTGATAGGCGGGACTCAATTCCCTCCTAGCGACCGAGTGCAGGTACTTCCCGAAGCAGCCGTGCCCGGAAAGAACCTGCGTCAGTCGGAAGGAAAGGGTCCCATGCTGCCGCCCTGCCCACACGACGATGACCGGCTGGAGCGCCAGCACGTGGAGCCTCCAGCCGGGACGACCAACGAGCCATGGTGGCTCGGCGAGCGGCCTCACGCCATTCGCGTACCTCTTCGGGCGGGGGCCGACTGCCGCTTCCCGCCCGGAACTCAGTTCGCCGCACACGCAGGGCAGTGAGGGGCGGCGGAACATTCCGCCGCCTTGTGCCCCGGTCGGCCGCAGTGGAAACAAAGTCCGCTGCAGTCAAAGCAGATTGCGCAAAGAACCCTTAAGGTTCGCGGACTTGGTGGCCACTTTGTGAACTATGGCTCTCTCCTGTATGGTTACCGGTGTTTGGGGGACAGAACCCCCTTCCACCGGCTCCCGGATCTTCAGCAGGAGATCCGCAATCTGCTCCTCCGCTACGATTTCGCCCTCTGCTCTGGCACGGGCATAAGCGCCAGACCTGGAAAAGGCGGAACCTGCCGGAGCTGGGATCGGCGTGCGCGACCTTGACCTCCCTCTGAGGCTGCTTGCCACTTTTGGTGGCAACATGTCTTGCGACATGTCGCCATCCCCGTCTCTGGAGTGTCCGCGCTTGCGACTTTCAGTGTCGCGGACCTCCAACTCCATTTCCTCGGCTGAGTCAGCCGTTGTACTTGCGGTCCTGGAGCGCGCCTAAATTCTTTCGCTCCCAGGAGTCTGATCGACTTCTGGGAGCTGCACCGAATGAGTAGTCTCACATGAGACTTCCTCGTCCGTCGATGCAGCTTCTCCCGCCAGCCGTCTGCTCCTTCTTTTCTCCGTCTTTTTTTCTTCCGTTTTGTTTTTCAATAGTAATATTTCATTTTCCATATTAAATCCCACGAGATGGGGAGAACTAAAGGTCGACCCGGGCAGAGATCCCCAATACCCGAGCAAGCGAAGATTTATGCCCAACCGAGGGGTCCGCAGGTGCCCCGGCTGGGAGTGCGCTTGCGACTGAACTACCCATCAGCCATGCATCCCCTGGTCACGCACCAGAACACGGGATTCGGGGTTATTTTTTAGAGAGGTTTTCTTCCTCGTAGTCCGGGCGGTTAAGCCAAGACCCTCGTCCCTGATCGGAGTCGCGAGACATGACCACAGCTCCTTTCAGGATTACGATATGCCGACGGTGGCAAGGAATTGAAATCTTCCCATGCCTGCTCGGTGGCAGTGTGAGTGCACGCCGAGCCCGCCCTACTTCTCCACTGAGGACAGCGGAGAAACTCCGACCCATGGAAGGGTCCCTCCTTCATGATTTTTTTAACGAGGTTTTCATCCTCATAGCCGAAAAGAGCGAAGAGCCAACAGATAGGTGTTCTCTGTTGGGCCAAGCCTCAACCGAGTGGCCGAAGAAAGATGGCCTCCTCTTCCTACTAGAATATTGGCCGTTGGCGATGACGCCGCCTCACAAAACGGAGGGAGAAAATCAGCGTCATCGCCAACGTTTCCAGGGTGCACCACGTGGAGGTTTTCTAGACAGCACCCCAGTTCGGAAACGATCAGCCCCAACCAACGGCCCCCGCCCACGAGCATGACGCACGCGCCAGCCATCGTCCACTTCAACCATATGACATCAATTGATATCAAAGGGAGCCGAACGACCCGACACGTACGCCACCATCGTTGTCAGTTGCATCAATATACACTGTAGTTATATTATTATTTTCGGGATCAATTTCATGAACAAGATTATTATCATGAGTACACGCCGTCACGTCATCCTAGTTATAATTTTAGGATATGTCAAGAAACCCTACTGAACCGTGAGGAACTTCGCGGAGATTTTCATGGGCGTACTTATCTGTCATATTAGATTCGTTGACATGTCTTAATTCGTACCTATCGTTTTCTAAAATTGCAGTGACTTTAAAGGGGCCTTTATATTTTAGGTCAAGTTTCGTTTGGCGACACCAAATCCTCGCTTGTAACAAAGACAAAATCGCCTACAGCAATAGGTTTTATCTTTGCTTTGCCTCTATTAAATCTCAAAATATCCGATTGGGCTGATTTTTTGATACTTTTGGATGCACTGGATCTTGCAGTATTGAGGTCTAGCCTACTGGGCTCGTCAAAGCTTGTAGACACTTTTGCGATTTCTAGTGTCTTGCCCTGGACGCCGAACATCAGTTCGATTGGGGTAAATCCGGCTACCCGCTTTTACCACCTTTCAGGCTCAAGAATGCCACCTCCGCCCCTCAGAGAGCAATGGTAAAGGCATCATTACTAATTCCTTAACCTGATCACACACTGTACTACGTCCTCACTAGACGTCTTATACGGTCACCTTTGCAAAGTTCAATTCAGATTGCATTTACAATTAGCGTAAAATCATTAGCAGTCATATTCACTGCAAAACATAGCTTTAGAATTTCAAGTTACTCTGTAAGCAACTATTCTAAAGATCAGGAAAATGATCGTTAATCGTTACACATCATGATACTTGTTCAGTGCTGAATACTCGTATTTGACCAACCATTCAAACAACATTGTTAAATCGGTTGCCACTTAATGTAGCCGCTACTTTATCTTTGACAAGCGAGCACTTAGCACCGGAATCAAAAGGACAACGATACATCTGACCTTTATGCTACATCGTCCCTGAAGGCAATTGTAAGACGCAGATGTCCTCGCGTCGCTCAGCATGCAATACACATGCGCCGCCGCTAACCGCTTGGCTGCCGCCACAGGTTAAATACCGGTTGGTGATGCGGCTTGATTCGCCATACTTGAAACATGCCAGGGGCTTCGCTTGAAATCGCTACAGCACGCGATATATAGTTATCACGTTGCTCGTTTACACCGTAGGTTATGTCACGTGAAACAATGAGAGTAAATCCCAACAAAAAAATACTTACTTTAGTAATTTGGCTATTCTCCCGGACGTAATAATATTATCTGAGTGTTGGTTGAGCAAAACCGAGAGCCTTCCACCACTAAATGACTATGTTGGCTGTCAACAATATAAATCCAAACGACGGTATTATCGTCTTTGTGAAGTGCACGATTATACATTTAGTCATAGAAGTGTATATACAGGATGCAAATTGTTTGATATGTAAAATAGAATCCCTAAATCTTGCCATAATCGCCTTGTACCGCCCACCATGTAATCGCAACATCACTGATTTTTTGAACGGCTTGGAAGAAACACTAACATCTATTTCTACCTTCGAAAATGTGGTTTTGACTGGAGATATTAATATAAACATTGTGCCAGCACAGTTGTACAGTATGGCGAATGACTATCTAAATCTTGCGGCTTTGCATGGTCTTTTACCAACCCACAATCTGCCGACTCGTGACAAAAGTTGTCTAGACCACGTTTTACTAAAGTCGACATCAAGAAGCATCACACTAATAATTGAGTCCAGTATAACAGACCACGCACCTGTATTATTCAGCATGGATACGAAATTAAGACCTAAAGAAAACAAATTCTCCTTTCAAAAAGTAGACTATACCTCTTTATATACCGATGTCTTGAATACAGATTACACCCAAATTTTAAATGAGTCAGATCCCAATACTGCAGCTGAGATGTTAATTGCATGTATTGGTTCATTAATACAAAAACATTCTTCAACAGTGCACATACCATCCAGACAAAGAATATTTAGGCCTTGGATAACCAAGGGCTGGCTCAGGTGTATTCGTAATCGGGATTCTATGTGTAGACCGGTTAAAAGTGATCCTCATAATTATACTCTTAAAGTGACTTATGTCAGGTACCGAAATTTTTGTAACAAGTTACTTAAAAATTTAAAACATAGTTATCAGAATGGTGAACTCCGCAAGGTAAGAAATAACCCACGGACTACTTGGAAATTAATAAAAAACATTACTCACATAGATTGCACTAAACGCGCTCCTAGTGAACTGTTAAATCTGGAAAAAGATGTTACAGTGTCTATCAACAAAGTTTTGCAACACCCGAAATGACTTAGGAGGGTCGAGCGATCGCATTAATGCTAATTCTTTTGTTCTCCCTACGGATGAGGCAGAAGTTGAGCTGGTAATTCGAGGCTTACGCAGAAACACTGCAGTTGGGTGGGACGCAATTTCAACTAACTTATTACAAAGCTGTTCTAATATACTAGTACCAGTTATAACTCATATTTGCAACATATCCATGGCAAAGGGTGTCTTCCCTAGGCCTTTTTAAACAGCTGTTGTGTATCCCATCTTCAAGAATGGGAACAGAGATAGTATTACTAATTAAAGGCCAATATTTGTTCTGCCTGCTTTGTCCAAGGTCTTGGAGAAACTTTTAAATAACCACCTTAAGAACTTTTTGAAGAGGTACAATATCTTAGCACCAAATCAGTTTGGATTCAGTTATGCACTTCAAATTTTCGGCGATTATCTTTCTGACAGAACTCAGTGCGTGAAAATAGATGGATTCATTAGTGAAAATGTCCCTGTACTTTTTGGCGTACCACAAGGCTCGGTTCTTGGGCCTACCTTGTTCCTCCTCTACATAATTTCTCTTTGCTCCCTTTCCCTTCCCTATACTTCAACCTTTACCTATGCAGATGACACTGCGTTGCTTGTCCGCAGAAAAAGTTGGCCAGAAGTGTTTGCTCACGCTGAACATGCCCTTAGTCTTGTCATGCAGTGGCTATCTAATAATCTTTTAACCCTTAACCTGAGTAAAACCACTTACCTCACATTCTCGAAGACTACAATAACCCAACCATCTGTTGCAACCTACAATCTTAGGGCTCATAACTGTGCAATATACCCCTCAACAGAATCCTGTGGTTGTCCTGTATTAAATAGGTCTGCCCATATAAAATATCTCGGAGTTTACATCGATAATCTTATGTCATGGAAGTACCAAATATCTAACATTACAGCTCGATTGCGCAAAATGATATTCATATTTAAAAAACATCGCCACTCTGCTGACTTTAACACATTAAAATTGGTATACATGGCACTAGGTCAATCTGTAATTACTTACTGTTTAACTGTTTGGGGTGGAACTGCAAAAACATGCCTTCTGCCACTAGAAAGAGCACAACGGGCAATCCTCAAAGTATTGACTTTTAAGCCATATAGATTTCCAACGCACCAACTATATGAGAAGTGCACACTTCTTACTGTCAGACAGTTATTTGTGCTTGAAACTGTATGCAGAAAGCATGCTTGTCTTGCTCATGATGTATATCTGACAAAAAAACGGCGCGGTCACAGAGTCTGTCAAACCCAGCCATTTAGGAGCGCACTCGCAGCACGACACCATAATGTAATCGGATCTCGATTGTACAACATCGTTCGCAAAAGAAAAGTTCCTGCTTGGCTTATGGCCAAATCCTATGATGAAACTGAGAGTTTGATTAAACTAAGTATCTTGTAACACGCACACAACACGCTCACAGCACAATCTTACTGGGTTGCATGTTTTATATTACTCATAGCTATGAATATTGCTGTGAGGTAGAATTAGAATTAGGTTAAAGTAATTGTCGTCGAAACAAAATGCGGGAGCCCTGGTACCCATAACACAAGTTTAATCTTACTTTGGGTACCAGTGTTCAACAAGTTGTACAAATGACCGTAATTTGTTTGTAAGTTTTACCAGGATGTATCTTTTGTGGCCATAAACAATCATTATTATTATTATTATTATTCTCTTTATTTACTTAATATACATATAAATTACATTTTTAAATACACTCACCACAAAAAAATTAAAACAAATATATTTAAAAATATAAAAAATAGTGTCCCACCGGTATCGGGTACAGGGACCAAGCTACCGGTGGTTAGGGTTCTAGAGATAGAAACCTCCTCACTATGCGTGCCGTATCAAGGAGGACTGCCTTCTGCATCAGGCTCTTAATCCAGCTGCCTAACGTGAGCCTCTGAAGGTGTTGGCGAGGCTCTTAGCAATTAAGCCATGGGCCGAAATGACTATCAGCACAATGATTGCTGAATCCACATCCCACATGTCGACAATCTCGTGGGCTAGGTCCAAATATTTTATTTCTTTATCTTTTTCGGCTTTTAAGAGATTGTCGTCATGGGGAATGGTGATGTCAATAATCATTGCTCGGCGCTCTAATCGGTCTATCACCACTATATCAGGCTTATTGGCAACAATAGTCCTGTCAGTGGTGATAGATCGATCCCAGTACAATGTTGCACGACCATTTTCGAGAACTGGGTCGGGCACATACCTGTAGTGCGGTAACTCGACAGCCACAAGATTATATTTAACAGCAAGTTGCTGATGGACTATCCTGGCCACTTGGTTATGTCTATGCAAGTACTCGCCGTTGGCAAGACGAGAACAACTAGAAATTATATGCCTGAGGGTTTCTCCGGGACGATGACACGCCCGACAAATGTCAATTGTGCCGTCCTTCAGGATATATCTCCGATAGTTATTCGTCATAACAACTTCATCTGTAATTGCACAGACAGAACCTTCAGTTTCTCCGAAGAGGTCACCGAACCGTAGCCAGGATACTGATGCTAATAAATCTATATCGGGCCCATTTAAGGCCCGATAAAAACGTCCATGCAACGCCTTGCTCTTCCATATCTCCCTGCGGTCTATAACAGTAAGTACTGCTGGTTTGCGCCAGTTCTCTTTTCCTAGAGCAAGCGGAGTGAGTCCGTTGTCAACTGCCACCACATCCCGATACACATCCAGGTCAACGGAGAGGAAGTAGTGTCTAAGGTTGCATATCTCGCGGTTACGGAGGGTCTTGGCATTTAAAAAACCACGACCCCCACATTTCCGCGGGATATACAATCTCATGACCGATGAACGTGGATGGTGCATTCGGTACGCGGTAAGCAGTGTACGAACTCTTCTATCCAGGGCATCTAGTTCAGTCTAAGTCCATCCAAGTATGCCAAAGGAGTAGGTTAGGACTGGTATGACCCAATCATTTTAGGCCCGCACCTTATTGCCACCTGACAAAAGACTTTTCAATACTTTTTTCAGGCGGCCAAAGAAACGTTCCTGTAACGATTGCTTCATAGTCAATTCATTTACACCTAACGCCTGTGTCATACCTAGATACTTGTAAGTTTCGTTGGCGGAAAAACATCTAAGGTGTGTGGAATCTGAGAGTTCCATCCCCTCAGATTCCACAATCCTGCCTCTTTTTACATGCATGACTGCACATTTATCTACAACAAATTCCATCCTGATACATTTACTAAAGGTTTCAGTTACCTCAAGTAATTTTATCAATTGGAAATTGTTGCAGGCAAACAGTTTCAAATCATCCATGAAAAGGAGATGGGATATAACCTGACCTTCTTTCCGTAAACGATAGCCTAGCCCTGAACTCTCCAGTAAAGTGCTGAGAGGATTCAAAGCTAAGCAAAACCACAAGGGACTCAAACTGTCACCCTGAAATATACCCCGCCTGATCTAATATACTCGCCGTAACCCCGAGACCGCCGACACCCTGGATAGTAGAGCACCGTTCTCCATTGCCGCATACATGCCTTCAAGAAAGTGCATAGAGTTGTATCTACCTTGTACAACTCCATCACTCTCAAGAGCCACGTATGCGGTACAGAGTCAATAATAAGGAGCTCTTTAGTGCCACGGGCCCCACTTTTACATCCATTCTGAGAGTAAGCCATAATAGTATTGTTAGTTATATGAGTTGTTATCTTCGCTCTCAGAATAGACGTAAGTAATTTATAAATTGTGGGTAAACACGTTATAGGTCTATAATTTTTGGGATCCGTGGCACTACCAGACTTAAAGAGCAGGTGAGTTACGCCTGTGGTCATAAAAGTCGGAAGCGAACCTGATTCTAAGCATGATTGCAATTGAGATGCCAATCGCACGTGTGAGCTACGGAGCCACTTTAACCAAAAGTTATGCAGTCCGTCCGGTCCCGCTGATTTCCAGTTTGCCAGCGAACGAATTGCATACGCTATATCAGTATTCGATATTGTTATTGGCTTCATGGCATCAATCGACTCACACGAACGTTCGACATCTCGCATCCAATCACCCTCTGTGTGAGTGACAGGCATCGCCCAGATGTCACGCCAAAAGGTATTCGTAATTTCAGCATCTGGGAAATGTGTGTCACTCGCTAAATCAGGCTGCTCCCACCTTCTATAAACCCACCTCTCATCCCTTTGGAATGAACGATTCTGAGTATATCGGTCCACTCGTTTTTGTACCTTCGTATACGGTTTGCCCATGCATAAACTTTCTGTTTCAGAAAGTCAATGCGCTCTGTGACTCGCGCTGCATAATTACAGGAACTGATATCAGTTCCCGAAAAAGCCCGGTTCACAAAACGCATTACTCTCGGGCGCGTGTTACCCGATCTGAAACAGATAAGCTTGCCAATGAGTGCCCTCGCCTCAGCGATACGACGTTCAATCCTGCACTGCCACGCCGGAGCAGCTAGCTTTGACCGAGTAGCGGTATCATTTTCTGGAAATTTAACACCAGCTACTCGACATGCTGCAACAGCCGCACAGTACAGAATTGAGTGTGTATCACTGAGATCTGTGCTTTCTTCTAAATAAATACCTAATATAGAATCAAGGGCACACACTAGCGCTTTATTTCGTTTATGCATTGGCAAATGCGGTAAACGAGGTCTGTTGTTATAACTCATGGTCCGATATTCTCGAATAGCCCCTTCCAAAATGTTCCTTATTTGTTCATTGTACTGAGTACTTACATATGAAGTACCTCTGTCCTCTCCACCCTCAGCTGGGTAAGGTCGTAGCAACCCAGAAATTGATTGTGACACTGTTTGTGAAGGGGGAGAAGTAACAATGCTATTCTGCAAGTCCAAGCGTAGCCTATCAAGCACGGAGTTATCCAACAAATGACATCGTTAAATAGCCCGTACTTGATCCGATAGCCTTTGTGCCGTAACATTGACAGCTGGTTCAAGTTCCTGAAACAGAGACAACATACGATTATGATACGCAGTGAGGTTAGTTCCTCCCTCTGTAACCACAAAATATGCTCGCATGACGTTCTCGTTTATCGAGGATGTCCATTTCATGCGATGCACATTACCACCGGTAGCGGGGGCCCTATTCGAAGCCGGTGGGCCTCGGGGTCCCAAGCAAGTCTGTGGCCGGCCTCTCCCCTGCCGATGTACAGGTGTTGGCGACGTCGGCGGAGAGAAAAACTCGTCACTCGATGTTGAGCTCGACGCATCCACAGCGGCCGGTATGCTTGATGCCGTTTCCGGGGGCCGGGCGGCGGAGCTGAGCGACGAGTCCGGGAATGTTAAGGGTGCAGTCCTTGCTCTGGATCTTGTTAACATTAGCAGTCATATTCTTCTTCTTTTAATTCAATGGCTCCATCGTTTATCGATGATTTCAATTATATTAGACATGACGTTATAAACGTCATGTCGTACTCATATATTTTTGGTTTTTTACATATTTAAAACTTCCTTTTCATATGAATATTTATTTATGGTATTAATTTTTATAAATACTATTGAAAATATATATAATTGGATTTGTAAATGCAGAAAAATAAAAATATTGGATAAGAGGTGAAAATTTTACGACTGCCATATTATAATCCCGTATTATTATTATTAGTACCTGTGACACTCCAAACGCACTTTTTAAACGCATTCGGTTACTTAAGAAACTTGACTAAGTCATTCAGTAAGAGCTTGGAGTTTGTGACTTATACTCTTAATTGGGGGTTAATCGTGGCTGTTATCAATTTGTCAAAAAGTCACTGCACTATACGTAATCGAAAGAGCAAACGATTAGCATGATCAAAAGAAATAAGTCATAATAAGTTTTTGGATCAGTTTTACGCGGAGGATGTACAGAGATCTGCGTGACCAATATAATAACGCGTTCATTATACTGTTGGGGCTGTCGTGGCGTTGTAGTGCGTCCGGTATGTTTGCGGAGGCGCACACAGACGATTTTTACGCCATTATAAGAAAGAAGACCGCAAATAATCCTTATAATTAGGGTAGTTGCCAGAAAACAAAAAAATGCTATATCGGGGTTTCTATGGGCACAAAGGTCCAAACTCCCTTCAAAACTTTGTCAAAGTGTGATCGCTCGTCAACCACTTATTTAACCATCACGTACGTGTACGCAATTCCTATTAAATATTCAAGTTTCAATAATGTGAACATTGGGATCAAAGTATAAACAATGTTGGGTAGATCTCACCGCACTGTTGATTAACCGCATAGCATCGACGACACGATGCGTAGCTGTCGATTGCAGAGACACCAGAAGAGCATTCACCCATCACCGGCAAGCCCCGATCAAGGCTCCAGCAGGAGTGCGCAGGCTACACCAATTAGTGATGCTTGCAGTGGCAGCAGAGGCACCCCTCGTTGGCAATTCGAACCCCGCGAGTGAATGTGATCCAAGGTGTTCAGAACGCAGAACAGAAATCAAGAAATTATCAGGCTGTTTAGGCACTAAATTCACATTAGTAGCAGCTGCGCGAATCTAGGGGTCGTGATACCCCATAACTACCGTTGCCGTTAACTCATTACTCATTAAAAGAATAATGTGTAACCGTAATACAATACGTCTAGCATATTCTGCGTATGGAGGGTAGTTGAATTAGGTTAAACAAAATATTTGCAATATCTGTTCGAAACGGACAACATTTTGAATTCCCACTTGAAATGCGATAAATTCTACAACTGCGATCAGTACTAAGCCATTCGTTACGCCACTACTTAACATCAATCTTTAGGCAATTTTCTATACGCATCAAACGCTCGTGGTAGAGGATTTGAAAAAATCATTCAATGAAAGATCAAAATTTAATAGAAATGTGATTCAACCTTACCGGTATAGCGTTGTTTACACTCACAAGCCTTTAGGTCACTTCACCAACTACCACCTCTCGGCACTGGACTGAATGGTACCTGTACAGTGTACATGACACACTACGATGATACTTGTACCTCAATATCCGTCACCAGCACCGCGATGGTTACACTCGAAGGCGCTGATTGGACGTGTGAAGTACCCGCACTTTTCTTTTTCAACGTACTAAACGTATGCCTTATAAGTTCCGACTCTTTTTCACTTTTTAAGGCAAATACTAGGTGGGCGTGTGTGATAGAATCACGTGGATCCTATCCCACTTCTGATATAGGAGTAGGGCCCAACATTTTCTTTATAAAAATCAGCAAACTTCCAAAGTACAGAGTTTATTCGTAGTAATAAAGTTTGATTATTATAATAATTTATTACTCACTTTAATTACCACACACTTACACAATTACAATACTTTATTATAATTCAATGCAACATGTGCACCGGGCGACTGCTCTCGAACGAATGAATCTCCGCTTTGTTGAGCGCTGCCTTTTATATGGTTTTAGTAGTGGGGGTAGCCTGTTGCACGTGTTGCTTTAAAAACAAGGTATATAAGTCATGTATATAAGTAGTTAAGTCTATTTGTATTTGCATGTTATTTTCCGTGCACATTTGACACATTTAATGATAAAAAAATACATGTATTTTATTTCAAATCGTCAGATTATGAGGATCCCTCCAAATAATCGTCAGATTATTTGTCAGCTTGTCTAGGACATTAAGCTGAACCATCTGTATGAAAATCTGACGAGCTCAACTTGGTCAAAACGGCGTTTTTTTTTGCATTTTCAAAATGCCGCTGCGAGCTTGCGTCACTTCTGAATCGTCAGATTATTGAATGGGGGCTTCTTTCGGGTGTACTTAACATCCCCGCTTAATATCCGAAAAAATACATGTATTTTATTTCAAATCGTCAGATTAAGAGGATCCCTCCAAATAATCGTCAGATTATTTGTCAGCTTGTCTAGGACATTAAGCTGAACCATCTGTATGAAAATCTGACGAGCTCAACTTGGTCAAAACGGCGTTTTTTTTTGCATTTTCAAAATGCCGCTGCGAGCTTGCGTCACTTCTGAATCGTCAGATTATTGAATGGGGGCTTCTTTCGGGTGTACTTAACATAGCGGGCTTAATATCTGACGCGCTCGAATAATTTTTTTTTCCCATTTTCTACCCTTCCATACGGCCAACCCCACCATGCAAATGGCAGATTAACCTACCCCCATTATCAGAGACATGTGGGGTATCTACACTATTAATATCTGACACGCTAGGGTAAGTCCATTTTACTATTTTTTTTTACATATTTGAAAGCCTGTAGAAGCTCTCCCCACCAATGAAACGGATACATCGCCTGTACTCTTTTTCTTTCTACCATCTAATCTTCAAAATCCAATAGGTCCTAACGACGCTGGAGTAAATACACATTTAGCATCGTGGGCTCCCCTTCTATAATAAAACTTCAGAATGTATCGAATTTCATCGCTAGATCCACTCATTTTCGCGGACAGAAAATTGTTGAAAAATACAGGGAAAATGTTCATTTCTTTAGGTTGGTCGAATTACACGGCCATATCGTGTGACACTAAACATAACACAATACTTAGTCTTAAATAGCTATCGCTAGCAGTTTCGACCTTAGTTATGTTCCTAAATATGTGTACACAACATGGCAATGTGGCAACTCAAAAGTTAAATATTAACATATATAAGCGTTAAATTCAAAACCCCACTCACTATAAATAATATCCCATTGCAACAAAAATACCATGAAAAATATCTCGGTCTACATATGGACACCCATGGAAGACCCATATTGAATATATTAAAACAAAATTAGTTAAACTCTGCGGCTCCCTTCGCCATACTGTTCGATGTGTACCACGTAAATTACTTTATACAATTTATAATTCACTTGTAAAACCACATTTTATTTACTTAGTTGAAATCTGGGGCAGTGCAGCCAAAACAAGAAAAGCTGAACTACAAATACTACAAAACAAAATTATTAAAACCTTATTTAATTACCATTACGGACAAAAAGTATCAAAATTTACAATGAAACAAAGTTAATGACGATCAAACAACTATACACCTATAACAGTTGCATTTTTATACGCAAAGCAATAAACAAAAATATTCACACTAACTTAGAATTTCACAAAAGAAAAAAGGTTGCCAACCCCGGGGTACGCACGCGCCGCGCTAGCTATCTCGCTCTGCCAAGAATTCGCACGAACTACGGTAAAACGATGATCACGTATGAAGGACGCTTTTACAACAAAATACCTACAGATATAAAAATGTCAACTCGTACAATACATTTAAAAGGAAGCTTACTCAACTTATAATGGAAAACAAATCTTTATTATAATATTGTATAATGTGTTAGAATGGTAATTGATGTAACTGTTGTTGTGTTTAACCTATCTTTAAAAAGCTCAAGATTTTACCTTTGTCTTGTATGTACATTTTTGAGTGAAGTAAGTGT
This sequence comes from Callimorpha dominula, assembly GCA_949752705.1. NCBI lineage: Eukaryota > Metazoa > Arthropoda > Insecta > Lepidoptera > Erebidae > Callimorpha > Callimorpha dominula. The sequence continues at coordinate 19,797,610 of OX457009.1, read as the reverse complement.
GTTAAAGAGAATTCTGAGTTTTTCAAAAAAGCTCATGATATGTTTCCTAGGAATACCAGGAGGCCTGGGAGAATTGTTTTACCTGTTATTCCTAAGACAAGTTTATATAACAAGAGTTCCTATGTAATGTGTGAATGTAATGGTATACCAGACAAAATTAAAGGTTTACTAACTAATAAGTTTGTAAGAGAGCTTAAATCTCGGCTACTGCAAAATAACTTGTACTCTCTATCATAATTGTTTAACACAAGTGGCCGGTTTTGATCACTTTTTAACATTATATGTTGTTAAATTGACATCCAATAACATCATTTAAAAAAAAAAAAACTTGTTTAGACTATGCTACTATTATTATTGTAAAATGTACCAAGCAATATGTCGAATTTAAATTTAACATTGTATTTTATTTAATATTTGCGTGTCACTACAATGACAAGTGTTTTTGAAATGTCACTAATTTAAAGACCTTTACTGTACCAACACTTTTAAGCAAATAAATCATTACATTTCTTTTTGTGGGGTTTCTTGAAATCACGAGTCAACAAGCTTGAGACTCTTGAAGCCCTCAAATAAGAATATCCGTCAGGAATGCGAGAACCTATCGCCGGAAGTTCTGGCAAGAGTGATGGAAAATGCCATAATTAATATCCCATTACATTAATTAAACAAGCAAGTTAGATGTTCCACTGAAACTTCTATCATCTTCCCAACGTAAACAAGGTAATTTGCCTTGATTACGGACGGCTTTTGTTTAATGTCGGTCTTTGAACAAATTAGGGTCCATAAAGTTATACTTAATAACTAATTGACTGGCCTAGTGGTTAGTGACCCTGACTGATATGCCATAGGTCGTGGATTGGATTCCCACCCGAGTCTGGGTGTTCTGTGTCAGTTGTTTGTATGTTTGTAAAGTCCCCGCGACACAGGAGTAATTCCTAATGCGCGAGATGTCTTTAAAAAAAAAAGTATGTAAGGAGTAAACCACTTTGGTTTAAACTCCTTATTTTTGGAAATTAACTCATCATCGTTCGCGCTTTTTTCAGAAAGTTGGGGTAGGCTTTCAATTATTTTTGGAAATTAACTATTTAGCTTAATTCATTTCTATCGTTTTATGTCAGCCTTATTGTTTCCAGGTTTAGACTGATCAAGATAAAATCCCTATCCACTAGACACCCGGAGTAGATAGGTTCACAGCCGGAACTACGAGTCCGGCTGTTAGATCAGGCTACCACGGGGACCAATTTTATCCAATATAGTGTAAATGTCATTACAATATGCGCAAGATCTTGGACCACAAAAGTAGGTAAGGTTAATTTAATACTTATAAATAAAATGCTAAAATAGAGTATTTTTGGGATTTGTCGGAAGGTCTCGGGTTGAGTCTTGTCATAGTGTTTGAATTATAGATAGCGTTTGAGTGCGGGCTTTTATTAGCCCCCGACGCAGAAAGAGGGGCGTTATAAGTTTGACGTCGATGTCTGTGTGTGTGTCTGTCTGTGGCATCGTTGCTCTCAAACGAATGGACCGATTTCAGTGTTTTTTTTCATTTGAAAGCCAGTTTCCTTGCGGTAGTTTTAGCTATGTTTGGTTAATATCGGTCCAGCAGTGTAAGAGTATCAGCTTTTTTCCAAAATGATGAAAGGCATTTTTGTTATTATTTTGTGTCCCCCGTATTTTAAATTTTTACTTTTTATTTTCATTGTGTCGCGCGCAATTTGTTCAAGTGATACGAGGCGATAGTTTCTATCGTATCCTGAAGGAAGACGAAATCGACTGACAAAATACAGTATCACGTCAACCCGGCCTCCCATGCGACACGCGTTTCAGTCTGGGGAAACTTTACAGTTTACGTTTTTCTTTTAAGTTACTTTGTATACTCCCATGAGGGGCCTACATCACAAGTTCTTTAAACATTTTTTTACATGATTTGAAGACATGCCTGCTGAGTTCGTTTCTATACTGATGTGCGCATTATTTAGACATAATAGGGTTTTTTCCTAACATTATTAGGAGTTGGTTATCTGGAAAAGATCATCAATTGGAACAACAATAATATTAGCTTGTAAGTTAAAAGTACAAGTCTCCTTTTATCTGCTCCTATTGTATACAATAGTGGGTAAGAAGCTTGAGCAGGGCTCTCTGGAGTTGAGAAGTAGAAAGGCTTCAATTTTCATTTTATTCATTTTGATTCTCTTTGTAATATAATTTGTTACTTTACTAGTTTAGGAACCTGTAATAAGAGCTGGTTAATGAAAATGGCAATATCATGTGTATATGTATGTATATACATATCTACGTATGTATATAGATGTGTAAGGGTAGTGCTTGATATAATTATCACCATGCATTTTGTGGCGACTGATCATCCATAATTTAAGTACCTATATTTTATTTGAGTTTGTACTTTGTAAAGTTCTTTCTAAAGTTTTTAGTTTTAGTTAAATATGAAAATTACTTACCATTATTTATCTTAATACTTATAAATTACATTTTTAAATATGTACAAAACAATATATATATATTTAAAAATATAAAAAACAGTAGACCACCGACATCGGGTACAGGGACCAAGACACCGGTGGTTAGGACTCCAAAGACAGGAACCTCCTCACTATACGGGCCGTGTCAAGGAGAACGGCCTTCTGCATCAGTCCCTTGATCCAGCCGTCTAACGCGAGCCTCTTAAGGTGTTGATCGAGGCTCTTGGCTATTAATCCATGTGCAGATATGACAATCGGAACAATGATTGCCGAATCAATATTCCACATATCGACAATCTCGTGAGACAAATCCAAGTATTTTATTTGTTTTTCTTTTTCAACTTTCACGAGGTTCTCGTCATGAGGAACAGCGATATCGACAATCATTGCGCGGCGCTCTAATCGGTCTATCAGCACTAAATCAGGTTTATTAGCAACAATTTACTTTACTTACCATGATTATTAAAGTATGATGTGGTAATTGCATCTGTCGGCGTCAGGTCGACAACTACGGTGGGCACTGAAAATCAGTGCTGGGGTGGGCCACGCCTATCGCAGTAAATGCTGAGAGTCCACCTTTTAGTGGGACACGGTGTACAACCCTCGTTAATATATATGCTTGTATCATAGGCATGACGTAGGATATAAAGTAAAGCACTAATTGTGTATAATATTATAATTACTTTTAACCTATGTAATAAACGTGGTCTATGATACGTCAGCACGCCACGTCAACAACTCACTCAACATACCACAGATTATTGTTATATCACCTGACCTCACTCTAGAGTGAGTTTGAGAACAAGTCTTTTAGACATGATATTTTAGAGAAATAAGTTGTATGCCTTGTTTTACTAAATAAATTCCTTTTCTTTCTTTCTTTCTTTCAAATATGTATGTTATTCTGTTTGTTAATAATTGGACGAACCTAAACCATCCCTTCCACTTTTCTTTTTATCCTAAAACCCATGTTCTTATTTCAAACTCCCCGCCACTATGGGTTCTACATTTTCTGTGGCGTAATGACACGCGCGAGTGAAATTTAACAACCGCCTCGTTCGTACATATACACGCGCGCTGTGAGACACACGTTTTCAAAAATAATATAATGATTCAACTCGTTAGAAGATAGCTGACCGTTAGTGCTCCTACCTACTGTCTGACTGGGTGAATCAAGAACTAATCAACACCTTGTCACGTTTTATTTTAAAGTTTAAATAAAACAAACAAGTTTTAGAATTTGTTGTTATATTAAAAAAAATATAAATAGTAAAAAAGTGAGTAGTGAGTTCGGTAAGCTCAAGCCCCATGGAAGTTCCTGCAACCCGTTCCAACTAGCATCAGCAGCTTGCCATGAAAAAACCTTCACCTACAGGAGAGGCGGGCATCTACTAGATGGCTAATCTAGGTTCAGTAGGCAAGGGGTGCCGTCTAGAAAACCTCCACGTGGTGCACCCTGGAAACGTTGGCGATGACGCTGCCTTTTGTTCCTCAGTTTTGAGGACAGCGTCATCGCCAACGGCTAATATTCTAGTATGAAGAGGAGGCCATCTTTCTTCGGCCACTTGGTTGAGGCTTGGCCCAACAGAGCGGGCGTGTCTGTCGATACTTCTGTTGGCTCTTCGCTCTTCGGAGCTAAGAGGATGAAAACCTCGGTAAAAAATCACGAAGGAGGGACCCTTCCATGGGTCGTAGTTTCTACGCTGTCGTCAGTGGAGAAAGAGGGCGGGCTCGGCGTGCACTCACACTGCCACCGAGCAGGCATGGGAAGATTTAGTTTCCTTGCCACCGTCGGCATATCGTAATCCCGAAAGGAGTCGTGGTCATGTTTTGCGACTCCGATCGGGGACGAGGGTCTTGGCTTAGCCGCCCGGACTGCGAGGAAGAAAACCTCTCTAAAAAATGACCCCGAATCCCGTGTTCTGGTGCGTGACCAGGGGATGCATGGCTGATGGGTAGTTCAGTCGCAAGCGCACTCCCAGCCGGGGCACCTGCGGACTCCTCGGTTGGGCATAAACCTTCGCTTGCCCGGGTATTGGGGATCTCTGCCCGGGTCGACCTTTATTTCTCCCCGTCTCGTGGGTTTAGATATGGAACAATTAAACAAATATAATACAAATAAAATAAACGACGAAAAAAAGAAGGAGAAGGAACAAAAGCAGTCGCAGAAGGAGAAGAATGAGAAGAAGGTGGACACCTCGTCTAACGAAGAGGAGGTCTTGCTCGAGACGCCTATCTAGGTCGAGCTCCCAGAAGTCAATCCGACTTCTGGGAGCAGAAGGTATTCGGAACGCCTGCGTTCCAGGTCTGTCCTGTCATCGTACGAAAATTCTGGTTTGACGGCGGACACACAAGAGGCGATGGAAGTGGAGGTTCGCGACACTGAAAGTCGAAAACGCGGACGCTCCATGGATAAAGATGGTGACACGTCCCAGGAGATGCTGCCTCCCAAAGTGGCTAGTAGCCATAGAGGGAGGTCACGCACGCCGGTCTCAGCTCTGTCGGGCTCCGCCTTCTCTGGAAGGGAAGCCTATGTCCGAGTCAGAGCGGAGGGCGGAAACATAGCGGAAGAGGAGATTGCAGATCTCCTGCTTAAAATACAAGAGCCGGTGGTAGGGGGTTCTGTCCCCCAAACACCATCGACCATGCAGGAGAGAGCGAACGCGGCGGTGGCCATTATCCACAAAGTGGCCACCAAGTCCACGAACCTTAAGGGTTCCTTTGTTAGGGACCTTAAGGACTCCTCTTCCGCCATATCCGGGGTCGTCGAGACCCTCATTGGGGACGTGGCGCGCCTCCAGGCCGCAAACGATTTATTGACGGGGCAGGTCACCGAGCTCAGCGCTCAGTTCGCCCAATTTCGGGCACAGGCAAATTGCCCTGAGCAGCCAAACCCGGTTGCCCGGCAACCTGCCCCCTCCCCATCCCCCGTTCCGGATTCCCACTTGCGTCAGGTTATTGACGCAGTGTGGCGCATGATGGACGGGCGCCTCGCGGGCCTAGAGGCAAGGCTTCCTCCGGCACCTATTGTGCGGCCGCCACTCGCCGCGGCCAGGGCTAATGCCACAACGGTCCCGACACCTCTTCCGGTCTCGGGTGTCCGCGTGACAGTGACGTATGCCGCGGCGACGTCGGCACCGGCGCCTGCAGCCGCACCGAAGGCTGGTCGACAGGTCAAGGCCGCGGCAAAGGCGGCCGCATCAAGGGCCGGACAACCACCTAAGGCCGTGGTAAAACCGTTGGTGGAATTCCTGTCACTTCCCACTCCGGCATCAAGAGGGACGAATGTGCCTACTGTACCCTCTGGTGCTGAGCACGAGCCTGGACCATCCACATCTGCCCCCTCCACGTCTGCCACTTCCAGTGAGGGGTGGCAGAAGGTCGGGGGAGGGAAGAAGCGGTCCCGGAAAAGGAACAAGAAGAGTGATACACCTTCTCCGACGCAGGCACCGACGGTGACCGCCAAGAACAAGCCGCGGAAACTGACGACACCTAAAACGGCGGCTGTGGTGGTTTCCGTATCACCGGCGGCAACTGAAGGCGGGCTATCCTACGCCGCCGTATTTAAGAAGGCCCGGGACAGTCTCGCCGGTGAATTCAGTGGAGTAGGTGTCAGGCGCCTCGCCCAGACGGGAGCTCGAGTCCTTGAGTTCCCTGGGGCTGAAGGCGCCAAGACGGCGGACACCTTTGCCGAGAAGATGCGGGAGGTATTCGCGGCCACGGATGGTGTCAAGATCGCCAGGCCCACCAAGTGCGCGGAGCTGCGCATTTCGGGCCTGGACGATTCCGTGACAGTCGAGGATGTCCGCGTTGCAATTCGCGAGAAGGCGGGATGCAACGCGGACAACATTAGGGTCGGCACCATCCGCCCCGGTCCAGGGGGCCTTGGCGCGGTGTGGGCCAGTTGTCCCGTGGCGTCGGCCAAGATTTTGAGCGACGCCGGAAGAATCCTCATCGGTTTCGTGAACGCCAGAGTCACGCTCCTGGCGGCGAGACCGATGAGGTGCTTTAAATGCCTCTTCACGGGACACACCCGCGTCCAGTGCGCCAGCTGCTTTGACTGCAGCGGACTATGTTTCCGCTGCGGTCGACCGGGGCACAAGGCGGCGGAATGCTCCGCCGCCCCTCACTGCCCTGTGTGCGCGGCGGGAAATCTTCCCGCCAACCATCAGATGGGGCAGGGTGGCTGCAAGCCGCCCCGCACTTCTCGACAAACTTCGGTGGCTAGCTAGCCGCTAAGAGACAAGGGTACTGGATATGTTGCTGCTGAATGGGGGGGAATCACCATATATGGTGTCTACTTCTCCCCCAACCGGAGTCTGAGCGACTTCGAGGTCTTCCTCAATAACCTGGAGACCTCGATCCGGCGACTGGCGTCTGGGCACGTCCTAGTGCTGGGGGACTTCAACGCCAAGTCTGTTGCGTGGGGTTCCCCCAGGACGGACGCACGGGGTGATGCCGTAGAGGAGTGGGCGGCATCGGTGGGCCTCTGTCTCCTAAACAGAGGCTCCACCAATACGTGTGTGCGACAGCAGGGGGGGTCGATAGTGGACCTTTCGTTCGCTACCCCTGCTCTCGCCGCACGAGTAAGGAACTGGCGTGTCTTGGAAGAGGTTGAGACGCTCTCGGATCACCTGTATATCCGATTTGAGCTCTCCCGGACCCAGGACCCCAGAAGGGGTCACACGGCGCGGTGTTCTTCTCGCTTCCCGCGGTGGGCTGTTACGAAAATGGATAGGGACCTACTAGAGGAGGCAGCTATTATTTACTCATGGCTGTCTCCGCAGCCTCTGACTGAGGAGGTAGACATGGGGGCAGGCCGCTTTCGCGATGCGATTACGCAGATTTGCGATGCGGCCATGCCCCGCGTCCGAGGTCGTCGGCCTCCAAGGAAGGAGGTCTACTGGTGGTCCCAGGAGTTGGCGGACCTCCGTGCGGCCTGTACTCGGCCTGTACGCGGGGAGGACCAGCTTCATGAGGAGTACCGAGAGGCGCGGAAAACTCTGAAGCTGGCCATTAGCCGCGCCAAAGAGGAGAGGAGAAAGGAAATGCTGGAGGGTCTCGATCGTGACCCCTGGGGTCGCCCATATCGCGCGGCACAACAAAGGCTCCGCGCGTCGGCCCCCCCCCCCTTACAGAGACTCTCCAGCCCAGCTTCCTGCAGGATGTGGTTGAGGGCCTTTTCCCGCAACGGGCGGGACACACACCCCCGTCGATGGCCCTGTTGGCCGGACACGACGGGGAGGTCGAAAGTGAGGACGTTCCGCCCGTCACAGAGGCGGAGGTAGGGGCGGCTGTTCTACGGATCCGTTCCAAGAACACCGCCCCCGGGCCAGACGGGATACCTGCCCGAGCTTTGGCCCTCACCCTCGACCACATGTCGGACCGCCTCAGGGAAGTGTTCGACGCTAGCCTGGCGTCCGGATGCTTCCCTGACTGCTGGAAGAGCGGGAAGCTGGTGCTTTTAACGAAGCCGGGACGGCCTACCGACTCGGTCGCAGCCTACAGGCCCATCGTGTTGCTGGACGAGGCGGGTAAATTGTTTGAGAGGGTCCTCTCTGCCCGCATCGTTCGGCACCTTGGCGAGGTCGGCCCCGATTTGTCGGACGCCCAATTCGGTTTTCGAGCGGGGCGTTCGACGGTCGGTGCTGTGTTGCGCCTGAGGGCTGTGACCGAAGACGTAGTGAGCTGTGGCGGCGTGCTGTTGGCGGTGTCGTTGGACATCGCCAACGCATTCAATAGTCTGCCATTCAGCTGCATCAGGGAAGCACTCCTCTATCATGGGGTGCCACAGTACCTGAGGCGGCTAGTGGCAGACTATTTAGAGGAGCGTACCGTCATGTACGAGGACCGAGATGAAGTTTTAAGTAGTCGGCCCATGTCGTGCGGTGTTCCGCAGGGGTCTGTCCTTGGACCACTCCTGTGGAACATGGGGTACGACTGGGCCCTTCGAGGTGACTTCCCCGCCGGGCTGGGCGTAATCTGTTACGCCGATGACACGTTGGTCACAGCCCGGGGGGTGAACTTTCAGGAGGCGGCGCGCTTGGCTACCAGGGGAGTCTCTCTGGTGGTCGGGCGCATCGAGGCGCTGGGTTTGCGGGTGGCCCTGGATAAGACGGAGGCCCTTTTATTTCATGGGCCCCGTCGTGGTCCACCCCCTGGCGCCTCTATCGAGGTCAACTCGGTCCTCGTACCGGTTCGGGCCCACATAAGGTATCTGGGCCTGATCCTCGACGGCAGGTGGCTCTTCGACGAGCACTTCCGACAGCTTGCTCCGAAGCTGGTCGGCGCTGCGTCCGCCCTTGGGCGACTCTTGCCCAATTTGGGTGGACCCAGCGTCGCTACGAGACGGCTGTACACGGGGGTTGTCCGGTCAATGGCACTGTACGGTGCACCGGTGTGGGCGGGGGCTCTGACCGCCCAGAATAGGGCACGCCTCTGGCGCCCTCAGAGGGTTATGGCGGTTAGAGCCATACGCGGCTACCGCACCGTGTCGACGGAGGCGGCGTGCGCGTTGGCCGGGACTCCCCCGTGGGATTTGGAGGCGGAAGTGCTCGCCGAAGTTTATCCCCGGACGACTGAGTTCCGGGCGGGAAGCGGCAGTCGGCCCCCGCCCGAAGAGGTACGCGAGTGGCGTGAGGCCGCTCGCCGAGCCACGATGGCTCGTTGGTCGTCCCGGCTGGAGGCTCCACGTGCTGGCTTTGCCGCCGTGGAGGCGCTCCAGCCGGTCATCGTCGAGTGGGCAGGGCGGCAGCACGGGACCCTTTCCTTCCGACTGACGCAGGTTCTTTCCGGGCACGGCTGCTTCGGGAAGTACCTGCACTCGGTCGCTAGGAGGGAATTGAGTCCCGCCTGTCACCACTGCGACTGCAGTGAGGACTCGGCTCAGCACACGCTGGCGGTTTGCCCCAGTTGGGCGGCGCAGCGTCGGGCCCTCACTGGAGTCATCGGAGTGGATCTGTCGCTACCGGCTGTCATACGCTCCATGGCGCGGTAGCGACAGGAATTTTACCGCGGTCGCTACCTTCTGTGAGGAAGTCATCTCGCAGAAGGAGGCGGCGGAAAGGGTCCGGGAGGACGACCTCCACTCGGACCTAATTCGCCGCCGGCGAACCGGGCGACGGAGGCGTGCCTACCAGCGCCTCATGCCGCCCTGAGTGTGGCCGCGGGTGGACGGGACGGGTTTTTCCCCTTCACCCGCTATAATGGCCCCCCGCGAGGAGGCGGCGACCGTGTGTGCCTGGACGTCGCCTAATTGAGAGGTTTTTTCACCCGAAGGTGGTGCCCGCGCTTTTGCGGGCAGGCGCCAGGGGGGGTCCGGATGTCTTAATAAAAGCTGTTCCCGGATCCCTCCTACTTAAGGCGCAGTACGGCACACCGTGTGGATTTAGTCGGTTCGATTCCGACACACCGCCCCACCGAAAACCCCGGTGGGGTGACGGCCCGAGGGGGTTTCCACACGCCCAAAAAAAAAAAAAAAAAAGGTTCAGTAGGCAATAACAACAATTAATAAATTACTGCTAAAATATCTAAAGAAATAAGTAACATAGACAAGAAAATATTATTATCTAAAAGTACTGGTGTCCGTAATCGTTTACAACATTACCACCACTATATATGATACTAGCTGACCCGGCGAACTTCGTACCGCCGCAATAAATTAAAATTGCGACTATAATTTGAGATTTCAACTATCCTATCTCTCAAGTTGGATCGAACTGCACATGGTGTGCGAATTTTATTATAATCGGTTTAGTGGTTTAGGAGTCCATTGAGGACAAACATTGTGACACGAGATTTATATATATTATATATATATATATATATATAGATATATATAAGATTATAGTAACTAGACAGTGCTAAACAATAAGCGGGTGAAAGATATAATGTTCACAATTCATAAGAGGTAACTTACAGCGACGAATAGTTATTTACATTGGTCAGCTACACAATATAGTTAATTTGTACAACTTACCCAGTACGGGAACAAATAAGGCACTTAGAAACAACTGTTATAAGTATTAACCGATTTATGAGAGTAGAGGTTTTATATTTTAAATGTCGGTTACACTGAGGGTCGGCACAGAGCAGAAGTACGTGTCGTATCTCAAGCGCAGTTTTGAGACGACTGGGGCAGCGCGCGCGCGAATGGATCTCGCCACCTCGGATGAGTCATCTTGTCGAATTCTCTAGAAAAGACAGTTCGCTATACGGAGTAAGCGTCTGTCGTGCTAGTTTGTTTGTTGATAATGTATTTTTCTGTAATGAAAACTGATTAGATTATAATTTGATAATTGATTAGTTGATAAGATTGTAGTATAATTTGTAAATAGTTATGTAAGATCGATTAGATTAAGTTTTATCCTGTTTATGTAGGAACAGTATCTAGTGATCGTGACAACCTGAAGAACTGAAAGTGCTGATAGTGTGTTGTTAGCCGGCCGGCTCTGCCCGTCTGACAGACCTACACATCTCTCCAATCCCAGTCTTTCCAGGTGAGTGTTTGCTACTTTTCAACCCATAAGAGTCACAGGGTTTCAAAGGGATACTGCAAGGGAGAATACAGTAACTTCTCCAGCGAGTATCATCAGTAATAAGTAATAATTATAACAATAATTTGATAATAACAATAATACATTTTATTGTGGCAGAGCCTAGCTACATCAACAACAGTAGCTCATAAATCGGGCTGGCTCAAACCGGCTAGTTACCACGCTTTCACTGAACACTGGCCGAAAATGGCAGCTTATTGATGCTGCTTCGTTTCGTGTGGTAAGTGAAAGTTCCAGAAGCCCATGGAGGTAGATAGGTCTGGGTATTTGCGCTGCGTTAGAGAACCGTTTCAGCTCGCTGGTTATTGGGGCAGCGGGTGGCTCGTTCTGAAGGGCAGTGGGATCCGAAGAAACGGTGCTCCGTGCAGGCTTCTAGGATCTCGCACCTGCGAGGATGTTTGCCCGTTGTGTGGCCACTCCCTCGCACTCCAGGATAACGTGGGCGGCCGTTTCCTCCGCGTCGAGACATCCTCTGCATAGAGGACTATTTGTCGCACCGATGGTGAATAGGTGCCGGTTCCGTAATGGCACTTAGCCCTAGCTAAGTGGCCCGTAATGGTTCCTACAACTATTCTGATTAGCTAAGTGGCCCGTAATGGTTATTGCAACACACTCGCATTGAAATATGCAACTGTGTTGACCGAGCGCCAGTGATATTTTTATATTTAAATCTTGTGAGAAAACTCCGGCTAGAGTCCCTGACCCCATCTTGGAACCATCCGTGTAGATTCGCACTTCATGTATGCCAGATTGATCTCGGTCGTTTTCAAGTAGTTGTATTTGATACTTCCTCTCAAAGATGTGTTGTTTCGGGATCCTGTCGCATGGGGCAGCGATTAGTGGTTGATATTCCACTACTCTCTGGAAACTAAAGTTCGCCCATGGTTCAACGCTGACTGCCTCTCAGCTGAAAAGCGCAAACAGGAAGCAACGTTATCTAGACACGCGGCAGCGTTGCCACAATTTTGTTCATAAATTTTTATTAGTTATACCTGAATGTCAACACACGTTTAGGTGAAAAATGTTTAGTTTTGTTAACTGAGACAGACGTAAAGTTATTAGGAGCCGCAGCTTTAATAATTTTAGTAAAAACTGAAAAGAAAACACTTGAGGTGACGTCACTGTCCTGTGTGTGCCGCTCTCGGCACAAGGTAAAAACTGTGTAACGGGATAAGGATAACATTAGGATAGGGACAACCGTTTTTGTCAAAAAGAGACAACCTTTATATTATAAATGCAGGGGCTAAAACTTTATTCAGAAAACTAGAACGCGTCGTTTGAAATAATTAACTGTACGTTTTTCATAAACATATTTCATTTCATAGGGCCAAATTAAATTAAAGTTGTTGAAAGTTTTTCAGTTTATTGCCATATCCTGTTCTTTTTGTGAGATTCCATTAACTGAGGTGGTATTGTTTATCTTTGACTTTTGTAATTTGATTACTTTTTTTGGTACATCTAATTAACACATCACCTTTACTTAAAAAACGCAAGCTTTCATTGCACTATCCCTTTTGCAAGCTAAAATATTTTGATTTTACTGCGGTGTAACAATTTTCATAAATTCAAACTCTAAATCGTTGCTATCATTTTACTACCGTTATACTGATGGTCTTCAAATCTACACGCAAGCACCAATACATAATTTGACAATTCCCATAATTAACATCGATTTAGGTAAGATTATTTATAAGATAAAAACATGAGAGATGGAAAATAAGAAACATATTAGCTCACATTAGATTTCAATTTCAATTCCATCCCAAGCTTTTTAATCTGTATATAATCGCCTACTGAGTAATAGCCCTTAAGGCATAGCTGTCGTTTTACTGTAGACTTAAACTTGTTTATACTTAACATTTGAATATTATCTGGGATTTTATTATAATATCGCACACATTGACCTTGAAACGACTTGTTAATTTTTTGGAGCCTAGAGGCAGGTACAACAAGTTTATGTTTATTACGCGTGTTAAAAGAGCGTATATCACTTTTTTTACAGAAGTGATCTTTATTTTTATGAAGGTAAATTAGATTTAATAAATATATTGGAACGCTACCGTCATTATGTTAATTTCTTTAAATTTCTGCATCAGTAAATCATGATTTCCTAAGTTATAAATTGCTCGAATAGCCCTCTTCTGCAGCACGAAGATAGATTGAATATCGGCGGCATTCCCCCACAGTAGAATACCATACGAAATTATACTATGAAAATAACTAAAATAAACTAATCTGGCGTTTTCAACATAAGTCAGTTCACGAATTTTTCTAACTGCGTATGCTGCTGAGCTGAGTCTATTCGATAATTTATCAATATGAGGGCCCCATTGAAGCTTAGAATCAAGAGTAATGCCTAAGAATTTTGTGGTATCAACTAGTTCCAACTCGTCTTCATTTCTCATTCTTCATAGTCGTTTTCACCTGTTTAACGTTTGGAGTAGTGAACCGGATACATTTAGTTTTTTCTCCATTAAGAAGTAAATTTTTAACGTTAAACCAGCGAACCACTTTCCAAATAGCATCGTTTACGTCGTCAAAATTTGTACACATACGTTTTAGCCTAAATAAGAGTGAAGTATCATCCGCAAACAATACTATTTCGTGGTTGTTCTTAACAATATAAGGTAAGTCATTAATGTAGATTAAGAACAAAAATGACCCGAGTATAGATCCCTGCGGAACGCCCATTTTTACCACAGACCCTGGAGAAAGCTTGCCATTAATAATCAACTTTCTGAATCCTATTACTTAGATAAGAAGTAAGAAGATCCAGCGCCGTATCTTTGATACCGTAGTGATATAATTTCCTGATCAGAGTTTCATGAACAACACAATCAAAAGCTTTGGATAAATCGCAAAAAATGCCTAGAGAATCGTGGGCATCCTCCCAGGCATCAAATATATGTTTTACAAGCACTACACTGGCATCAGTTGTAGAGCGACCCCTTGTAAAACCGAATTGCTTATTATGTAACAAATTATGACAATTAAAGAAACTTCGCATTTGATCATAAACAATTTTTTCAAAAATTTTACTGAATACTGGTAGTACAGAAATTGGTCTAAAGTTAGTTGGGTCTGAAGTTTTGCCAGATTTGAACAATGGAATGATTTTACTAGATTTCATCAGATCAGGAAATACACCACTATCTACATACTGATTAAATATAAATGATAAATGACTAGCAATTACAGTAATAACAGATTTTGTAATGATTACAAAATTTCCCCAGAGGTCGGCTGTTTTTTTTAGATTTAGCGTGTTGAAAGCTTTGATAATTTCAGAAGGACTGACATGTTGAAACCTAAATACACTGTCATTCCTATCAACATTCTCCTTCAAAATTGATTCTGCAAGAGCTGGTGAGGAGTTCAAAGATTTAGCAGATGACACAGGAATATTAGTAAAAAAGTTCTCAAAAACAGAGGCTACTTCTATACCTGACGTTACTTGTTTGTTGTTAATTTTTAAACTAAACTCATTGCTTTGGTTGTGCTGCTTTCTAGTCTCACTATTATTAATGTTCCAAGTGCTTTTAACCTTATCATCGCTACTTTTAATCCTTGAACTCAGAAAACGAGACTTTGCTAATTTACAAAGCTTCCTAAACAATTTAGAGTATTCTTTGACATACATGTGAAATTGTTCACTATTATTGTAATTTCTTTCATCATATAACTCATAAAGTCTCTTTCTGCTCTTGTGTAAGCCTATAGTAGCCCATTCACTAAATGTGGCATTACTTTTAACTACAATCGTTTTGCGTGTAAAATCTGAATTAAATTCTGAACAAAATGTATCAAAAAAACATTGAAGGAAGTATTAGGGTTGGAACCTATATCTAAAAAATAATGTTGTAAGCTATCCCTAGTTTATTTTTAAAATTTTCAAAACGTTTGGCAGTTTTAGGTATTGCCAAAATATTTCTCTTTGCCACTTTCTCGTTCCTATTGTAAAAATAAATTTGTTGACCGCAATGATTAGAATCTAACTGATTTATTATTTTCTTATCTTTAATTACAACATCTGTGAATATATTATCTATGCATGTGGCTGTAGTGGCTGTGATTCGTGTAGGCTCCAAAAACAAGTTCTTCAGATTATATGACTGGAATAGTGTCCTGAACTTAGTCGTAAGTTAATATTAAAATCATCACAAATAATTACTTTTTTTTTAGATTTTGTTACTTTATCTGATACTGAATCCATAACATACTCAAACAATCAGACAAAGCTGAAGGAGGTCTATATACACTAATTACAATAAAACGGTTGAGTTCTATACAGGCTATTTCTGCAGTTCGTTCAATCGATAAACTAACCATGTCATGGTGCTCTTTAAATTTAAATTTCTTATTTATAAGTATCATAGAGCCACCATGTATTGCATTAGCTCTGCTGAAAGAGCTACCTATCTAGTGGTCATCAAAGTTGAACATGAACTGATCGCTTTTTAACCAATGTTCAGTGATGCAAAAAATATCAACAGCATTACAGTTCATGAACAATTCTATTTCTAGGTCTTTGCCCATCAGCCCCCTAATATTCTGGTGAACCAGGTTTATGTAATTTAAGTTATTATTACTTATTAATTTATGAAACTTATTACTAACTTGATTATTACTGAGCTGAGATATTAGACTTTTTATAGTCTTATTTATAATATGATAATTGCAAGAAGTACTCTCTTTTGTCTTAGTAATTAATTTAAATTATTATAAATGTCACATATACTATATGATATGTCAGTGGTATAATTGTTTGCCAACAAATTGGCAGAATCATAATTACAATTAATGTCAATTTGCTCAATAAAAGCAAGGTTTTTAGCCAAGTTCTTGGCTGTTATTGTAAGATAATATGATAGCGATACTGCTATCTGTCTCTTAAAATAAATTGAAAGATAATGTCTACCTTTCGTCAAAAAAACATTATTACTAATAATCTTTTTAGTGTCAATAAGATGAAACTTATTATAATTTGGACCATTAATTTGACATGTCAAATTATGCATAGTTATATTTAAATGATGTCTTATAAATTTCTCCTCCTGTGACAACCCTTTACTCAGTGGGAGTGTAAACATTACAATTCTTTCTACATTTAATTTGGACAATGTTTCAAAATATCTAATAAATGTCTTTTTGTTTACATTCGCCCTGTTTCCAACAAATATGGTAAGAGAAGTATTTTTATTTAATATACTACAAGAATTAAATTTTTTTTCCACAATATCATTATATGATAAGTTTGGCATGCAATAATTGCTGATTGAATAGCCCGAACATGAATTTAACATATGGGGTCCCATGCCCTTTCCAATTTCAGCACTAAACATAACTATATTTTGGTTTGGGTTAAAATCACATGTATTCTTTTGGGAACTACTGTTTCCTGGTACAATCAAGTTATTTTGCTGTCGTGGCTGTATTTATTTTCACTTCTGTCGGCAGTCCCATGACTGCCTATTTTTTTTGTTATTTTTTTTAATTATTGCATTTTGAGACCTGTAAAAAATTGCTTTTAGTGCTAAGAACAGCCATCGTAGATACCTATGTTGTGTGCTTTATGCAAACAGTATTCTAATTAATTACAATAAAGTTTATATATCTTTTCTTCAATTTTGTTATAGTTGTGCGAATAATTGATTTAGATAAGTGGACTGTAATTAATCTTATATTCATTTGCTGATTCGGTTCTGCCACGACTAAGTCACGCTAAAAACCACAAAGCTAGACTCACCTGCAGTTCTGATCTGGTGAAGAAACTGGCGGCGCAGCCGACGATAGTCTGGTCACGGCAGAGTACTTGATAGCACAGCACAGCAGTTTATAGATTCTTAATTTTCTTAAATTTCATTAAATTTTTCGACGGCCGTCGATGCGTGCGGGTTTGCGGTTAGTGCGGAAGTGCCGGTCGGGGGCGCGCATCACCATAGAACGGTTCACTCAGTCCAGCCGCGGAATTTGAACGCAACGAACCGCGGCAGAATTCAAAACAGTTCAGATCACTGAGATAACAAATGAATGAATGAATGATCGCGAGAGTAACCACTATTCACTGAAATAATTCCGCTACAAACACAGATATAATTTGGCAATCGGCAATATATAACAGGCCCTTTTATTGAAATAGCTGTCACCTATTGCATAAATACAAAAATTACTATGAAATACATTTGATTACATATAAATAATCATAGAGTACAACATTAATTAGAAACGAGCATTTTACTACGTATTTATACACCAGTGCAGCACCGCGTAATGGGCAGTGCGGCTGTTTTGTGGCTATGTGTTGCGCTAAGCTTTGTGAGTCCATCGTAGAAAGAGGCCTAAGTAAACACTACACCACCGACCGACATGCATACTGTGTACTGCAATATGAAATAGTAATTAATGGATAGACGGGTGCACCTAATAATTGGGCACTAAATCCTGTTGCTCATCGACTTGCACTTCTTCATTCTTTAAGTAAGCTTAGGATGTGCATTGCAGTAATACAATTGACGGGCCTGTTGATCTAGTGGTTAGAGATCCTCACTGCTGAGCCAGATGTAATGAATCAGTGTACCTATATGTCCTACTCCTACTAAAATTTTAAAAGTGAACGTTTGTGAGGATGTATGGATGTAGTGTACCTATTATATTTCCTACTAATATTATAAACGTGAAAGTTTGTGAGGATGTATGGATCTTTGTTACTCTTTCACGCAAAAAGCTCTATATGGATTTTAATGAAACTTTACCATAATATAGTTTATATATCAGAATAACACATAGGCTATAATTTATGAAAATATCGGCATATTGGCCAAAATAAAACGATAAATGTTAAGTAAGTCGGAAAAAAATCTGTCATCTGCGAGCTATTCTGTCAGTGCGGTGGGAAAACTGTAAGAATTACACGAATATAATGTACGGTAGGATTGTTTCTCCTAAATAGTTCTACAAAAAAGTTCCCGACAGTATATATCTATCTTTTATGTGTAAGCCCTTATTACCAAAATAGTGAACCATAAATACACATCTACCACCATAAACCACAAATCACATTTAGCAGTGACAAATTGATTTTTGTCAAAATAAATAATTTTATCGCTTCTGATATTCAAAGTAGACTTTAAATGACAAAGTTTAATGTCATTTAAAGTACATAATTTGGTCAAATATTTTAAAAGTTACGACTATATAAAATTGTGCTTTTGCCAGGAAAACGAAGAATCTATGAAGTTTGTGATCGCAGTGTTAAATCCAGAACCTCGTTGATTCGCAGATTCTGCCCATTTTTGAGTCCATATATTTACAAAAAAAACGGCCAAGTGCGAGTTGGACTAGTGCACCGAGGGTTTCGTAAAATATTTTTACTATATGAAATTTACGGTTTTCGCAATTTTTCCTTCATCTGTGCTATAAAACGTTACTTCGTACCAAATTTCAAGATTTTGAGTTCACGGGAAGTTTTTGATTCCCTTGCGAGTGTTGAAAATTTGCGGCATAAACGGCTGTATCTTTTGATTTAGATGCGTTGACTTAGATGTTTTATTTTTTACAGCTCCAAGGGACAGTAGACCTGAGTATTTGATATAAATTTCAGTTTGATACCTCCACGCGTTCCTGAGAAAAAGGTCTTGACAGACAGACAGACGGACGGACGGACAACAAAGTGATCCTATAAGGGTTCCGTTTTTTCCTTTCGAGGTACGGAACCCTAATAAAATAAATGAAATGATTTAAATCTATCCTATGAGTGAAAGAGCATTCAAAAAATCTTTATCAGATTGTCTACTGTACTACTGTGACTAACACACATTTGTAATTTGTCTTACGCTATAAAATGTTAATAATAATATGTTAATTGGACACACTTCTGAACCAATGAACCATTCCTCTAAAGTTTTCTCAAAGCTAGAACATTAGAAACTTTGCAGAGTCGCACTGGTCGCTTTTTCTGGTCGAAAAAAGTCGAAAAGACTTTCCTACTGCAGGTTGACAAATAGAGCTGGTTTATATCTTTAGAAATGGTAGTTTAAGAAGGTTTTTATGTCGTCTTACTTAGTACACGGGTGATAATATCTAGACACTTGTGTTTGATATTGTGCGGCATCTACGTAGTGTATTAACAGATTAATCGGTAGGTTCAATGAATACTGTGTGCCTCACTCGCCTATTAATTAATTACAAAATTCAATGCCTAAAAAGTGTGTTGCTTGCTAAAACATAATATAGCATTGCCTCCATCCAGCGTGGGAGAAACAAGAGTAGAGACGTGTGTTCAGTACATATGCAACACAAGTACAGAATACATATTAGTGCTTTGGCAGAAAGGTTATAAAGTATAATGATATTTTGGACATCCAGTAATGTTACACACTACTGCTACCTAGTCTAGTTGTATTGTGACTTAATCTATGAAGTTTATACTATTCAGTTCACGTACAGAGATTAGGTTTGTTGTAGTGTTACCGGCAGCGGTCCCCTGATGAAGCGGGGCCTTGAGATGTTTACTGGTCGTAAAACTGAACATAACCTCTTGATTATAAACAGTCGGTAAAAACTCGTGTTTCAGGATAAAAAGTCATGCAGAGGAAATGTTGCCCTTTTAAAGAAAGGGAGAACAAATTTGAATACACATTCTGTAGTGAACAAATTCTGTAGTAGGATAGGATAGCCTAGCTACATCAACACCAGTAACTCATAAATTGGGCTGGCTTGAACCGGCTAGATACCACGCTCTCACAGAACACTGGACGTCTAATAGCAGCTTATTGATGCTGCTGTGTTTCGTCTGGTAAGTGAGAGTTACGGAAGCCCATGGAAGTAAATAGGTCTGGGTATTTGTGCTGCGTTAGAGAATCGTTTCAGCTAGGGTAGTGGGATCCGAAGAAACAGTGCTCCGCTGGCCGCCCGCGGTTTGTAGGGGAGCCAATTAACATGGTACCCACACTTGACAGGCTGCCCCACCGACCACGCCATACTCCCTGGGTTGCTCCATCGTGTCGGCCGGCGACCAGATGAAGAGGACCCGATGGCGACTGTCGGGGAGATTTGGGCGTCCCCGCGGTCCCCACGCGAATCAGTGTATTATACTTGCGAGCTGTTTGGTTCTGTATGCGGGGCTTCTTCCAACTTCAGTCTCCCCTCCCCCCTTCACTCTATAACTCAATGACGAAGTCCGAAAAGAAAAATAAGTTTCTCTAACTTAAAGTGCACTTCTGTAACATCCGAGGAATGCACTCATATCTTTACGATGTCCATCACCATCTTGAGACGGTGGGACGGTGGTCCTCTACTCGTTTTAACGGAGACGCAGATTTGTAATCTGTCTGACCTGATATACCTCCATTACACAGGATATATCCTGGAGACCCAATTTTACCCCCATTTGGGCGTGTTCGTTTATATCAGGGACGAGATCTATTGTCGGCGTCTCTATGACTTGGAGGTTCCGGACTTCTCTGTCTTATGGTTTCACGTGAATACTGGCCTTGATAACAAGGCTTATGGACCAACTCAGCGATACTACAGACACGGTCCAGCAACGTTTTTCATCTGCGCAGTTGGTGTTCTTGGGGCATTAGCCCACCATGGGAAGTGGCTGTGCCCGTACCGATATTGCCTGCCGGCGTCAGGTGACGCTTGCGGTTGGATGTGCCAAGCTTTGGAATACTTTATTCCTTTTCATATCCCTTGAAACCCGCCCATGGTTGGCAGCTGAAAGGCGTAAGCGGGAAGCATATTTGGCCTAGGCTGACGCTCGTAGAAAGAAAGCCGTGGGTCTTTCAGCCAAGAAGAAAGCCTATAATTTTGGTGCCAAGTCCTGCAAAAAAGTGACCATAAGAACTCGTTTTGAGCATATTGGCCGTATTGGGGGACAAGTTAGCATCTTATTCTTCAGGGAGTAAAGTTTTCTGGTCTCTTACCAAGTCGTTGAGTTGAACTTCTGTCGCTCATGGCTCTCACCTCTGCATAAACCTGATGGTTATCTGGCCCACAGCAGATATTCTTGTCTACACAGCAAAAGTAAATAATAGTCGTGCAAATCCGCCAAAAAGAGGTACTTAAATGTTTGTTGCATCTAGAGGTGAATAACGTGGCTTGCGGACCAGATGGCATTCCCGCAGTGGTTCTTATGCCCACTGCTGCGCAGCCGAGTTGTCTCCTGTTCTGACACGCCTGTCAAATCTCATTAGAAACTGGCAAGGTCCCAAGATCCTGGAAGCTTGCTAACTTTCAACCTATACCCAAAATGGGAAGCTGTGCAGACCCAGCCAATTATCGATCAATTGCAACCACCTTCATAATATGCAAGATTATGGAGCGCATTTTGAACAACCATCTCCTGACATACATAGAAATCAACGAGCTTCTCAGTGACAGCCGATATGGTTTTCGCAGACGGTCAATAGGGGGACCTCTTGATATATGCCACCCACTTATGGAGCGAGGTTTTGGAAGGTCCTGGTGAGGCAAAAGTTCCCTAGACATCTTTAAGGCTTTTGACCGGGTCTGATACGAGACCCTTTTAAGTAAGCTTCCAGCGTACGGCATACCAACCGAACTCTGATTACAACTATCAGATATCTGATTTCCTGAAGGAATCAGACGATCCGAGTCGTCGTAGATGACTGCTCTTCCGATCTAATAGCAATTAACGCCGGGGTACCCCAGGGATTTCTTCTTTCTCTGCAACTTTGTTCCTGCTCCATATTAACAACCTTTAACACAAGACATTATTGGCTAAGCCGATGACCGTTGTAGAGGGATATATGTCCAATGCGCGACCAAGTTCACGTGAAATTGTGTCTTTGAGAGTGTCCATGATTGATCACGATGGTTTGACAGTGTAGCAGGTGTCCGAATAGGTTCCGGATGGGCAGCGGCAGTCAGCCTCAGCCCGAAGAATCTCTTAAGAGGCGTGAGGCTGCTTGCCCGCCACAAAAAAAAAGGTGTTGGAATGGGCTGACGCCAACCGCGTTAATTTTAACGTTTCTAAAACACATTCAACCCAACACGCTTGTCTCTTTTCGGCGAAAAGGGGTGCTTTCAAACTTGCACCCACTTTCCAAGGTGTGTCCTTACCGATTACTGATCATCTAGGGCTTCTGGATGCCCAGATTACATACATACATTCTTCAACTAAGTAAGAAAAAATTTAAAACTTGTATAAAACGCACACTATGTAAACAAGTATATTATAAACTTGATAATTATATGGATGATAACACTGCTGGGCAAAATGATGGTACAGCTCCACAGCACTGTACGTGAGTAGGTAGTTATGGTGGTCTTTAGATTCTGGTTTTTCTGAATTTTCACTTTTGTATTTTTTTTTTATTTGACATGTATCTTTTTATTTATATTTTCATTATTATTTGAGACATTGTTAATTTTACAGAACATTGATATTATCTATAGGTGTACTGTGTTGACTTTGAAGGTATTACATTTTTTTAGTTATTTATGATTATGATTTTTTAAGCTTAATTTAGAAAATATTGCATTGTTCATGTGAGAACTGTGTAGTCACTTATTTGGTTCAATGTTGCTTGGCAGTGCTGAGTATGTCATGCTCGCCTAGAAGTCCTACAAATATTGGCGTATATGTCGGGTCGTTCGGTTCCCTTCAATATGGTTGATCTGTACGATGGCTGGCATGTGCGTCATGCTCGTGGTCGGGGCTGGTCATCTCCGGACTGCTATTACTTAAATATGTATAGTAGTAATTAGCGCGTCTATTTATATTTTAGAATAATAGATATGTTACATTGTCCTCACATTTCATTTACGCTTATAAGCAATGTAACCAGAAATTTGTAAGAAACTTTTGAAAAAGAGTGTCCTTGGAGTTTCTTGCCTGTTCTTCCCCAAAAGATTTACATATTTTAACAGGTAACTAGTTTCACAACTGATCTAGTCTGACTGACTTCTACTCCTGATAATTAAAAAATACTTATTATTGGTTTAACTTAAATAAATGGTTTTGATTTTGATTTTACAATCACGTTGAAACTTAACTTAGGTCAACAAATTGAGTCCATGGCACAGACAGCTTCCAAGAAATTGTGAGTAATTTCGAAGGTTCAGCTTCAGCTCTTCTGCAGGTCTTCAGCCCTGAACAGCTGCTTAGTCTTTATACAACTCAGCTTTGATCTTGCATGCATACTGCAGTCACCTTATTGATGGCTCAACAAAATGTCAACTTACAGCACTGGACTCTATCGACAGAAGAGCCCGTAAGGTTATCAACGGTGAGCATTGTCGTTAAGTCGCCTGCTTATCGGTTTTCTAAAGGATTTACTTTAGGATTTACTTAGTAAGTGGGCGAAGGCTCTCTTTGAACTAATTAGACGATCTCCATTCCTTTATCGGACGCCTAGAGGCAGACAGAGGTTCCACGCCTTCATTGTCGAAACACCAAAAAATCGTATAAAATATTTTGAGAGCTCCTTTCTGGTTCGAGTGGCCAAGGTCTGGAATGAACTGATTTTATCTATTTTTCCAGACAATTATAATCTTGTAATGTTCAAGAGTAGAGTGAATAGGTTTCTTTTAGATAGGCGTGTACCATCTTCGTCTTCATCATCACTTTCCATCAGGTGAGTTGGGAGACAAACGCCTATTACAACAAACAGCCTAAAACACCCACACCATAAATACAGTAGAGGTAACAAAAAATAATGATTCAAAAATAAGTATGAAGATTAAATAATGTATATACTGCACTTTTACACAGCAGTCACGTTTAACTGCTTATTTTCCCAAAAGCACTATTATTACAAAATTAATAGAATAAGTAAAAACGAAGAAACTGATACTGCCATTATCAGATATAACTAAGACTGGGTTGCCTCGAAAACGTTATTAAAACATAAGTGCGGAACGTACAAGAATTGGTGCCGATTCTGTTGTTACAAAACTCTCCAAACTAAAAAATCACTAAAATTTAGTTTATTCCTGTAAATGATATTTCGTATCCTGAAAACGTAGGACTAAACTTATTTTAATTTAACAGAACCAAAATAGGATAAGTTACTCAACGTAGTCCATATTTGCTTATTTGTTATTCTGTTGTACGTACTGAACGTCTAAAATTAGAAAGGTCACACTAAAAATACTAGACCTCATATAAATACATGCCTACAAACTATTTGTTCTATCGAAATTGGGTAAAGTATTTTTATTTTACCCAACGCTCGTTAGATGGCGTTGTACCAGTCGGCTGATTCACGTTGTTAGTGAGCCTCCGGTAGTAGGTATATAAGCTTTCGAAGAAATACATTTTTGTACTTGCATTAAACGGTTGTTTTATTACTCACGTGTGAACCGTACCTTGCAGCTATCTAAGCTAACATTTTTTGGGCCTACGGAGCCGGATAGGTTTATTGATGGTCATCATCAATAAATCCTCAGCAATTCGATCCGTTAGCTTCTTGGCTATGCTATTGCCCCGCTGGCAATAGTGTACGGTTAAAAGTTTCAATCCAGAGTGTGAAAACAAGTATTGTAAGTTATTGACTTTAAAATTAAACTTGCAAGAATATCAGTGACAAATTGCTTTAGTAATGTAGAAGATTTTGGGACTTGTAACGTTGCAGTTGTAATTTATTGTAGTGTTTACTTTAGTTTTAGACTTAGAATAATTAAGCAAATTTGGTTCATACTGGGAACCTATGCCCGATTTCACCGGGTAAATGTTGCTAAAACACTTGTAAAATATTTAGATTTCATCATACACTTGTGATTTTGGCTTGTCGTTACAAATTCTGTGTTTAGATTTTTCCACTGTAGTTAATGTAGATAGCTTGTAACTTAGAAATTTACTATAGATTGTGTACTTTGGTGAATTTATTGTGTTGATTGTTGGGTATAATTAATGATTTCATTGTAAACTATTAGTGATATAATTTTTCTTCTTCAATCTTTATAACAAAAAATTAATCCGACGAAAGAAGAAAGAAACTGAAAAGTGAAAAAAAACTCGTTAGCATAACTAAACTCCTACACTGATGTAAATACCTAAATAATTTTGAGTCAGTTCCAAAACTACAAACAAATGAAAACTAAATTTAATTCGATGTAAAAACAGAATAACATATTCGAAATCTTTAACTAAGAAAAAAAAAATGTTTTTTTTTTAGTTTAGTAGCGTGAACCACATAATCGGCACCATTGTCTGACACGCTTTTAAGGCGGCAAACCAATCTTGAACATTAGGAGTCGAGTCACGGCGGCGACGCTCCCACATCGCTGAGTCTCCCACTTTAGATGTTACAGCTATCGAACACCTCACCAGGAACATTTTACCGGCACGAGCGCACTTCGCGCCTTGTTACATTACTTAGCACAACCCCGTCACGACCCACCCACCTCCAAATACTTTAGCATGAATGGAAAATATTTAGCAATTTCCCGGATGAATTAAAACGGCTTAATAAATGGCCTCTATTGATGTTTATTATACACACTGCTAAGAGCACTCGCTTTACCGTACCCAAATTACCGGGATCATTATTTAAGGATCTTTAAAAGCGTATAAAAACATAATCATCTAAGTTCAAGTGCTTTCTCGGATTGGATGCTCGACGTACGATTTGGTAGGCTAAAAACGACATGTCTTGGTACTTAAGTGGTTAAATATAAGGGACACAAAGGGACCGGGACAGAGGAATAATCAGTGTTGTCCGGCCGGGACCGGCGGGGACGAGCGAGGAGCGCGGGGTGAGGCGACCGTTCGCTCGAATTATATTCACTATCCGTCAATAAGCTGTTTGTGATACCGCGCTTAGTGACGCCTACAGGCTGTGTGCACAGTAACGGACGGCAACGGAAACATTTCAATAAATTTAATATATTTCATTGATAATGTTGCGATATTCATGTTTAATGAGAAATTGACACATGTTAATACTTATCCGCATAATTTTCGAGAAGTTTTTCAGATTAAAAGAAAGGGGCTTTCGGATTTTCCGGGCAGACATTTCAATGGCGAATGAAATCCATTATTCTGAGACGACGGGGATAAGCTAGTTGCGTATAAGATGCAGCCGGCATATATTGAACGGAATAGAGATTTTGTCATTATTTAAGTGTTATAGAAGTTCAAATGCGAAACCGATGCACCCGCCAAAGCTTGACTTCAATGCGCACTAACCTTCATATCTATATACTTTGTAAGTAGCATGACGTTAAATAAACGCTTCACCTATGAGCGTGCTCGATGGCTGCGGTGCGCCCGTCCAATCCTTCTCGTTTAATGTATGTATAGAACGCGTGTGGCGTGCGGCGGGCACGCACGAGCGCGCGCCGCATAACAATTAGGGGCCCCTACCATACACATACGGACGGACGCGACCAGCTGGACGACCATCATTACACAACACCCTATGCTTTATAAACTTTCTTCGTTATATACTTAGACTGGGTTTCTACAAAATATTTTTACTACCATTTGGTAATAAAGTAATATATCTTTGCAGCGGACCTACCTGAACCTGAAATTATTATTACTAGTGTTCGCCCAATAGTAGACCAAAATCATTAACTGTTTTTAAAAAGAAAAAACATTTTTATATTTTATGTGTAAAGACTTTATACTGATTGTTATATGTATAATAATTCAGAATACAAACTGAGTTCATCAACCTGAGTATTTTAAAATATTTCTCGGGTTGAAGTAGGCGTGTTATTACCCCGGGGGGTGAACTTTCAGGAGGCGGCGCGCATGGCCACCAGGGGAGTCTCTCTGGTGGTCGGGCGCATTGAGGCGCTGGGTTTACGGGTGGCCCTGGATAAGACGGAGGTCCTTTTATTTCATGGGCCTCGTCGTGGTCCACCCCCTGGCGCCTCCATAGAGGTTAACTCGGTCCTCGTACCAGTTCAGGCCCACATAAAATATCTGGGCCTAAACCTTGGCGCTTCGACGAGCACTTCCGGCAGCTTGCTCCCAGGCTGGTCGGCGCTGAGTCCGCCCTTGGGCGACTTTTGCCCAATTTGGGTGGGCCCAACATCGCAACGAGACGGTTGTACACGGGGGTTGTCCGGTCAATGGCACTTTACGGTGCACCGGTGTTGGCGGAGGCTCTGACCGCCCAAAATAGGGCGCGCCTCTGGCGCAATCAGAGTGTTATGGCGGTTAGAGCCATACGCGGATACCGCACCGTGTCGACGGAGGCGGCGTGCGCGTTGGCCGGGACACCCCCGTGGGATTTGGAGGCGGAAGTGCTCGCCGAAGTATATCGGCGGACGGCTGAGTTCCGCGCGAGAAGCGGCAGTCGGCCCCCGCCTGAAGAGGTACGCGAGTGGCGTGAGGCCGCTCGCCGAGCCACGATGGCTCGTTGGTCGTCCCGGCTGGAGGCTCCACGTGCTAGCTTTGCCACATTGGAGGTGCTCCAGTCGGTCATCGTCGAGTGGGCAGGGCGGCAGCAGCGTCGGGCCCTCACTGCAGTCATCGGAGTCTATCTGTCGCTACCGGCTGTCATACGCTCCATGGCCGGTAGCGACAGGAATGTTACCGCGGTCGCAACCTTCTGTGAGGAAGTCATCTCGCAGAAGAAGGCGGCGGAAAGGGTCCGGGAGGACTACCTCCACTCGGACTTAATTCGCCGCCGGCGAACCGGGCGGCGGAGGCGCGCTTACCAGCGCTTCATGCCACCCTGAGTGTGGCCGCGGGTGGACGGGAGGGGTTTTCCCCTCCACCCGCTATAGTGGCCCCCCGCGAGGAGGCGGCGTCCGCGTGTGCCTGGACGTCGCCTAATTGAGAGGTTTTTACCCGAAGATGTTCCGGATGTCTTAATAAAAGCTGTTCCCGGATCCCTCCTATTTAAGGCGCAGTATGGCACACCGTGTGGTTTTAGTCGGATCGATTCCGACACACCGCCCCACCGAAAACGGCCCGAGGTGGTTTCCAGACACACAAAAAAAAAAAGGCTTGTTATGACACTAGGATATAGAAGTGATTTGGTCAAATTAAAACTATTTCTAATTCTTAGACACTATAATATAACTGTAGAGGTCAAGCTATAAATTAAACATTTAAAAAGACTTATTTTGAGGAACTTTAAAGTATGAATAAAATTTCGTAAAAAGCTTTTATAGTACCAGAAATTAGTTACCAGATAGTAGCAGCTGATCAATTCAATTGTATTAAATTTAAGTAAATTAAGTTATAATGTTGAAATACATACCGACCACTTAAGTATCAGAGTTTCACTTCAACTGAGTGAACTGACCACTAAATTACTTTAACTGCCAACTGCTTTAACCCGACCGCAAATATTCCGCTACATTCATCAGATCTTTTGTTCCAATTACCCCGGTACCGAATACCACTGTGACGACAAGAGGTGTTCGTTTTGTACATATTGGCTTAATAACAGCTATTGTTGTTATTGTTTACGTTAGGTAACAGTTTTTGCTTCATTGCATATTATAATGAAGATATAGAGTAACTACTTTCTGTCCTTGTCTGTACGTTGGTCGTTCGTACGTGAAATATATTCACTTTGTAGCGTTTGTAGTCTATGGGTCCGGTTACTCATTATTGGCCAAATAGTAGACGAGTAAATTCTGATTCTTACTTTATTTTAATTATTAAACTGTTTGCGCTTGTACCTACAAATGATGGAATTAAAATTAATAAAGTGTGATGATGACCACACCAGTTCTAACCAATATCAAACAAGATTAATTAAAATGCTTATATGTTCATAATAAAGTCATTATATAATACGGCCAAACAGTATTTCATATTCCTATCCTGAAAAACAGGTCGTTGATTGATTGGTAATAATTATGGTAGTTTCTAAGCTGCTGAAACTTTTATGAATATACAGTTTTGTGACAATCGACATTCCCTACCATTTTATTATCTAACCTTCAAGAAAAACTAGTGAACATTATTGTGACAAGTCAGTCAGACAACGTCGCACCTGAACGTCTGTTACCGCAAGATACCGCTCTGTTGCCCGTGGTATTCAAACCGTAACACTCAAGTAGGTGCTCTATCGTCACTGCAACATTACTATAATTGTCCCTACGATCCCAAATACACAAGTTTTAATTAAGTTTGTAAGCGAACAATAGTTTCCCTTGAATTGGAATGAGCATCCGCGCTTGTATTAGCTTTTTCAGCTGAAATATTTACTGAATTTGTTCACAAAATGCACTGAATGGAACACGCTTTGTGAAGGCGTCGAAACAACACCTATTCGTTATGAGAACGTACGTATTCAGAATTAAATTTCTCAACAATATCGTGTTACCTTTTTCACCTTAAAACGTATAGAGTATCGAGTTGCACTGTCACAAAACGGTCAGGCGCAAAGCTGGTAGCCTGAGGGCGCGACACAAATATTTACAAACAGCCCATAACATTTTGACTGATTGAATTGTCGTTGATTCGCCCAACTTGAGCACAACAGCTTGACTAGGGCAAACATTATGCGCCAAAGAAGGCCTGATCCGTTCTATTATACTTTGGGTCTTAGAGCTAAAGTGTAAATACGATTATCGCAGTCAATTAACGACGCACGAAGGGTCAAACGCGATTTACTTTATACTTATCCAATTTCGTCTCCAGTAGAGAAATATATCCATTGTAATTATAATGCCTATAGAAGCAATCGATTGTTGATTGTAACCAACCCTTAGGTGGGACACACACATACATTGACGATTTTATTGATCAAACATTTATAGGTTTTATATAATTCACCTAATACACACACATCCACACAATACCTATATTTTAAAACCGTTTCTGTAGTGTCTTGTAATTTATCAAAAATATACACTGTCAGGAGTGTAGCTTAAATTATTGTCACGTTCTATTCAGATTCTGACAGCCTTTCCATATAGTGCCTATATCAACTTGACCTACTCATTCATGTACCACCATTCTTTGAGCCATTTTAAGTAAATCTGTATAGTGAAAGGCGGACGTTTAATAGACCGCATGTGCTGGGAATGTTTCGATCATTTCAGTAACATAACACATTGAGATCTAGATTACTTCGGGTTGAATCAGCTCGCTTTGTTCTCTCGGTAAACAATAAAAGACTCTTTTAAAGACGTTGTTTATTGCAAAAACGATCCACGTGAAAGTATGAACCAAATATTTATATTTGCTTTGTTTATGTCGCATCTTGCAGTTCTGGCAGTACGCTGTATCGCTTTAGCACTAACCTGGACGCGTAGCTATGTAGGACAAATATGTATTACACTTTTTAGTTCAGAAATATTATCCAATAGTGTAATTATTTCAGCAAGGGTTTTAATAAAGTACATTGTTGGATCGCCAGCATCCATATCTTTTGTAAAATAAGTACCTAATTGAGAAACCGTGTATTAGCATGGTAAATCAATCAATTTGCGGTATAATTAATAATCTATATGTCAACCTAAACATTAGGGTTTCAGTGTAGAAAAAATATCTGTCTAGTAAATCTGACTGGAAAATTTTGCTCAAATATTTGACAGACATATATTTTGTAACTGTCAAAGATTTGCGCAAAATTAAAACAATTAAAAAACATATTTTCAACGTCGTTCGTCGAACAACGTTCCCAGACGTCAAACAATTACAATTACCAATAGTTACATGCCTTTTATAAAAATATATATTCGTTTTTCCTTTGTTACGACTTTATTAAAGATAACTTAAATATCCCACCAAAACATTTTCAAGTAAAATGTTGCCAAGACGAGACCATATGGCTCGCACTGTCAAACAGTTATCAGATCTCATGTAGAGCCAAGCTTCTAACTCTACACGCCCTCACTCTACAAGCCCTAACTTCACAAGCTCTACACCTCAGTCAAAATAGGTGGTCTGGCCGTTTTGCTACCGCCACATGGGAATAACGTGAAAAATTTATTCATTGTTCATTACTTTTCTGTTATACAATAGTTCTTGTAGTAATGAAAGGCCCAGACCACATACTTTCATAGGCTCATAAACTTAAATTGTTTTTTGAATTTTCAGTAGTTTAAAAAAAAAATGGCACATTTTCCAATTAATTCTAAAAATATAAATGATCGCTGATAAATTAAAAAGTTTAAAACCGAATTCGTTGAAATTTATAGCACTTTTTAATATCATCGCAAGCTACAATATCAAACAGTTTCAGACACCTGCATACGTTCTTTTCAAAGTTATTAAATGTTGAAAAAAACGTTCTTCTTTCAGTTTGACCTTCATTTGCTGTTAAACAAAAGCTCTTAGCGACTTATAATAGATTTCATTTTGTAGGTAATTTAATGTAAAACAAAAAAGCATTAGGCACATATGATG
This sequence comes from Callimorpha dominula, assembly GCA_949752705.1. Lineage (NCBI taxonomy): Eukaryota > Metazoa > Arthropoda > Insecta > Lepidoptera > Erebidae > Callimorpha > Callimorpha dominula. Next base: position 19,766,279 of record OX457009.1, on the reverse strand, counting down.
AAAAACGTAGGTACTGGAAACGAGATATCACACGAAATGTAAAAAAAGTCTTTTTTTTTCGTTAAATTGGTAAATCAAAATAACGCCCCACTTGTCCAGACCCATTTATCCAAAAATAAAAATGCATGGTAATCGAAATGTCCATTTTTGATCACAAAACAGCTAGGTTGGCTGGGCTATAGCTTTCATACCAAATTTCAACTTTCTAGGACTTCAGAAAGAACCCTAAGAATTTTGATGATCATCAGTGAGTCAGTGACGAAATCGGAGTTTTTTAGATATCAATAAAATCTAAAGTATAAGAGCTATGTAATTGAAACTTTATATGTTTAACAGGTCTCCTATTGACATTATATCATGAGATTTTGTGTATCTAGTATAATCCAAACCCAAGTTGAGAGTTGAGATGAGAGTTCAAAAAAACGACGAAGCGGTTCGAGAAAAGGTAGGTAATGCCCTTGCGCTTCGCTTGGCTCGTCTTGGAGGGGTCACTACCGTGCCTCCAGATAAATTAACTAAAAGTAGTGTTTTCAGAGTAAACTTTTTATTTGAATATGTTTTTCAATGTATCTAATAAATATCAGTTGAAATAAAACGACCTGAAGAAACAATTACTAAATGATCTCTAACTGGGCAGCTCTAAACAGATATGTTAATGTGTACAATTCATTCCTTTCCGTCCGTCACAGTCGATGCATTGTGCGCTTTCTTTTGACAAACGGCCTCACTACGCTAAACCACTAGAGTTTTTATTCTTTTGTTAAGTTTATTCATTATTTTATTTTTCGCTCTTTATTGCGTTATGTATATTATTTATCCCTCTAATATTCCTTATTCTTCAACTTTCAAGATTCTCATAAATGTTATTAAAAAGGGAATTTATCAAAAACGAAGTCCATGTTCCTTATCGCTTTGTCTAAACTTAGCAACCGATTTTACTTCTCTAATCGTTAGCAAGGTTGATTGTACATTAAATAAAGTTATATTAAAATGATGAAACTCAACATCCCATGTTTTTACCTAATTTTCCTTCATTTTAAATAATATAAAAAACAATGAAAGAAGGCCGCTGTCGTCGCCGTACGAAGGTCCTTATCGTGTTTTAGAAAGAAATGGAAAGGTATATAAAATTCAGTTACCTAATAGCTCATATATCGATAGACAGACTGAAGCCAGCGTATATCTTGAATGAGGAAGGTGAAGGAAGTAAGGTAAATAAAGTACAAGTTTGCCCAAATATAGTAGACGACAAATGCAGCAGTGGTTATCACAGCGTTAACAAAGATATAGAGCATAAGTCAGTTGATAAGAAAACTAAGTGTGGTCGGATAGTAAAGCCGCCAGTCACATTTAATATATATTTATGTTGTTTTGTAACACTGCATAGGAATGATAGCGCGATGTATAAGGTGTAGTGATGGATGGAAGTAGTCACAGGCGCTGCCGTGACGCTGAGGATTCTAAGGGATGGAATTAATTATTGCAGAGCGGGTCGTCACGGCAGCTACCAATAAAGTTAGTGTGGATGTGTTTAGAATAAGGTTGTTTGAGGTAAATACATAATATAATGATTTCGGGCAAGCACGCCGAACATTATATGTATGTAACCTCTAGCGTGCAAAATAGCACACATTGTTATTTCTTGGTTGTAAGCAAATTATCAGTATTATGAAATGCAAGATGTTGAGCAATATATATTATATATAGTATTTGAGTATCTTATAAATGGATCACATTGTATTAACAAGTAATTGTGTAGCATTGTGTAGCTGTTTGCCAAAATTAGTGTAGAAATGGGCAAGTCATACAGTAAAAATGAAGAGATTATTATAGCCCAAAATGGAGCAAATAAACTGGATTTTTCGTACATGGAAAGTCATTTGAAAACTTATGGAGGAATTTTAGTGGCTATTTGTGTACTATTGTCTGTAATTATATTGTGTAAATGCTATAGAACATGTTACAGTAAAGGAAAAAAGTGGATTCAGAAACAGACAGAGAGTTCAATTCAAAGTATTCAACAGGCAAAGCCACAGCAAGTACAAGTATAAAACGTATTTGTAAACACCTCAAGGAATGTGTAATTCAATCCTTTGGAGTTGCAATGTTGTAATCAGTTGTGTGACTCACGGCAAGTGTATTAAGCCAGTGAACTAAATGTAATAAATGGTAGGGTGACCATAAGTTTCGGTACCAATATAAATTATTTTTTGCGTAATAATTTTTTTTGTGTATTGTATTTGTCGAGTAATTAATGTTTATCGTGTTTTATTCTATACTTTTTAAAATAAATTTTTTGTTGTTTTGTTTTGTTGTGATTAAATTTGTAAATTTTTATTATGTAAAATTTGGGGGGAGTATTGTAGGGACACAGATGTGTGCGCGGTATGTATATGTGTGTGTGCAAGTTAGATCGTATGAAAGTAGAGTCGGCCAGTTGCTGTGCAGTGGCCCGACAGAGCGTTAGGTTGTAGATTGTCGCGTATAGTAATCTGGGGAATATTATTTTATCATACGAAATATATTATTCACATGTCAAGTATTGTTGTATTGGGAAATTCGTGTATTAAACAAAGTTTATTAATTGAACAACAGTGTTTTCTGTCAGACCAGTGCCGCGACCCTAGTAGCTCCTCAGTTATCCCACATTTGTATAAAGCGTGGACATAGTAGTAGTCGCGAGTTAGATTCTCGCCTGAACTTGAATGTGTACTGAAAATAGGTATCAGCATAGTAGTTACGGAGTCTGACCATCTGATATCCTTTAGTTCTGTTAACTTATTGTTATAGTTTTGATAATTATAGCATAACCTACAATCGCTGCACTAGCGGACCGATGCTATTTATTTTAATGATGAAAGCACGAATATTCGACAATATATCACTGAACATATTTAATATCGAAAGAATCATTACCTTTATCGCCGCAATTATCGTCGCTATAAACAATTGACACCACATTCAGTTTTCACTGCACTTCATACTTGAAAACATGTAAATGTATTATTGTATAGCAGCTGTTCACGCGGACGCATCGCAGACTCAAGTAGGAGAGAGACAGATTCTGATGTCGAACGCTGCTGAACGCGGAGGCCGATTGTGCCGCCTCACAGCGAGGTAACCTGTGCAGGTAACGCCGCATGAGTCATGTTTTTTCGTGCGTGCAGCCGGCTCCATCGAATTATAAGACGTTGTCACGTCAAAAAAGATCGTGTACCTTCTAATTATTACCGCAATAAAGTCCCGATTTACACATCCAAAACATAGGGTATCTTTTATCACGAACAAAAGTATTGTTATATCCGAATTGATTAACAAAATCTACTTTAACAAGAGAGACGCCGCGGGAAAAAGCTAGTATTTCATAAATTTACAGAGATCTGTAAAGAAATATACATATAAACGATATATATATATCCTACTAATATTATAAACGTGAAAGTTTGTGAGGATGTATGGATGTATGGATGGATGTTTGTTACTGTTTCACGCAAAAACTACTGAATGGATTTTAATGAAACTTTAAAATAATATAGCTTATATATCAGAATAACACATAGGCTATATTTTATGACGATATTGTGTATATTGGCCAAAATATAACGATAAGTGTTAAGTAAGTCGGAAAAAAATCTGTCATCTGCGAGCTATTCTGGCGTGCGGTGGGAAAACTGTACTGTGTAAGAGTTACACGAATATAATGTACGGTGGGATTGTTTCTCCTAAATAGTTCTAAAAAAAGTCCGCGACAGTATATATCTATCTTTTATGTGTTATCAGATGATATCATTTTTACAAAAAAAAGTGAACCATAAATACAATAAAATTAGTTTTTTTATTTCCAATTCACATTTAGCAGTAACAAATTGATTTTTATAAAAATAAATATCTTTTATCGCTTCTGATATTCAAAGTAGATAAACTTTGTCTTTTGAAGTACGTAATTTGGTCAAGTATTTTAAAAGTTACGACCATAATATAAAACTGCGGGCGAGGGGCGGGGGGAACATCGCTTACCGCCGACGCGGGCCGGCGGCGGGCAGACGCGTGAGGGCAGACGTTGTTGACGGTTGTGTCCGTAATGGGAATTTTCAAGACACTAGCGATTTGCTAAAAGGCTCGGTATACATTCATTTCTATTATATACTAGCAACCCGCCCATGCTTTGCACGGGTACAAATTATACACCTAAACCTTAATCATGAATCACTCTATATATTAGTGAAAACCGCATGAAAATCCGTTCAGTAGTTTTTCAGTTTATCGCGAACAGACAGACAGACGCGGCGGGGGACTTTGTTTTATAATATGTAGTGAAGATATTGAATGTGAGGATGTATCGATGTTTGTTACTCTTTCGCGCAAAAACTCCTGAATCGATTGCGATACTTCGTGTGAAGATAGCTGGAGACCTAGATTAACACATAGGCTTCTTTTTATCTCGATATTCCCTTGGCATCTGAGTTACGCGGGTGAAACCGCGGGGCACAGCTAGTATATAATTATATATAGCGCCGTACCGGTGCACTTCGCTCGACACGTTCGATTGGAGCGTTAATTAAAATTTTATTCAATTGTTCGATCGCAGTGCACTCTCATCTGTTCTGCGGTTAGATAACAGCTTTGATCAAACTTTACATAGAGGAGAATGCCTGCTTTAGACATACCTTTAACCTGCAATACTGTTCTACGTGTATATTTGATGTAATTTTAATAAGCACGTCATAACGTTTGACGGACTTGTTAAAGGATTAATATTATATTTATTGTTTTTAAACTACATATTAGATGTATAACTCGGGACGTAATACGAACGGTGCAGTTCGATCGAAACGTCGGGTAACTAAAAAGGTTGTATACTTTATAAATGTTATCGCAATTAAGTCCCGAGCTACACATCTAATATACATATTTATTGTTTGAATTTTGACAGGAACGGTGGTTCTTTGAGCGGCGGCGTTCTTTAGACGTTCTTGTTCATTGGCGGTAGGCCAGGCGGAGATTCAGTGATTTCAGAGATTTTGATCCCATACAACTTAAATTGTTAAAACTTTGACCATGAAAGTGTTAATAAATTTAGAAAAAAAGTGTGAGTGTCTGCAATTCACACACGGCAGAACCGAAATTATATTTGTGACTTGATTTTATTGAATATTTCTATTATTAATTGTAGTTTTTGTCAACTTTTAGTGCATGCATTAGAGTTTGAATTACACCGTTTACTACGATTTATTGCTAAATCGTTTTTATTTATTTCGCTAATATAGAGGGCAAGTATCCGTATCGAAAAGGATAGTCCCCCTATTTGTTTTTGCGGATAGTCGCCCTGGGCACAACTAGGTATATATATTATTATTTAACGGGCAAAACAGATTTATTTATTTTGCTGCTTTTTTCAACTAATTGTGACAATTTCAGTTGATGATTATTTGGCACAGAATGTTTTGAGAATTTCAATTATACTAAATGGAAATCAGATGAATGTGGTTGCATGAAACTTGTACAACATTACAACAACTATGTTAGGGATGTTGGTGGGGTTCCAGCACTCTTCTATAATTGCCTCTCCTTAATAAATAATTAACAAAGGATCTCAATAAATAATAAAGACCGATTACTTAAATTTATAAAAAGAAATTATCTCAAAAACTCATAAAGAGTCATCTATTCCCGCACGAGGCAAGTATCCCTCGAACCATTTTGACCGTTAGGCTACTATCCGCCACAGTAGGCGACTATCCCTTTTTTTGGAGGTCAAATAAAACAGGATTTACTTAAAAGCCATATTAATTATGTTTACAAAAATAGGCTCCTATAAAAGATGAAATATTTATGTTTTACTAAACGCATTGCATTTTACTTAGTAAGTACATATTTTTTAATAATTGAGCTTTTTTGAAAAGTATGGCAACTATCCGGGTTTTACCTAAAAGTTTTTGGTCAAATTATTTATAATAATATTATAGTAAGCAAATAAACAGTATGCAAACCCGAAGTCCAGTGACAACTGTACACAAAGTTTCAAGTTTCAAAACAAACACTAAACTTCGTTTTCAGTATCGGTTAAGGTAGGATTTAAATGTAAATTTGTAAAGAATCAATTAAGTATAAGTGAAATGTGGAGAAAAAACAACTAAAATAAATTTAATACACAAATGGACAAAAATTACACCACGTTGATATTGACATATTTTCTGAAGGCTTGGTAGTACGCAGGCGCAAAGACAAAGATTATAGGAACTTTATCGTAGGAACTTTATCCTGATGCTTCCGTTTCATCAAATTTCAAATCACAACGATTCCAAAGAAGTTTCACTTTAAAAATTGGTGGTTTCCCTCAAGATAATAGAACACAGAGCGTATGAGCTTACACTTAACTACGATGCTGCAGAAAGATGAATCGTTTGATTAACAAAACACGCAGGAATGAAGATAGTCTTGTTTCAAATGTTGATCTTTCAATATCAAGTTTTACATGTATATATTTTGTCTTATTCTGGAAATAAGTCAACATATTCAGTGATGCAATTGTAGAAGGATGATTAAACTACGTAAGAAACATTCTGTATACTTATTTTGAAAGTTTTAAACTTAGGTAAAATGAAGTTTTAAGCGACCATAAGCTACACTTTTGAATATTATATAATATATATACGTGTGATTAAATATAAACTTCGTAAATAATTGCCTCAAAGCGAGCTTTTCAAATGCACAGTGAGTTGTTTTAGCACTTCGTACCGTCCAATGTCGCGACTAAGTTCAATGAGTTCAGTGACAGCGTACACACTCGTGCGTAAATGTATTTTAGTAAGTGCCACGTTCAGAATAAACTGGAATTTAGTTATCTGTATCTGAGAGGCTTCTGTATCGAATTACTCTCCTTGTTAATGACATGGACGATGTTATTTTATAACCGCACGGGGTGCGCGCCCAAATTGGATCACCGTACGTTATACTTGCACGTTTATTTAACATACAGAGTTTTTCGATATATTCTGATGATGGTTATGCGCCTTAAAAAAGATTTTCTCAAGAGTTAATCAATCACAGTATGTACATTAAAAGCCTTTCATAGAGAAAAGATCGCACTTCTTCAATAAGTAATATTACAAATTTATTGAACAAACAGTCGAAGTATCTATCTGCCATACTTCTTCGTTTCCATTTTAAGTTGCCAAAAAGCCGAAAAATTTTATGTTATATTATACACATCACTAGTTCGAGAACCTTATTACTTGTGTACAGTTTTGCGTTCACTAATCCGTCTCCCAGTACTGGAGTAATAAAGGAAAAGTGCTGGTTCAATGTATTACGTTTGATTAACAGCCAAATTACCTGGCGCACCTTGAATCTTGAATTAAAAATATGCTCTCTTAATTAAAAAACTTTTTCAAAGTTCATTAATCAGGTTAGTTTTTTTTGGACAACTTTTAGGTATGTACATAATCAATTATCTGAACAAATAAAATCCACACAATCCACACAGTTTTGTTCGCCACCTGCCTGTCGCGTTTACACCAATACTACATGAGTTAATATCTAAAGCATATACATATATTATACACAACTGTCACACAATATCTAAAATACAATACATTGGCTGTGACAGTGACAGGCATAAGTAGTCAGGGTGGGTCGACAACACTAATAATAAAGCTAGTCTTGACTTACAAGATACGGCGTGCGGGGTTCGAGGCGGTATCGCCAAGGATGAGGTTGCAGTAGTGCTGGATTTATTACAAATTCATTTTTGATGACGCATTGCGATATTTGAAATTAATAAATACATCATATCAGCATCGTTATCATCAATACAAATAAATAAAATTTAAGTGTCTGTTTGTAATGTCAAAATAATAGATATATATAAGCTCATACAGTTATTTGTACAATACCTATTCCTAAAAATCTGTTTTTTTTTTTATTTTTGTCTGTCTATCTGTCTGTCTGTTTGTTCTGGGTAATTTCCGGAAAGGGTGGATCGATTTCAACGGGACTTTCACTGGCAGATAGCTGGTGTTATAAGAAGTAACTTAGGCTACTTTTATTTTGGAAAAAGAATTAGGGTTCCGTGCAAAATATATAAATATGTACACGCAAGCGAAGCCGTGCGGGAACTGCTAGTTGATTATATATATTATGAAGGGTAAATTAGCTTTACAAATAACTTCTTATTCTAAAAGCTGATAGCTACTGTTTGTTCCACACATTTTCTTAAACTTCGACTCTTCATGTTTCTTGTTCCGTATTCTTGCTAAAAGTTCACCAGATTAGTTGACGTTTACTCGGTAGTAGCTTATGTTCTATAGCCTTCTTAAGAATGGATGGGAACGGTAAATGTAATTTTTAAATGATATTACTTTTTAATATTTTATTGTTAGATCCTAAAGTTAGCGCGTTAAAATATTTTATTTTTATTTTTTTTTATCAAGAATACCAACAGCGATATAGGTAAATAATACAAAAAGAATAAAATAATAAAATGACAGGTTTTCCTAAATATAGCACTGAAGGCATAATTCGGTAAATGAACGGACAAAATGAATGTAAAATTTAAAAAAGTTACACTTAAAAGAAAGTGAAAAAAAAAAGATGAATATTTAAACTTGTCAAAACGTTTCACAGTTCAATATAATAATATAATATTAGCGGACAGCTATGTACTTTATTTTGTCGGTTTTTAGCAATTATATCAGTGACATCGCTGCCCGCTACACAACTGCTTAAATTCAATACGACAACACATCGAGTTGCTTGTTTTTCAAAGCACTTTCTATTTTTAATTTGAAGGTTTCTTGAGAATAAGAAAATAATATATCAATTGCACTCAAAGTTTTGTTATGGGTTCGAGGGATGCGTGTAAGGACACTTTGTAGGGCATAGTTAGTAGCATGTCGGGGTATGTGCAACTTTGGAGTTAGGCGAGTGGTGGTCTAAATGCGTATGCGACCTACAACTTTGTTCATATAACATTGGAGATTGGCGAAGGCGATTATTAAGATGGTTGACAAATATTTTATGATTTGTTCGAGTTGCTTTGTGTAAATAATATAAAGCGGTAACCGGATAGGGCACGCATATTCGGTTATGCTGCGAACATATGCAAAATAAACAGATTTTAGGGACTTACTATTTTTAAATATTTTGCAAGATCTTAAGACAAATCCTAGATTTTTAAAAGCTTTCGTAGTTGCGTAATCTATATGTTCTGAGAAAGCTAATATGTGGTCGGACATTACCCCTAATAAAATATAAACTTGCTGATAATAGTCCCATTGAAATTATATGGAAAATTAAATGGATTTTTTTTGCGAGTGTAACTAACGCTTTGACACTTATTAACATTTACGGTTATTTTATTTACTTTATAGTTTTTATGTTTGTAAAACTCTATTTAAATTTCGAATTAGAAACTCTTTGGGAATCTGTAAATGTTAATTGATATCATATGTCATTTGTTTTTACAAATTAGCGGCAATTTAAAAAGTGTCTATCATGCATCGAAATTAATTTCACTAGAGAACATTATTTTTTACTTAATGATGTATAACGGCTTTCGTTGCGGTCTTACTTAACGAAAATGTTACCATAGACTTTGATTGGCATTAAATTACGAAACCCCACCTCGTGCCACTATTTACAACTGGTTTAATTAGTTTATACGTGGTCGAAGCAAACTCACTGATGATCCTCGAGAAGGACGTCCTTCTACGGTGGCTACTGAAGATGACGTTAGTGCTGTGCGGCTAATGATTGACGCTATACAATAGAAGAGATATATAAAACAGAAGGGTGACATATCAACAGATTTGGGAAGCTTTAGAGATGGGTATGAGTCAAGTACAAAATGCCATGGAAATGAAATTAACGCGATCACGAAAAAGTACAAAATGTCTTACATGAACAATTAGGCGTCAGAAAGCTTTGTACTAGGAGTGTCCATTCTCTCACTGAGCGATTAGGACGTGTGTACAGCTAGCTATTAACTGTGCGGCTATCGGTATTATTACCTACCTGCCTATCGCCGGCGCGCTCGCGCGCTGTCGATGGATCACGCGCGGTCGAATATTAATTCTTGTACAATATGAGTGAGGGTGCATTGGAAGAGAACAGAGAAGTTATGGATAACATTAGTATGGAAGGAAGTAGTGTGGAGGAAGATGACTTAATTCAGGGTGAGAACCAACAACACAACAATGAGGAAAATATTCACATTACAGAAGAACGGGAGGGGGATGATCACGAAAACTGGACAATAGTTGGTAATAATGAGAAAAGAAGAAGAATTGAAAAGATTGACATAAGTATTTCTAGTACACAAAAGTTACCTAAGCAGTTTGCATTAGCAAAATTATTCAGTTTGGAAAATATCACAGGAATTACTCGTGTTAAATTCATGAATTCTTTTAGAGTTATCGTCAGTTTTGATAACGAGGAAAACGCTGAGAAGTTATTGCAGTGTCAAAGTTTTACAGAAAAAGAATGGCGAGTTCAAAAAACGTGGGAGAAAAATGTATCCTATGGTATCATACGGCAAATAGATATTGAATTATCTGAATCAGAATTATTAGAATGCATCAAAAGAGATAACAGGTGTGAGATTTTATCAGCAAAACGTTTAAAGCGGAGAGATTATGAATCTGGGTGGTCAATAAGCGAGACTGTACGCATCTGTTTTAAAGGTAACTACCTCCCACAGTATATTAAAATATACGACGTCAATGTAGCCGTTGTACCTTATGTGTTCCCAGTTACCCAATGTTCACGATGTTGGCGTTTCGGACACACAGTAAAAATATGTCCGTCCTTAAAAGTTATTTGCCCCAAATGCGGTAAGAACCACCCAAACTGTGAGACGACTTTTTATAAATGCGTAAACTGCAAAGGCAACCATATGTCTTTAGTCAAATCTTGCCCTGCATTTATTAAAGAAAAGAAAATTAGGTCCCTAATGTCAGAGTTCAACTGTACATACCGTCGTGCATTAACGATGTACGTACCACCTTTTTCACCTCGTTCTAATGAACAGTTTGAGAAAACCACGTATAGTCCCAGACAAAATACTACTTTTAACAGTGCGACGGAATCACAAACTTATGGACCAAATCCGAAGTCATACGCAGCAGTAGTCGCAGCACATAAGGTGGGAGAATATTCTAACAAGCCTACTAAACGTAAACAACACTTCTCGTCGGATCAACTACTGCAAGATGTAAATGAGTCATTATCGTCGGAGTCATGCATATCCGACGAGGAGCACGCGCCCGCCACGGACGACGTGCGCACTACGACTACTGCGGCGATCAGTCAACACTCGCGCCGCCGCCGCCGCCGACGACGACGCAGCGGGAACGCAAGTGAAGAACATATTGGGAATACATCAGATACGCGCAACCGTAAGGCCGAGTCATACGAACGTAATAAGCAATCGAATCCGGAAATATCATTTTCTAATTGTAATTTTAACCCCTCATTAAGCAAAATTAAACGAATAATATTTTCTGAAAGGTACGACTGGTTCAAAAAGATTAGTTTAACTGTTAACATAATTTTAAAATGGTTTTTATCGACTATTATAACTAACATTACAGACTTGTCTTTACTTAAGAAAATGTTTGGCATTGCTTGTGATCCGCAAAATGGCTAGTACGTATAATGTTAATAGTAATACCGTTATCAATATCTTACAATGGAACGCGCAAAGTTTGCGACCAAAGCTATTATTATTTGAAAACCTATTAATACAAAATAAGATACATATTGCAGTCATTAGTGAAACTTGGCTTGATCAAAATAGTAGAATCAAAATTAGCAATTTCAATATTTTTAGAATGGATCGTGAAGACAATTATGGAGGGGTTAGTATCATAACACATAAATCTATTAAAGCCCAGATATGTCGAGTTGTACTTAGTAACGATGATATCCAAGTATTACATGTTAAGATTTTTAACTGCAGACGAATTGAAAATATAGTAGCGATTTATTGTCCTCAATGGGTACATACTCGTCAAACTGACTGGGATAACTTATTTTACAAATTTCAAAACAAATCGTTAATTTTAGGTGACTTTAATGGACATCATTTTACTTGGTCATACAAAACAGACGTTCGGGGCTCTCAGATATTTAATTCTCTGGCTGATAGTAATTTCGTCTCCTTAAATGATAACAGTCATACACGCATTAAGTTAGTCGCGGGAACCTCACAATGCAGTTCTCCTGATATTTCGTTTGCTACTTCGGATATTTCATGTTTTTTTAATTGGCAAGTAACCAATGAATCACTAGGTAGTGACCATCTTATTATTAATATCTCCACTTCAATTACTTTCAGCCCTAATATTTTGAGAAAACGCAACCTAAAATTGGCTGACTGGCATGGGTATGAAAATTGCCTCGACGGCGCATTTTCTGATTTCAGTCTAACAGATGAGCCTCAAAATGTATATAATAACTTTATTAATAACATAAATTTAGCTGCAGATAAATTTATTCCATACGTAAAAGTCAATTTAAACCCTACTAGTAATTTTACTCCGAAGCCATACTGGAACCCTAGCCTATCTCAATCAGTTGCTAAAAGAAGATTGGCCCTGGCACAGTTCAGGAAAAATCCTACCCCTGCAAATCTGACAACGCTCAATAAATGCATTAAAGACTCGCGTTTACTCATAAGGAAGGCATCGTCGGATAATTGGCATAAATTCTGTAACTCTTTAGAGGCAGTTTCGTCAGCCAGTGAAATGTGGAGAAAGATGAAATGGCTAAAGGGAAATAAAACCCAAAATATACATTTAGACGCGCCTAGAATTGAGCTATTGCTATGCAATCTATGTCCTGCTTATGTCTCGCCTGACAAGCCTTTATTTATCTCACGTAACCCTAAAATAGAATCTCCCATAAAATTAAATGAATTAGAATCTTGTATTAAAACTAGCGATACAGCACCGGGTTGTGATAATATGTATTTTTCAATGATAAAACGTTTACCTAAAAACGCAAAGTGTATTTTGCTAGCACTATTTAACTATTATTTATCTTCCGGTTTCACCCCATTGCAATGGCGAGATATTTATGTAGTTCCCATCCCTAAACCTGGTCGTGACCCTTTTCTTATTTCATCTCTACGTCCAATTAGTTTAATGTCCTGCGTTTGTAAAATATTTCACACAATCATTAACAGGAGATTAGAGTGGTACTTTGAAAATAAAGGAGTTTTTTCAAATGAAACCGTAGGCTTCAGAAAATCTAAATCATGTTTCGATAGTTTGATTAGACTTGTAACAAGGATCCAGACAGGGTTCTCAACTGATCTTCCAACATTGGCGTGTTTTATTGATATTGATAACGCGTACAATAATATAAATATAGTTTCTCTCCTAGATATATTAGATAAGGCAGGTGTCGGATCACAGATTTGTAACTATCTATGGCACTTTCTTAGTTTTAGGACTTTAAAAATAAAAAACGACCATGGTTTTATAAGTCGATGTACAGGCTTAGGTCTAGCTCAAGGGGACCCATTATCGCCATTACTTTTTAATGTTGCTACTCATTATATATGTAATGCCATTGATAAGGTATATTTGTCACAATACGCTGATGACTTTGCCTTGTACATATCCAATAAAAACCTGGAGGATTCAAGTAAGATACTTCAAGAATCAATAAATCATTTAGTTATGTATTTAGAAAACCTAGGATTAAGTGTATCTCCTACAAAAAGCAAAATATGTATTTTTAAGAAAGGTGTTAATACAAAAAGTGTCTCGGTTTCAATTCACGGTTTGCCATTGCAAGAAGTAAATAACGTGAAATACTTGGGTATGTGGTTAGATTCCTCTCTAAGATGGTCTAAACACATCAATGAATTATATGAGAAAACTTATAAGTTACTTAATGTCTTCAAGGTATTAGCTGGCCCAGGGTGGGGCGTGCACCCTAAACATCTGAGACGATTATACATATCTGTTATTAGAAGCCGCTTAGACTATGGGAGCTACCTTTATGATAATAGTTGCCATTCCAATTTGTTTAAATTAGATAAACTTCAGAATCAAGCCATGCGAATAATAGGTGGTTTTGTGAAAAGTACTCCTATCCATGTGATGGAGAGCGAGCTCGGCTTACAACCTTTATATATTCGTCGTATATATTTAGCTGGTAGGACATGGTTCCGTTGTAAGTCTATTTCTAATAACCCTACTGTTTCAGTCATCTGCGAATTAAACTCCCATATTAGTCAGAGATATTGGCGCCGTAAAAAGAAAATTCCAACGTTAATACAAATGTATTCTAAATTTAATAATGTTAATATCAATTCAAAGGAAATATTAGACATGTACATGCTAGATTACTGGATGAACTGGTATGATTTGAATGACACAGTTAAGCACAAAATTGAGGGAGTCCAAACCAAGAGAGAACACGATCCCACATCGCTTCGTCATAAATGTTCTTTATATTTAGATAAGCACTATGCTGCGTATTACAAGATTTACACTGACGGTTCAAAAGAAAACGAACATACTATGGGAGCGGCATTTTTCGACCCACAGTCTGAAATGTCTATTAAATTCAAAATTTGTAATAACATCTCTATAATGTATCTTGAACTAATTGCTATTTTGGAGGCACTATCATATATAAAATCTATAGACTACAACAAATTTGTAATTCTGACCGACTCAAAGAGTTCCCTACAACATATGGCTCGTGTTACCTCTTCTTTAAGAGGTACACCGATCGCTTACAGTATTATTAAATTATTATTTGAATTAAAAGCTAACTCTAAAGACGTTGTCTTGCAATGGATCCCTTCTCACATTGGCTTGGTAGGGAACGAAAGAGTAGACAGTATAGCTAAGGAAGCTTCAAGCGATGGTGAACCTTTACATGTCTTGCCAGTCTTCTCAGACTGTATTTATTTAATTAAAGTTTATTGTTACGAGTTATGGAAGGTACACTTCGATAAGAGATCTGTTGAGAAGGGGATATGGTATAAGACACTTCAAAGTGAACCATGGCAAAAACCATGGTTTGAAGATTGTTCAATGAGACGGAGTGTTTTAACCACCGCTTTTAGGCTTCGATCTGGACACATTCCACTTAATAAATTCGCATTCTTAATGAAAAAGGTTCCATCTCCTCTATGTACAGAGTGTGGCATAGTGGAAGACGTATTACATATTATAGTGGAATGTGTTCGGAACGAGGATGTTAGGTATAATGTTATGTTATATGATATTTTCGATTTAAAACAAGTAGGGAGATGTAATTGTGTCTTGTCATATCCGCTATCTGAATCAGCTTCACTGATATACAACATGGTTAACATAGGTATGCGAAGGCGGACACAGTAAATATTTTATAGATGATTATATAATTTTTGTAAAATATTTTTAAGAATTGGCCCAATGGAGTGGCATAATCATGTTTGATTAAACTCCTTAAATAAAGAAAACAAAAAAAAAAAAAAAAGCTTTGTACTAGATGGATACATCAAATTTGACGTGGCGCTCAATGCTTAAAAGTATGACGCAGGTGACTCGAATGCTGTATATGACATGGTCACAGGTGATGAAAGCTGGATATATAGTTACGAACCCGAAACCAAAAAACAATCTGTGTAATGGATGTTTCCATTCGAAGATTTGCCGACAAAAGTAAAGAAGGGCAGAAGTCAAGGGAAAAAGATGATTGGCTATTGTTTGGACGGACGGGTCATTTTGAATAATCATTCTAGAAGATAAAAGGACTGTCACTGTAGATTGGTATATCAGTTATTGTCTACCAGTTGTCTTGGAAAATGTTAGACAGCAGCGCCCAAGACGCAGGATCTTCCTCCATCACGACAACGTCTGGTGCAGTGAGCTGGAGAGCCCACTCCGCCAGACGGACTATCGAATATTTGTCTATAGAAGGTGTGGAGCTAATGAGTCATCCTCCTCGACCTTGTGACTTTTATTTATTTCCAAAAATAAAAAAATAAACTTAGAGAAATTTGTTTTATGAACCCTGAAGATGCCGTGGCATGGAAATATCCCTAAAGAAGAGTGGGCTCACTGCTTCAAAAAAAAATTTACTCCTGATCGTTTTAAAGGACTTTGGACAACAATACGTATATTTTACAAATTCAAACTGATAAAAAATTGTTACTTGATTAACTTAATTTTACATTTTTATATCAGAAGTTGGTGCTGGTAAAGTTATCGGTTAAAACTAACAAAATTATAATTAATTTTAAACAAAAGTGTAAAAGCTAAGTCTAAGTAATAGAAACAGTAACACATGGAAACCCCTGTATAATAATATTAGTTTTACTTGGTGGTACTTGGTGGCAGACAATTTGAAAAAAAAAAAAAAATCAAAAGTATTTTAGGAAACTTGAAATTTATATATATTATTCTTTAAAGTTTCAAAAGCTTATACTTCTGAAGGCAGACCTTTACGTCGGTTCCTTTGACCTGGCAGACAGTAAAATTTTTCTCCCCCGCGAGTATAAAAATATATGCAACTACTTATTACGGTATCAAATCAGCTATCTATTTCATGAACTATCAATCAAATAAATAATATGAATTATATAAATGAATGAACGTACTTACCGTGTTTGAATGGATTATGGGGAAAATGGGTCATTATGAACCACTATTAAATTTTAGAGGATAATAATGATATTATGAAAATATAATAAAAAAGTAATTACAAAAATAATAAAAAATCAATTGAAAACATTATGGCGGTTCCGTAGGTGAAATACTGGGTTCAGATATTGCTGGAGAAGTATTTTTGATTTCTGTGGATTTCGTCTCATAATTTTTTTTTTAACGTGGTAAATGTCTTGTAACATTGGCTGTGATAGCCTGAATCATAAAGTTTACTGGGTAAAATGATGTCGTTATATTTCAGTTTGTGATACTTCCGTATACGCAGAATATTCTGACATTTTTTTATCGTCTCATCAGTGAATAAAAACATTTTGTCCGGTGAGTGACACGAAACACACCCTGTATTTCACTTGACATAATGCTCTAGCTATGACCAAATTTGAAGTTAAATAACATAAAGTAATACTTGCGAATGTTTTTTTATGTTCATGTGTTCACTACATGTTACGATCTGTTTAGAATAAACTAGGGACAATAATAAAAGGCCGATGCGCTATTGTTAAGAGCATCAGCTGTACTTTTTTTTTGGTGACGGGGTGGAAGATCCTCATGGATGTCCTCCGCCTTTGGGGAGGCGAAGGGGTCTGTCGGACTCTTACCGACTAAAAACCACCCCGGTGTTCCGCTAATTGCCTATGATCGGGGGAGCGAGAATCGCCATTGCATTCTTCCGCAACCCCCGATAGGCATTGACCCGTCTCACCCTAGACGGGTCCCGTCACCCGGTGCGACCGTCACCCGTGGGTCGCACTCCTCTGAGAAGCGCGCGTGGAACACTACGCTCTACCTCTCGGGCCTGTATCTGTTCGGACGAGGACTTCCCCAAAAGTTCGTCGCCCGCAGGCCGCTTCCTAAGGTGGCCGGAGGTCATTGAACGCCCTCCGGCGCCCGGTGCGTCTGCTGCGGGCAGAGAGAGTCGTACTCCGATCTCTCTCCCGTTCCGCCGCCTCCTTTGCGGATATCACCTCCTCGCAGAAGGAAGCGACGGCGTTCCATGCACTCTCGCTCCGAACCATGGCCAGAACCACGGTTGGGAGCGAGAGACTACCCGCAGCTCCGACTGCCACAACGAGGTCACGGCGCTGGTCAGCCCAGGCTGGGCATTCCGCCAATGTGTGAAGCGCCGTGTCCTCGGAACATCACCACAATGGTGGCACCGTGACGTCGGCTCCCGGCCAATTCGACACAGGTACTTGCCGAAGCAACCGTGTCCGGAAAGCACCTGCGTCATCCGGAAGGTGAGGGCTCCGTGTCCTCTCTCCAGCCACTCTTGTAGGACGGGTCTTACCGCCGCTATAGCGGCGTGCCCCGCGCTAGGTCGCGCAAGTCTTTGCTCCCACTCCACCACCAGGATCTGGCGGAGCTAGGCTCGGTGTGCCTCTACTTCGCAAGGCCACTCGCCCTGATCTAGCACCTCCCTGCGCCACCGATACTGCAGCGCAAGGAGTACTGCCTCCAAATCCCAGGGTGCGAATCCGGCAAATAGGCTAGCAGCCTCGAAGGAGATCGTACGGTACCCCCTTATGACTCTGACGGCCATCGCGCGTTGCGGCTTTCGAAGAATTGCGATATTACGGGCCGTCAGAGTGTCCGCCCACACTGGCGCCCCGTAGAGCGCCATAGACCGTACGATCCCTGTATACAGCTTTCGGTAGGCTATATTAGGCCCTCCCAAGTTGGGCAGAAGCCGCGAGAGTGCCGCGGTGGCGCCCATCAATCTGGGGGCCAGCTGCCGAAAGTGTGCTCCGAAATTCCATCGGCTATCGAGGACGATTCCTAGGTACTTCATCGTACGCTCGATGCCGATGCGGACGCCTCCTACCATGATGTGGGACCCTGAAGGTGGTGCCTTCCGAGGACCATGGAAGCAAATGGCCTCGGATTTCTGCAACGCCACCTCGAGGCCCAACCACCGGATCCTACCAACGACTTGCGCGACCCCAGCCGTCGCCAGAATTGCTGCCTGCCGGTGCGTCTTCCCACGTGCTGTCACAAGCGTGTCGTCGGCGTAACAAGTGACGCCGACTCCATGGAGAAGAGCACCGCGCAGGACCCAATCGTAGCCGATGTTCCACAAGAGGGGACCCAGGACCGACCCCTGTGGAACACCGCACGACGTCTCTCGCTGACCCCAGCCGTAACGACCCGGGTATATGACGGCCCTGTCTGCCAGATAGGCCCCGACAGTACGACGGAGGTAGGTCGGCACCCCGTGGTACCGGAGTGCCTCCCTGATACAACTCCAGGGTAAGGTATTAAAGGCGTTGGCTATGTCAAGGGACACCGCCAAGACGACCTCACCCTGGGCGATTGCCTCCTCTGTCAGAGCTCTAACGCGCAAGATGGCATCCACCGTAGAACGCCCCCGGCGAAACCCGAACTGGTTGCCCGCTAAATCCGGACCTACCCCAGTTATGTGCCGGACGAGTCGGTCTGCAATGATTCTTTCGAATAGTTTGCAGACCTCATCCAGCAACACAATAGGGCGGTATGCGGACGGTGAGTCCACGGGGCGCCCTACCTTCCTTAGCAGGACCAGTTTTCCAGTTTTCCAAAGGCCTGGAAACTGGCCCCGTTCCAAGCAAGCGCTGTAGAGCCCTACCAGACGGGGCCAAAGGTACCTCGAGGCCAGGACCCATACACGGCCAGGAATGCCGTCGGGTCCTGGAGCGGTGTTTTTAGCTTGAAGCCGTTTCACCGCCTCTTGAAGTTCCACCCAGGTCACTTCCGGCACATCGTCATCGCCTTGGTCGTCGTCAGGGTACGAAGCCGGAACTATGAGTGGGGGTGTGTGCTGCGCCCTCGAGGGGAACAGAGAGCCCACTACTTCTTCCAGCAACTGAGGCCTGAGACTCTGGGACACTGGTGGCGCATATAGACGAAGTTTGCCCCTTACCATATACTGGCATGTACCTTCAACTAGTTTCAATGATGTCCATCTGAGGGCAGAAAAAAACCTTGAGTGAGAAAGAATACGACAGTAGTAAATCAAATATTAGAAATTAGAATTTAATAAGCGTGCGCAAGTGTGCGCCGGAATGTGACATTGCATATATTTTCATGCTTATGATACACTAGCAGCGCCCTGCAATTTCACCCCGATCCCGTGGGAATATCGGGATAAGAAGTAGCCTATAATTATGTTAATCCACGTCTCTATACCAAGTTTCATCGCAATCGGTTCAGTAGTTTTTTTTAAAGAGTAACAAACATCCATACATACTCACAAACTTTCACGTTTATAATATTAGCAGGATTCGACCAATCACATAACGAATAAATTGATGCCACATATATTTTATCTCAATTTTATGTTGGGATGAAGAACGAAAATTCTTTTATTCCATATACAACGTAACTACTACACCCAGGTATATTCGCAGGGGAGAAAGTTTTCTGTCTGCTAGATCTGCTAGTCAAAGGTCTAGGAACAAAGGAACCGCTAGGTCAAAGGAACCGATGTAAAGGTCTGCCTTCAGAAGTATAAGCTTTAGTAACTTTAAAGAATAATATATATATAAATTTCAAGTTTCATTGTTAAATAGCTATAATAGTATATTTTGACATTTCTAAACGGCAGCTTTCCTAAAATACTTTTTTAGTTCATAAAATTATCACACCTGTCGCGCCTGAGTGTAGCTGGGGCCACCGCGACCACGCTTAGCTAGCCCCCATCTCATGGTTGCTTGGTATAACAGACTCACTGAGGAAAGTTTAGGCTTTCCTAAATTATGTGTGGTCTGCCGTTCACTGGCACTTAGACTATTAGGAATGATAGCTATGATGAATGGCTATCTGATGACACTGTACACCAATACTTAAGCAGTAAAACTGCGTCCACACGGGACTATTTCACACACAATTTGACTAGATTTTCAATCGAATCGTTTGGTGTGGACGCAAATCCTCAAATTCAAGTTCATTGTGTGGTCAGGACCGTTTGACTAGATTGTGTCACATCAAATCGATTTGTGTGGACGCCGATCGGCCAATTTTATCATTTAATCTGACTGCAGGCGGTATACTGAGCGGATGTGTGCCCATTGTTTTTTACAGACGTGTATATTTACGCGTTATTAACGCGTTTCAATAGTTCGTTGGTTATATTTAAAAGATGATTTATAATATAACATCAATACAGGTAGCATTTCTTCAAAAAACTTAGGCATACGGTAACCTTCCTTACAAACGTCCGTCCGGCACAGAAAATAAAATCAAATAAAAATTGGTGATTTAGTTGTATATGTGTGGACGCGAAATCAGTTCGTAAGCTAACTTTATCACAAATCTGAACAGGTAGTAAAATTGTATCGTGTGGATGCCGTTTAAGCCAATCAGGTTCACCACTTACTCGCACAGTCATCGGTAGTAGTTGACGCCTGCGGCACATAACAGACACATAACACATACATCATTTTTAAAACATTACTATCTACTGTAGACTCCTCTGACAATCCTCAGCGCGTTAAAGTTCATAATATTAACGTGCTGAGGATTACAAATTTATTTCAAATTTCAATTTACCAGTTAATGCGGTTTCATGACATTTATAAGAGATGTAGCTGACTGTACCTTGTACTTTGCGGGGATGCCCCTGTATAGCAATATTATGGCGGTAATTCAGTGTAAACTATACAAAGTGTTACATAAATGTGTAGTCATTATAGTGTATCCCTTTATACACTATACCCCGCGTACATAAATACACTTCACTGGCTCGCCCACTCACTATAGATACTCAAGCTTTCACGTCTGCACTCGCCTGTGGCTCATGTAATACTGACTAACCTGTGATCTCTAAACTAAGCACGAGATAGTGCATATGATTATTATTTAATTCTACCCTACATACACTACAGTCATCATTTAAGATCATGTAGTAGATCCCCTGAATGGTTTTGAATACAAATATCTGACTTAATTAGTTAGTTATTATATTATTTTGTCCTTGAAAATTATCTGATAAAGCTATTATTCTGTAAGAGAGAGAGTGGCACCTACACTAGTGCAAGCATTTCCCGGAATACAATAAAAATCCATTTGTTTTAGGCTAAAATGTGAGAAACAGTCGCGAAACCACTGATATAAACTTTGAAAATCACTAACTAACAGTAACTGCCAAGTTGTTCGTACCTCTGTTCGCACTTAAGTCAATCATTCTAAACATATTCCTACCCTTTTATAATCCCACAATTTGTTAATATTTATCCATCGACCAATAGTATTGCGTTACCGGTATAACCAGTCAAAATAATATCTATTAACTTATTTTTATTAAATAGTGAACTGTGTTATCATCTATTATAGTTTGGCCCCATTAAAAATAGGGCCAAACTATAAAATAAATAAGAGTTTTTGATGTGGCGACAACAAAAATATGATCACACTTTTCTGTAACACCTTGTATAAACGTCGGTCATTGGAAAGGTCCAGCTGTCGCAATACATGGCCCATTCGCGTTGTTTCGTACATCGTTGTATCGGACACGCACCTTTGTATCTCTCATCGTTTACAAAATAACGTAAATGACTACCGTTATTACACGTAATGTACGGTGTGTTGTGATAATACGTTGTAATCACCATCACGATCTTTATTATGGGTGATAATATACCTTTAAAGTATCTACTATAATACGTGGAGCAGGAGTTGTAGTTAGTATTTGTTCTATTTTCGCACGCTTTATTTTAGCTTGACCTATATCTTTCTCTGTAACAGAATCTTTCAACGTAATTTACCAACTTCAAGACGATTGAAAATTGCATTTTTTTGCGTATCAAGGACCGATGACAATAGAAGAAAAAATAAGAAAATAAATAGCTCAAAAAACAAAAAAAAACACGCTTTAATAGCAAACTGAAGCAAGAAGTAGAAAATTATTGTCGATTGTAAAGAAGCTTGGTGTGTTGACATAAAATGTTATAAATAGTTCATTGGTAGCTATTTATAAAATAAAGTAGTAAACAGAGCTCCGTGCTTTTTTAACACTCATACACTGTTTTCCACTTTTAGTTTTGGCCGCTATTAAGGCGTGTTTTTATTTGTATGCAAATGCATTATTTTAAATGGGTTACCTATATTTAAAGATATATTAAATCATATAACTATGAGTGATCATCTTATTTAAACTTATTCACCAAGCTATCCTCACCATGCCATGAAGGTGTAGTGATACGGCTCACCAGTAGAAACATAACAGTAGGCAAGTAAAGTAGTAGTAATAGTAGGCTAGTAAACTTCCACAGAATGAAAGCCCTGGTATTTGGAGAAGGTATACAATGTTAAGTATTGCAGAGTATTGAAACCTTCGGAAAGAAGGTTATAACACATGTCATGTAGTGTAAGTAAATAGATGTCTGTTTGTGAACTTGTTCCCGAGGGCAAAAACTCAGAAAATACGCACAACGGAGGGAAAAATAAAATCTTTTTAACAAAAAATTAAACCGCCGAAAAGAATTAAAAAGCAAAAAATAAATAAACCTTAAGTCTTAAGTAATGAGCTTATTTACATAAACTATCACATTTTATATGAACTTATTTTGAGTCGGCGCCAAACAACAACCAGTTTAAATCACAAAATTTAATATGTACCTATGTAAGTAATTAATCATTTAATTATTGGGCGCCGACTCAAAATAAGTTTATATAAAATTTGATAGTTTATGTAAATAAGCTCAATACTTAAGACTTAAGGTTTATTTATTTTTTTGCTTTTTAGTTCTTTACGTCGGTTTAATTTTTTGTTAAAAAGATTTTATTTTATGGTTTTTTTCATCATCAGCTCAGCTACATGATGTGATGATTTCTAAACGCAATACCTGATAAAGTAATGAAAAGTAAACAGAAACACTATTCGTTCCTACAATTTTCGAGGGTTTCTCTCAATTTCTTCAGGATCCCACCATCAGATCCTGACTTCCTTGACATGGGACCACCCTTGAGGTATACCCTATCTAACAAAAAAAGAATAATCAAAATCGGTTCATAAATAACGGAGTGAGAGCTGAACAGACATAAAAAAAAAATATATATATATATATATTATACGGTCGAATTAAGAACCTCCTTTTTTTTCGTCGGTTAAAAATAGCAACAAATAAGATATACAACTAATTAGTAAAAACATACATATATTACGCAGTAGAAACAAAGAATAGGTATAATAATAATAGTAATTATCCAAGTGGTACTTATGTGTATACGAATCACTAATTAAAGAAACTTAGATAAATAGCGACTCCAATGTCTAAGAAATTAGGTGCAAACTAGCTTGACAATGATAAAATAATGGACAATAATCAAAATATATTTATCTATTGTGAGAAAGCATATAGATGAGGAATCTTTGCACGCGAGTGTATCGTTTGTTCTGACCTTCAGTTGTACTCAAAATAGTTACTTTTGCCTCAGATTTCTGCATTAATTGGTGTCACCTGAACAGGGCATTTTACACAACATTACATTTGATAAGCATTAACTTTTCCTCTATAAGCAACAGAAAACCCTAAACATGAAGTTTATCTTTTTTTTTGTAGCCAGTTATACTTTAGATGCATAGATTTGGATTCTTTCGTTCATCACAATATCGTAGTTCAACTGCTTATCGTCATTTTTGAGCAAACTACCGAGAACTCTCTCTCTCTCCTCTTTGGAATACCGAGTTACAGTTTGAATCTCAAATACTAATATCCACTACTAGTTTACGACTTGGTAAACTTAAGAATTGCCTAATGTTATAAAGCACCTTAAGCCGGTAGAAGCAATTACTCATTACTTTACCAATGTGAGCTTCAAAATGGAGCTGAGGATCTATTGTGAGACCAAGATTTGTAGCGGCATCTACTCTCTCAACCGTTGATGGTTACTTTTGGGTCATATGAGATCATGGTCTGCAATTGTTTTTTTGTACCTAGCAGCATAAATTTCGACTTTTTAGGATTAAGTACAAGTGAATTCTCTTCCGACCAGGATACCACCCGATCTAAATCATCATTGATTTTCCTGACAGCTTCAGTAGTACTGTTTGGTTTGCATGAGATGTAAAGTTGTATGTCATCAGCGTACATATGGTATCTGCAATTCCTAATAGAGTTTATAATGTCAGTACTGTACAAGATAAATAACAAAGGTCCGAGTATTGAGCCTTGAGGCACTCCTCTTGAAATCTGGAGGGGGGGAGAACAAACTTTTGAGCCATCTTGCTTAGTGATTTCTACACATTGTGTCCTACCAGTTAGATAGCTATTAAACCATTCCACTGTCTCCCGAGTGAATCCATAGTAACTTAGCTTTGACAATAGTAGTGTCGTGTTAATGGCGTCAAATGCGCGAGAATAGTCCAGTAAAACCAGAATAGATCCCTCACCCTGGTCTCTTGCCTCCAGGATATTGCCTACAACATCTGAAAGAGCAGTAGCTGTACTCCGACCTTTACGGAAACCGGATTGTAGGTCTGTTAGTAAAGAATTTTCTTCTAAGTATTCTACCAGCTGCAGGTAAACCACTCTCTCTAGTACCTTTGAGAGGCAGGGTAGGATACTGATGGGTCTCAGATTTTTGTGGTTTCGTGGATTACTGCATTTAGGAATAGGACGAACAACAGCACACCGCCACATGTCCGGAAACCTGTTTGTTTGAATAGAGGTGTTAATGATGTCAGTCACTGTCTGAAGGGTTGAGGTCAAGGTAATTTTTAACATATCCATGCCAATACCATCAAGTCCCTGGGCATTTGTTTTAATGTCTTTTATTATTTTATGTACCATCTCTGCACTGACAGGTTTAAGCTTGAAGTTAGACTGAGTACATTTGTTGAATTCAAAGAAAGTAAGGTGTGATATGGTCAAATCTGAATCGCCAGGCACGTCAAGAAATGCCATATTAATAGCATTAGGGTCATTGAAATTACTAGGCATTAGGTTTTCCTTATGTGACGGCAGGACATCAGTTTTTAGATTTTTCCATAGTATTTTAGGTTCCTTAATGTGATTGTTAACACTAGAATTAAAATAAGCATTTTTTTCATTATATAAAGCCTTAGATGCCAGATGTTTCAATTCCAGGTAGTAGGTCCGATGCTGTTCTAATCTAGTACTGTGATATCTTTTTCTAGCTTGATCTCTTAGTCTAAACATTAAACGAATATTGTCTGTAATCCAGGGTGTTGGACGGTTTTTAAACTGTCTAGTTTTCTTAGGTGCATGTAAATCAAATAACTGGTTTATGTAAGTATTAAAAATGAACACCATAGAGTCCACATCTTGCATTGCACTGATTTCTGGCCAGGGTATAGACTCCAAGTCCATGATAAAGTGATGCTCCAGGATATCTTTCATAGGCCGATATGTAACAACTCGTGGTTTTATCTTATTTTTTTTTAAGCTTGTGTCGCATGTGATAAATGAATGGTGTCCTAGTTCACTGATATGATCAACTGTGACATTATGTACCCTGGCGTCTGTACATATCAAATCTATAAGTGTGCTAGTGTTTTCTGTGAAATGCGTTGGTGTTAAGATTACTTGGTTTAGATTCATACATGTTAGAAATTCTGTAATTTTTTTGGTTTTAGAGCTATTCGCGTCTAGCATATTTACATTTAGGTCTCCCATGAAAAACAAGTGGTCGTATGGAGACAGAGCAGTGATGCTGTCAGTTATACCATCTAGAAATTTATCCAGGTCAAGCCAGGGTGGTCGATAAGCGGTACCTACAAGAAGTTTTTTTCCGGATACCTTTATGGAGATCCACATTTCCTCTACTTCAAGGTGTGGCGGATGTGTTTTAGTACGCGCTGTAACCCCATCTTTAATGTAGAAGGCAACTCCACCTCCACGGCCTCCACGCACATGTGCAGGGCGTGGTATGTGCCTCAGTCTATACCCGGTGACATGTGGCGCGTGATCTTCCTCGCCCTTTCGTAACCAGCTTTCGTTCACAGCGAGTATATGAACCGCATGATGTTCCAAGGCTATTCTAAATTCGTCATGTTTTGTAGATAGTGAACCAGCATTGAGTTGACCGATCTTAAGGTTGTTGCCATTAATCATGGTTTACGGGTTTTTATGTTTAATACTAAGTTTGTGTGTCTGTTCAGTACATGTTTGTTGAGTGTGTGATTTTTGTTTGTTTGTTTTGTGTATGTATATAAAGAGTTTATAATAAGGTGATATATTATTTGTGTAAATATTAAGATTAATAAAATAGCTGTCGAAATGATTAATAATTGTAAATATGTTTGAATATAAGTGTGTGTTGTTTTAGGTTTAGTTTGTAAATAAAATGTTTGAAAATAAGTGTAGTTTGTTTTAGGTTTATTTGTAGAAGTAGTGAGTTGTGGGAAATACATAAACATACATACCATAAGAGATGCATACAACCAGCTCCAATATGTTGTATGAGTGTGAGTGAGTATGTGACATGCAAGGCTGATCAAGGCAATGCATATTAATGTATTTTTAAGTAACCTATACCAATATCTAGGAAATAATGCTAGGGTTTGCTTTTTGACCAAACACAGACAAGTCTGCTTCATGTCGGAGACGGTGCTTAGGATCACCAGGCTTGTTGCGAGCGAGGACACGGCCTCGCCTCGTCCAGACGAACCTCCACCCGGCAGCCCCCGCAGCTTCCCTCGCTTTGCGAAATAACTGTCGGTTGGTGTATGTTAGCCGCTCATTGAGGTAGAAACGCCTCGGCGGCGCGCAGCCCACGATGTCCTGGGTGGTTACATATTTTCTGCAATTCTTATTGTTTCTAAACAATTAATGCTCAACCTCGTTTAATATTTACCGAAGATTGTAATCTGTAGTACTCGAAGCAATAGGTCAATAGATCGGCGTGGTAGTTGATTTTATCGTCTGGACTGAACGGTTGTAGCTGTGACAGGCTAATGTGTAGTTAATTAATCCTTAATAACATACGTTCTCTAGTTCGCTATTGGCGTCTGCTATGTATGAATGTGCGAATATCTGACTAATCATCGGACCATGTCAACTGTTATATTATTATCGCATATTGATCTACAGGCGTTCAACATGTAAAAAGATATATCTATAGCTACTCCTGTATCTCGTTACTATTTGGTCCTTTTAACAGAAGTCCTTTTAAAAACTATTCGTTTTGCTTACGGACGGTAAAATTTTCGTTGAAAATTCAACGAAATTTTGCCGGTCGTAAGCAAAACGAATCTTTTTTTGTTTATTGGAACGCGGCATTAGTGCAGTTAATTAAAAGAAATGAAGTATTATTTTTTTTAGTTTAATGGTTTTATTTACATATTTTACTCAAGTTGCGCTACGCAGAACGATTTTATTTTTTGTCTGATCATTGCCCTAGATTGACGAGGAGAGTGTTGTGATGACCTGTATCTAGGACCTACCGAATTATTTTTTAGCTTTTAGTACATTATCTACATCATCATTATCTTTTGTTTTCAATAAAACCTTAACACCAAAAAAAAATACTTAATTTATTTTCAAGTTTTTAGTTTTTAATTTTGTTACTCAGTACGAGTACTTCTCATTCTATTTAGTTAATTTAGTGCCTCATTATTACAAGGTTTGTTCCCTGTCAGTTAGTTGCAATCTAACTCCTCAATACGTAATCCTTCCAAAGACTTTACTCGTCTCAGGGCCACGTATGCTTGTCCTTCCTCAAACAATTTCGAGCCTAAATACACAAGTGTGTGGTCTACAGTGCTGCCTTTAATTTTGTGAATAGTGGAAGCCCATGACAAAATTAAGAGGTCTTCAGGGTGAAATAGGTGTACACCGTACTCACGGTACATCTGTTTGGTACATTTGGGTTTGACGAAACTGAGGTCAAACAATTTCAGAAATGTCGCCTGTCTATACCAGACAGGCTGACGCCGGACTGGAGGTGCGCGGGGGCTGAGGCGGCGCGCGGGTGGAGGGCCGGCGGCGGGGGTCCGCGGCGGAGAGGGGCGCGTGGGCGGGCAATAAGACAGCTCGCGCCGCGATGCGCTCTTCACTTCAAACCTTTTTACCACGACGAAATACACGGCTTTTAGAAGTTAACAGGTGAACAGTGACCATACCTGAACTGGTTATAGAACGGATGTATAAACATGCGCCGTACGCCCTTTCAGACGCATCTGTAAATACATGAACTTCATGGGTTACGGAATTGTTACATAAAATCCATCGCGGAATTTTTATATTATTTAAACAAGGCAACGTATTCGCAAATAACAACCATGAGTCTGCAATCTGGTCAACGAGATTCAAGAAGGTAGTTCGGGTTTTAAGTGGAGATACGTGCCGTCTAAGGACAATCCGGCAGATCTGGTTTCTCGTGGGCTGAAGGCTGATCTGATCAGCGATTCTGCACTTTGGTGGTCAGGCCCTACATTTTTAGTTAATAATGAAAATACTTGGCCGCTACAGCCAAATAAATACGTGAAACAGGATCTACCAGAAGTAATTTCTAATTTGGCCGATAGCCACAATAGTAACAGTTCTAGTATTAACCTAACATGTAGTTCAATTATACAACAAGTGATTTACAAATATTCAGATTTTAATTATTTACAACGTGTCGTAGCTTATATTCTAAGATATATTCACAACTTAAAGAATACTAATTCTAAAATAACAGGTTCTCTTTCTGTTGATGAATTTAAAAATGCCTTGTCTCTTATATTACGTGTAGCTCAATCTGAAATGTTCAAACATGAGTACGCTGTCCTTAAATCCGGACAGCCGTTGTCACGTAAAAGCAGGCTAATTTCTTTGACTCCCTTTTTAGACGGTGACAACATCATTCGTGTAGGAGGCAGACTAGATAATTCCCCGTACGAATATGACGATAAACACCCAATTTTACTCTGTAGTAAGCATCATCTAACAAAAATGTTATTTCAAACGCAACATAACAAGCTACTACATGCAGGTCCACAATTACTTTTAGCGAACATTCGTCAAACTTATTGGCCCTTAAGAGGCAGAAATCTTGCTAGATTAATTGTAAACAAATGCATAAAATGTTTCAGATTTAAAGCTCAAAATGTTCAGCCAATCATGGGGCAATTACCCAACACAAGAAGCACTTTAGAATTTCCCTTTTTTAATAGTAGTGTCGACTATGCTGGGCCTATTTTGATATCAGACCGGAAAGGTCGAGGATCTAGATTGGTTAAGTCCTACCTGTGTATTTTTGTATGCATGGCTACAAAGGCTGTGCACCTTGAGCTTGTCACGGACCTTTCCAAAGAGGCCTACAGGGCTGCATTAAATCGCTTTGTCGCTCGTCGTGGCAAGCCACGTACGATATTGTCCGATAATGGTACAAACTTTGTCGGAGCGTGTAATGAATTATGCAAATTTTTACAGGGTTCTGATGTTGCACGCGAAATAGCTCAGGAAGGAATAGAATTTAGGTTTGCACCGGCGTATTCGCCACACTTTAACGGCCTCGCTGAGGCTGCGGTCCGTTCAACCAAACACCATTTAAAAAGACTTTTACAGCTTACTCATTTTACTTATGAGGAAATGGCTACATGCTTAACTCAAATAGAGGCAATTTTAAATTCAAGGCCTCTTACTCCTCTATCCACTAATCCTCTTGACTTCTCTGCCCTTACTCCTTCTCATTTCCTTATTGGACGCTCACTAATGTCTGTTCCAAATCCGCAGGTCACTGACGGCAGCATCAATCGGTTGGAGCGCTACCAACGTGTGGAATGCATCAAGCAGCACTTTTGGAAAAGGTTTAATCTTGAATATATTTCAAATCTACAGCAGAAAACGAGATGGCCTGCGTCTACCAATGGCGATATAGCGTTGGGATCGCTTGTCCTTGTTAAAGACAAGGCGCTCCCGCCGCTTTGCTGGTCGCTGGGGCGCGTAGTGCAGGTGTACCCCGGCAGTGACGGCATCACGAGGGTCGCGGAGCTGAAGACAACGAGAGGGACGATTCGGCGCGGCTTCAATAACATCTGCCCGCTTCCTCTTTGAAGTACACTTCAACCCGGGAGCATGTCTATACCAGACAGGCTGACGCCGGACTGGAGGTGCGCGGGGGCTGAGGCGGCGCGCGGGTGGAGGGCCGGCGGCGGGGGTCCGCGGCGGAGAGGGGCGCGCGGGCGGGCAATAAGACAGCTCGCGCCGCGATGCGCTCTTCACTTCAAACCTTTTTACCACGACGAAATTACTGCGTCGATGTTATAAGCATTGTACCTATCTTGTTTTATAATATTATACCAAATTCATATAGTCTACGAATTTTATTTTACTACTCACGATAAAGCTATCGAAATACAACGTTGAAGCTACAACATCGCCAATAGCGCCGTTTACAAATCCTTTCGATACGTCATATTTGAAAAATTATTCGGTAGGTCCTAGGTACCAGTCATCACACCACTCTCCTCATCAATCTAGGGCATTGATCAGACAAAAAAATTAAAGCGTTGGGCGTAGCGTCACTTGAATAAAAAATATTTAAATAACACCGTTAAACTTAAAAAAAAGATTTTTCCTTAATTTATTCATAGTGTGCTACTATTCTACTAGTCAAGCTCTTTCATTTGATACCCTTATCGAGGGGGTTGTGAAAAATATGCAACTGCCCTTTTGTTGGCGGCCATAATGGATTTTTCATAGTAAACTCGATTCTACTTGTTAAGCCTTTTTATTTGATACAGATATTTAGGTATTTGTGAAAAAATATGTAATCCGCCATTTTGTAACGGCGGCCATCTTGTATTTACGATTACATAATATATTAATTTGTATTGTCATCAGAACCAAACGTTTGTACGAAATATCAGATCAATCTGTCAACAGAAAGGTGATCAAATTTCAATTACTAAATTTAACCTAAATAAACAAACAGGGCAAGCTAATTAAAACCGTTGAATACTAAAGAAAATAAAATATAATAAAAAAAAAAAACATAATAAAATAAAACCGTTTAAATATGATCGTACTGTGAAGGAATTAGTAAATTGTCGTAAAAGTGTTGGCCGGCGGGTGGTGCACAAATGTGAGTATCGCATTATTTTATGCTATAATATTATCATTGTAGACCTTTATTGTATTTCTTTAGATTTATATGTATATATATATATATATATATATATATATATATATATATATATATATATATATATATTTTATTTATAATTTTTTTTCATATTTATCACTTTATAGAAAGCATGTCTGATGGTGACTCTTATTACTCTGCCAACGATTCTCTTGATTCAGCGTCCAATGAAAGTTTTACTTCGGTGATTGATACTCTCGGAGACATTTTATCTAATGAATTTAACCACGAATGCAATGGACTACTCACCGTTTGTCACATAAATGCTCAAAGCGTACCCAGTCATTATAGTGACCTATGGGACACATTCAATGGGTCAAACGTACATGCCATCCTGATTTCAGAAACATGGCTCAAACCACAACTCCTTTCTACTACTTACCCTCTACCTGGTTTCGTTCTTATCCGGAATGATCGGGTCGGCAGAAGAGGCGGTGGGGTTGCAATTTACCTACGTTCCGATTTTCCTTACAATACTCTTTTCAAATCTCCGCCTGATTCATCTGCCGAGTATCTTTTTCTTGAGGTGTGTGTCAAGGGAGTGAAAATAATTCTAGGTGACCTTTATTGTCCCCCAGCTGTTGATTACTTCACTGAATTCGAATCAGTATTGGAATCTTTAGGGTCTGAGTTTGAGCATCACATCATCATGGGCGACTTCAACACCGACCTTTTATCTCAAAATTCATCTCGTTCACGTAAACTTTTGAATTTAATAGAATCTTCCAGCTTACATATCTTACCCCTTCAAGCTACTCACCTGAACTTTAATGGGGAAGATACCTTGCTTGATCTTATTATCACCTCAGCTCTTGCCAATGTTTCATTGCATGGACAATACCCAGCACCAGGTTTTTCAAATCATGACTTAATTTTTATCCGTTACAAAATTAAACCACCCAAACCCAAACCGAAACTGCTGTACAGACGTTGCTACGGACGCAATAATTTGGAAAAACTTAGAGAAGATGCTTCTAGTATACACTGGGAACCACTTGGGGCAGCTGTCACCGTGGATGAGAAGGTTAAAATTTTCAACAACAAAATTCTGCGCTTATACGATGTTCATACTCCTGTTAAAAAAATCAAACTAAAACACCCACCTGCACCCTGGTTGACGGATGATATCCGAAGGTCAATGCGACGCAGGGATTTCACTTATCAGAGTTTCAAGAGAGCTCGCTGTGAGGATAAGTGGATCGCTTACAAGACTGCCAGAAATAGATGCAACTAAGTGATACGCAACGCCAAGCGCCGTTACATTCTTCAGAATATTTCATCTTTGTCACCTGCCGATATCTGGAAGTTCCTCGGGACTCTTGGCATCGGTAGGGAGCGTCATATAGACTTTCCGATGAACATTGCATTGGATGACATTGTCATTTTACTACATCTACCACATTGGACCCTGCATGCAAAGTTCGAACTATCGATTATATAGCCAATCTACCCAAACCCAATGTTAACGCTTTTCATTTTTCTCCAGTTGCATTAGAGGAGCTTAAACAAATTCTTCTATCTATCAAATCTAAGGCCGTACATACGCCCATTGGCCAAAGTTCCCAATCCCTCCGTCCCTAATCACTTCTGACCTATTTCTATTCTCCCTTTTCTCTCAAAAGTCCTGGAAGCCTGTGCACACAAACAACTATCTAGGTTTGTTCATCAGTACAACTTGCTTAGCCCGTTCCAATCAGGATTCCGACTTGGTCATAGTACAGGGTCCGCGTTGCTTAAAGTCACTCTTGACATTAAGGCGGCGGTGGAAGAAGGCAAAATAGCTGTATTGGTCTTGATCGACTTTTCAAACGCATTCAACACAGTCGATCACGACATCTTATTAAGTATGCTATCCCACCTTATGATCTCTGATGATGCACTGGAGTGGTTCTCCTCCTATCTTCGAGGGCGCCAACATAAACGCGGAGGTCGCGAAAGGGGAAACAGATGTATACATGTCTGACAGTTAGTCAGACAGTAGTCAACTGCCTGTAAAACCCATAACAGAAGTGACTACCAGAAAATTTTGTCGTGGTGAAAAGCGGCCCCATCCTAGCAAGCCTGAATCTGGACGGAGCAGAAGTTACTCTGGAATCGGCTCGGACACTTCATCGGGTGACGAAGCACAACCAGCCGCAAAGATGCCAACGGCACGTCACGGTAGAGGCCGACCGCCAACAACTGGTGCCTATATTGGAGTTGGCAAGGCTCGTAAAGAGGCTGCAGCTCTCCGAGCCGCCGATAAAACCGCTCAGCAGGAGGAAGAAGAACTACGCTTAAAAAGCCTGTTCCTTGACTTAGCGTCAAAAAATGCAGAAAGAGCAGAAGCAAGGAAGAGGAGCCCTCAAAAAATTAGTGGCAGTCCTACCTCTTCACAGAATAGTAATAGCTTCCCGCTGACACGCATTGGGGAGGTTGCCAAAGTCTCCAAGGGCCTCAAAGCCACCAGTCAAAAGGCCCTAACAGAGGTGGCTGCCTCGATCAAGGAGGCTATGGAGGCGCTCCAGAAGCGCTCGTCCTCCGAGGAGACCACCAAACTCCAGTAATACATCACCCGACTGGAATCTCGCCTAGCAGACTCCGAAAAGGGAAATATGGAGCTGCGAAAAGAGAAGCAAGCGCTGCGAGAAGATTTAAATAACCAGCGCAGTGCAAGAGGCGAGCATGCATCCATGCAGCAAACAGAGCCAGCTATGGCCAGGCTCATTTCAGAGTTGGAGAACCGCCTCATGACGCGGATTTCCGCCTTGGACGGGTGATTAAGCTCCGCCCACCCTTGACGGCACCCAGACCGGCTACATATGCAGCCGCCACCCGAGTGGAATCTGCGGCTCCTCCTCCTTCTAATAAGTCGGCTACCCCTACGGCTCCGGTTACCTCAACAAGCTCAGTAGCTGGAACAAATAAAAAGAAGAATGTGCTTAAAAATAAAACTGAAGTGCCTGCTCCCACAGCTCCTGAATCTTCGGTACAGCCCCCGAAGGAGGGTGCTTGGGAGGTAGCTGGAGCTCGTAAGAAGAAAAATAGGAAGGCATCAAAGAAAGCTGCTAAGGTGGCTACAGCAAAGGCACCGAGACTCCGCGCACCACGCTCTACAGCCGTCGTACTAACGCTGACAGTGGAAGCTACGGAGAAAGGTGTGAAATATGCCGAGGTCCTACAAAAAGCGAAAGCCAGCGTGGACCTCAAGGCTCTCGAAATTCCTGGAGTCCGATGTAAAACCACTCGGACAGGAGCTCGCCTTCTCGAGATACCTGGTGCCACCAGTGGTGACAAAGCAGACGCACTGGCAGCCAAACTAAGAGAGACACTAGATGAGGCTGACGTTCGAGTATCTAGGCCCACCAAGTGCGCAGACTTGCGCATTTTGGGATTAGATGACGCTGTAACAGTGGCTGAAATTGTGGCTGTGTCGCGGAGATTGGGGGCTGCCTCCCAACTCAAGTTGGGACCGGAGTAATTCGTGTCGGCCGTAACGGTTTAGAGACTGTAGTGGTCAGTTGTCCCGTTGCATCAGCCCAAAAAAATTCAGATGGCCGAAGTCTCCTGCTAGGAGCGACTATTGCAACCCCGGCTGACAAGGTGCTATCGATGTCTGTCTATAGGACATGTAGGAGCTCAGTGCACGGCGGAGATAATGGTATGTGATCGGTGTTTTCGATGCGGTCAGCTCGGTCATTTTTCTTTCTGCTCGGTCTTCGGCTTCTTTTTGCTCGGTCAAAAGGCCTTTTCTTGCGATGCTCCACCACACTGTTTTAAGTGTGCGGCTGAAGGCAAGCCAGCTGAACACCACGCAGGAACGAAAACCTGTACCGCGGCTAAGCCTAAGTCTCAAAATAAGAGTGGGAGCCAAGCCTCACAACCTGTACTACAGGTTATAGGTGTCAACGAGGCCTGTAGTATTTCGCAGCGGAGTGCGGAGATGGACGATCAATAACGGATCCACATCTCCGCATTCTACAGGGAAACCTAAACCACTGCGCCACTGCTCAGGACCTTCTGCTCCAGAGCATGGCACAGTTTTCGATTAACGTCGCCGCCGTCGCCGAGCCATATTTTGTTCCTCCCGGAGACGTTTGGGTGGGGGACCTAGACGGCTTGGCGGCCATCGTTCGTGATCCCGCGTCAGGTGCTTCTTCCCTTGCTATCATAGCAAGAGGACGGGGATGCGTTGCGGCGGCTATTAATGAGATTGCGATCGTGGCTGTATACTTCTCGCCAAATCGTATCCTGGCTGAGTTCGAGGATTGGCTCACTCAGCTGGTTGTCGTCGTCGAAGGATGTCGCCCTCGTCCCACATTGGTCTTGTAGGACTTCAATGCCAAATCAACGGCCTGGGGTTCCCCAGTCACTAATGCTAGAGGCGCGGCATTGTAGGAATGGGCCGTATCATCTGGCTTAGTCCTCCTGAACCGGGGCTCCGTCCCCACGTGCGTGCGTCAGCGGGACAGTTCGATCGTGGACATCTCGTTCGCTAGCCCTGCTCTAGCGCGCCGTGTTCTAGACTGGCAAGTTTTAAAGGAGGTGGAGACTTTATCTGACCACCGATATATTCGGTTCGGTGTCTCCACTGAGAACTCTCATGCGCCGGCCAGGACGTTTCCACTTAATCGGC
The DNA here is from genome assembly GCA_949752705.1 of Callimorpha dominula. Taxonomy (NCBI): domain Eukaryota; kingdom Metazoa; phylum Arthropoda; class Insecta; order Lepidoptera; family Erebidae; genus Callimorpha; species Callimorpha dominula. The sequence goes on along the minus strand of OX457009.1, from coordinate 19,729,925 downwards.
GTTGGGCGCTTAAGCGTTTGGATCAGGAGCTCCTCCTGGAAGCCTCCATCGTACAGTCCTGGGTCTCTGCACCGGACAGGCCTGATGATGTTGATGTAGAGGCAGACTGGTTCCGGCAGGCTATATCGCACATATGTGACGCGGCGATGCCTAGGGTTCAGCAAACGACTGCGAGGCGCTAGGTGTACTGGTGGACACCAAAGATCGTGCGCCTTCGTGAAGCTTGCGTGACCACGCGCCGCCAGTACACCAGATTTCGCAGGAGGCGTCGCCGCCCAGAGGATGCGACAGCTCAGGAGGTAGAGCTTCTTTTAAGTTACAGGGTTGCCAAGAGAAACCTTCAAGCGGCGATAAAGGTGGGCAAATCAGAGGCCCGCCGTGAGTTACTGGAGACTCTGGAAAGAAATCCATGGGGACGCCCGTACCTCATGGTAAGGGGCAAATTACGTCCTTGGGCTCCCTCACTGACTCAGAGTCTCCGGCCCGAGCTGCTTGAAGGTATTGTTGGCTCCCTGTTTCCAATGCGAGCAGAGGAGCATACACCTCCACCGATGGTTCCACCTCAAGCGCCCTACACCGAAGATGACGACGCCCCCGAAGTTACTTGGGTAGAACTAAGGGCGACGGTGCAACGGCTCCAAGCCAAGAACACCGCCCCAGGACCTGACGGTATCCCAGGCCGAGCGTGGGTTCTGGCCCTTAAGGCTCTCGGTCCTCGACTAAGAGGGCTCTTTAGCGCATGCTTAGAGCGGGGCCAGTTTCCAATACTGTGGAAGACGGGGAAACTGGTCCTCATCCAGAAAGTGGGACGTCCGGTAAACTCACCGTCTGCTTACCGACCCATTGTGCTGCTCGACGAGGTTTGCAAGCTCTTTGAGCAAATTATCGCAGACCGCCTCGTCGAGCATATTTCAAGAGTTGGGCCGGACCTGGCGGACAACCAGTTTGGTTTCCGCCGGGGGCGTTCCACTGTGGATGCAATCATGCGTGTAAGGGGCCTGGCGGAGGAAGCAGTATCCCGGGGTGAGGTGATGCTGGCGGTGTCTCTCGACATTGCCAACGCCTTCAACACCTTACCTTGGAGTTGCATCAGAGAGGCACTCATTTTTCATGGAGTGCCACTCTACCTCCGCCGCATTGTCGGGGCATATCTGTCGGAGAGAGCCATGATCTACCCGAGTCGGGAAGGATACGGAAGGCGAGAGATGTCGTGCGGTGTTCCACAGGGGTCGGTGCTAGGCCCACTCCTGTGGAATAATGGCTACGACTGGGTGCTGCGGTGCTGCGGTGTGCTCTTGGGAGGTGTCGTCGTGACTTGCTATGCCGATGACACCCTCGTAACGGCGCGAGGCAAGACATACCGTGACGCAATCATAAAGGCCACGGCCGGGGTTGCTCAAGTCGTTGGAAGAATTGGGCAGCTGGGTCTCGAGGTGGCCTTACATAAATCGGAGGCCCTCTGTTTCCATGGGCCTCGGAAGAGACCACCTGCAGGATCCAGCATCATCGTGGGAGGTGTTAGGAACGGAACTGCACCATGGGACCTGGAGGCGAGAGCCCTTGCGTCGCTATATCACTGGCGCAAGGAGGCATTGGAGACGGGCCTGAGACTCATGCCTTGTGAAGTTGAGGCACAACGGTCCGAGCTTCGCCAGGTTTTAATGGTCGAGTGGAAAGAACGACGCTGGGCACGCCACAATTGTGGCGGTAAGGCCCGTCATGGAGGATTGGCTAGGGAGGCGACATGGCAGCCTCTCCTACCGTCTGACGCAGGTACTCACCGGACACGGCTGCTTCGGTAAGTACCTGTGTCGTATAAGACGGGAACCAACGTCTGCGTGCCACCACTGCGGAGGCTGTCGCGAGGACACTGCACTCCACACCTTAGTGGAGTGTTCAGCGTGGGTGCAGCAGCTCCTCAACCTCGCGATGGCTATCGGTGGGGGAAGCCTCTCGCTGGAGACCATAGTTCTGTCTATGGTCCGAAGCGAGAGTGCGTGGAATTCCGCTGCCTCATTTTGCGAGGAGGTGATGTTGGCTAAAGAGGCGGCGGAAAGGGTACGGGAGAGGACGAGTACTCTCCCGTCCCGCAGAAGACGCACCAGGCGCCGGAGAGTGCACAACGACCTCCGGCCTCCATGAGCGCTGGCCTGGGGGTAACGGGTAGGGCTGTCCGTTATCCTAGCAGAAGCAGGCCTGAGAAGGTGGCGCGACGTGTTCCGCGTGCGCCTCTCTAAACCGGAGGCGGGCAAGGCCCCCGTACTCTATGGTGTGGCCGCCTACTGACCAAGGTCTGCAGGGGTTCCCGGAGGCTTCCTTCTTAGGGTGTTCCCGGGTCCCCTGCAATAGACCCACTTGTGACGGAACACCGTGTGGTTTTAGTCGGTTCGATTCCGACATACCACTTCACCATTAGCTCAGGTGAGGTGATGACCCGTGGGGGTTTAAACACAAAAAAAAAAAAAGAAAAAAAAAAAAGTTTATTTATGTAACAATTATATTCTTTATATCATATTCTCTTATGTCGTCTTTTTTTTCTAAATTTCATTTATCGATTACAATGCTACTTATTTAAATTTTACACCTGCCACACATCTCTGCATCACCCAAAGGTTGACTGGTAGAAAATGCCTACGGCATTAAGTCCACCTCATGCAATGTATCTGCAGGAAGTGTTTAAAAAAAAAATATATATATGTATAGAAGTTTAGAAGTTGACGGGTGCAAGACTAGAGGACTGCCGAAAGAAAGATGGATGGACTGCGTAAAAGAGGATCTGGCTAGAAAAGGAGTAAGCAGTGAACTGACGAATGATAGAGTAGATTGAACGAAGAAGTCGCATTGCACCGACAACAAATAAAGGGAAAAGGCTAGGAAGATGATGAGTAAAATATACTCGTTAACTTTTATGAATAGTAAACATTAATCGGATATTGGCTTCACTAGGACATGCACAAGTATATGTGTGAGGGTCGTGCCTTGCCGAAATTTTGCAATTAGCCTGCAGACGTTCGCGGGTTCCAATTGATTCACCTATTAATGGTATCCGGCGCGGGCGTGTTTAACTGTAGTAGCTATACTTGCTGTTACTGATGTGCACTTTACTAACGAGCTCAAAGGATATTGCTTTAAACAACATTATGTAATTGACTGAACGAAAATGCGGTTAGATTGTTTACGTGATAATTTAATGGTTTTCCGTTTGTATGTTGTAGTTCTTTTTATCGTATGTTCGTGATTAACCGTATTTGAGATCACTGTCAGATATGTCTAATGTCTATAAAACAGTTGGATTATTAATGTCGTTTATAACTGTATATTACATTAATAAATCGTCATTATTATCCATCTCGGATAGAAGTACGAGACAGACACTGTCTAATTAACAATAATAAAAACTTGAGACACCTCACACACGCTTGGCCGTCTGATCTCAAACTAGGCAGAGCCTGTACTATGGTAAACAGACGGCTGATAAACATACTTACGTATGTCTAAATACATACATATGATAGAAAAATTACACCCTGACAGTGAACAAATGATCATGCTCATCACACAATTATTTGACCTCTGGCTCAGCAGTCAGGATCACTAACCACTAGTCTAACAGGCCAGTCAGCCTGTGACCACGACCAGTGCAACCTGGTCGAAACATCAAGCAATTCAGAGGTATGTAATACCTTTTCGTGATCGAGTTAATTCACGTAAACACATATTTATATCATGGAACGCGACGGTTTAAAAGTTAGTACAGTCTAAAATTACTAAATAAACACGGCAGGTAATGGTGCTTTTAATATACCCTACTGTACTAATAGCTTTACAATATTTATAATATTAAAAATAGCGATGACTTAGTGCCGTCACACAACTGTCACATGGCGCTTTAATACGTTGCTTTGGTTGGCACATACCCAAGCTAATTCTAACATGTAAATGGTTGTATGTATGTATGTTTGAAGCTTATCGGAGACAATTTATTTCGTATCACGCCTCCGTGTCACGGCAAGTGAGGGGGTGACAGGGATGGGCGGGGGGAGAGTGACAACGACCACCTACTCTTTAATATTGTTAGAGATAAAAAGGCGAGCGGAGCGTCCTCTGACGTGTACAATTGAAGCGTTACAAAAGTACGTATCGTATCAGAAAGTTCCAATGTAATATATCTGAATTCATTTATATACATAAACTTAGTACACTGAGTATGATCGCCTCGCCACATCCTACTATCGTGGGTTCCATTCTGGCCTAGATTAAGATATATTTCAACAATAGGTGTTTGCTTTTTTTTTGCGTCGCCAGAACCGTCCCCACTGGCGATAGTTGGGATGTTATTATCTTATTTGTCACCAGAGGCGCAGATAAAATAATAGTTACGAAGTAACTATTATCTAATGTTCCGATATACACTGCGAGCTGTTCAGTGCTCTTACCGGGGATAAATTCGTTCCTTTATGGACTGACAGTATACTGCCGCAGTATCCTAGGGAATTATATGACGTCATAAATCGTCGCCATTTTTGTACTGTGAGCACTGGCGTTTTTGAGGTAAGGTGCTCTCAGTGCTTTGATGACGTGATCAAATATAATTTTTTTGCAGTTAAATAATAAACAATTATTGGTCGAAATATATTCATCACTTTTACCGTACATAACCTCATTTAAATTATTCGGTTATAAAGTTATTATGAATTATGTTACTTGAAAATCAATATTTTCTTTTAATAAAAAGTGTACTTATGCGATTAATTCAATCGACAATTGACTTGAATATTTAATTTTTAAATAAAACTACATTCAAACAATATTTTTTCTTGTTGAACAGATAACTTTTACATTTATGTCATAATTATTTTCACGTCAAACAGCGCCAAGAAACATAGATGACAGTATACTGGACTGCGTTCCGTTTTAAACAGTAACCAGTATAGGTAACTAAAAAGAAAAGCCTTCGCAGTATACTAAATTGACGTCACACCTCACAGTGCTCGCAGTGCATATCGGAACACACACTTCATAATCAAATTTATGGGTGTTGAGTTTTATATAATGATAAATAAAATTATTTCCCCTATTCAATTTATATATTTAATTCTTATAGGTAATTAAAATATTCTTAAACCTAAATAGTAACATAAAATGTTGATGCTGCAGACATAATAATATACATATTATATAATAATGGCTGTTGCGTAGACTGGAGAAAGATACTCTGATAATTTAATACTTTTGTATAACATATTATGTTAGACAAAAGTATTAAACCTACTCAAATAAAAACCTCAATCCGTGCCGCTCTCAATATGTTTTACATTTCAGTAGCTCTTATTAATATTTTCGATATATTTATTACTATATTACATATTGTGTGAGAGAAGTAGCCGTCAGTTCGCTTTGCCTACAACAAATGAATGCGCGGGCAGTCCACACCTACACAGTTTCTAGATAGTATGGGTTTATTATTTCTGGTTTAGTAGACTACATTTATTACAACATCCAATCTGGCCAATCACTTAAAACCTGATTTAGTACAAGTTGTATAATACATTGTATAAAATAAATATAAGCAACATTTTTTTTGTTGAGAAGATAACTATTATTTATTATTAGCACAGCCACGCGACACTGGCGAGTAAAGAATAAACACCTAAAGTATATTTACATTATATTGACAAAATAAGTAATAACTAAAACCGTTTTGCAACTTATTTTTAAAGGATTTTATAGATTAGTAATATCTAGTAATAACGCAATTTAACACAATAAATACATTAAGTAATAACAAAACACGTACACTACATAATAACTTCGATTTGACATTTTGTTTTTATTTACGGAGAATAGCGTTCTGCCGTGCGTGCGTGCGTGGACGGGATGCTAAATTGGTAGGTATATAAAACGCGACCTCGAACGAGTGATGTAGCCCTGCTAGAGGTCACAAAGCCAGTTGCTACAACTGGGAAAGTATGTGTACGTCACCAATAGTGACAGTCGGGATTATTTTTCTCATTTATCGTCAGTGGTGACAAAGCCAGTGGTTACAACTGGGAATAGACATTGTCACCCTGTCCCAGACTGAAAACATTACAACAACAACTTACAAAAATATCCATTTAAAAAAAGAAAAAAATATACTTCCTTGTTCGAAGTAAATTAAGTGGAGTAACTTTTCTTCATTATAAGAAAATACTGTTTCGGTAACGGTCAAGAATCCATTAGAAAGCTAAAAAATATGAAGTGGTCAAGTATACTTTTCTAAAAGAAAAATTATTGTCTTTATTAGATTTTATATAATATTTCTTCCTTCTTAATAAATTAACCTAATGAATTAAACTAATTAATCCATTGGGGACTAAAAATATCCTTTTTGCGACCCTATTTTTTGATCAAAGTTTCTTATTTCTTTTTTGTGAATGATTTTACGTACGAATATTTTAAAGATTATCACTGAATAAACCAAATTTTAACTGTATACAATAAGAGTTTCGAGCGGTAATTACCGTTAGTATATTCCAAATAATAATATATTCCAACTGGAGAAATACGCGTTGGATATAGGCGTAGTTTATAACCCCGGGCACACCAACTTCAAAGAATTCCTCAAAATATATGAGTCTCAATTAGAACGCAGAAAAAGAGCAATTGTTTTCGGTGACTTCGACAATGACTTGTTATCAAACGACAAGAAGACCAAACAGTATTGTCAACTTTTAAAAGAAACAGGATACAAAATACTTAATAAAGTTAACAATAAACACTGCACTAGGCCAGGGACCACCAAACAATCAATAATAGACCATATATGCACCAATCTATAATACGATAACTTCCACGTGATAACCGTCAATCCCGCCTTGTCAGATCACAAACAAATATATTTAGAGATCAAGAAAACAAAACCTCCACCATTGATGTACCCTCAATATGAAGCCATGAATTAAACAAAACTATACCAATCAGTTCAAATGTCTGGATTACATGTAACAAATAATAACTACACTGAGTCAGAAGAACAACTTAAGAACTATACAGAAGATAACAAAATAACGAAAACTAAAATCGTCAACCAACCACAAAAAGACTGGATTAACAACAATATTACTACTGAAATTAACAACAGAAATACTTTATGGGCAGAACTAAAGAAAAACCCGAATGATGGTTACTTAAAAGAACAATTTAACATAAAAAGGACTCAAGTAGCTGAACTAATACAAGTCACAAAAGAATCATTCTACAACAAGGAATTCGTCAAATGCAGCAACAAGCCAAAGAAAATGTGGAACCTAGTAAATACACTAACAAATAATAAAATCAAACAAAAGTGCGCCCCTTCAAAACTCTTATTAAATTCGAAGGCAATTAATAATCCTCACGAAATCTGTCAAACAAACCGACAAACAAACTGACAAACCGAAAGAGTTCCATGACAATTTCAATCATGCTCTGCCGCAATCACTCACAGTAAAGTCTCAAATGAATACTTTAGAACCATGTACTGAACAAGAAATCTCAAACATTATCAATAGTTTAGACGCCAACTGTAGTGTCGGGTTAGATGGCCTAAACACAAAAGTGATAAAATGTCTAAATACCCTGATTACAGAAAGCCTAACAAAATGTTTTAACAATCTTTTGTTGGACGGTGTTTTTCCAAACTCATTAAAAATTGCAAAAGTTGCTCCCATTTATAAATCAGGCTCAAAAACAGATCCCGGTAACTACCGACCTATTTCTGTGTTACCCGTATTGTCAAAAATCCTTGAAAAAGTATTACACAAACGTTTAGAAAGCGCCCGTGCCTGCTGGAGGTGGCGAGCGCGCGCACAAACCTGCTGCAGCGAGCGCCGCTGACGCGCGCTCTGTGTGCGCTCAATGCGGTGACGAACCACATTGACCTGTTTTCGTGTTCGCTAAATGAGTTCACAAAGGCAACTTATTGCGTACTAACGCACTAGTTAATAGTTAATATTACATACCACAAATTAATTGTTTTATTATTGTTAAGGATCTCTTTTTGTGTTATATAGATATATTGTTTTTTTAGGAAAGTAAGTCCTACACTATTGTATTGGTTCTATCTGTAATTATAGTGTTTGTAGTAAAATAAATCAATAAATAAATAAATAAAACTACTTAACATCTATTAATTTCATATTCGAACGACAATATGGGTTAAGACCGAAAAGTAACACACTTACTGCTACTGTAGATCTAATAACTAAAACAAAACATAATATTGACAAAAAAAATATAGAAGTAAGTATATTCATCGACCTTTAAGAAGCTTTCGATACCATCAGCCATAAACTGCTTTTAAAGAAATTAGAGGTCATAAGCATTACTGGCAAAGCATTACACTTGTGCGAGTCCTACCTTACGAACATATCTCAAGTCGTTAAAATAGACAATAATACCCAAAGTGACCCACTTCCAATAACTTGTGGCATTCCTCAAGGATCAATCTTAGGTCCTCTGCTCTGCTCATGAATTGGGTTTAAACGGACACATAACTCTATATGCGGACGATACATGTCTGTTTTACTTTGGTGCGTCAATAAATGACATAGTCTCGCGTGCTCAACAAGATCTAGACATTCTTTATAATTGGCTACGATATAATAATACAATACAATACATTACAATACTCTTTATTGTACACCATGAGGAACATTTCAAAACATTTACAAAAACAAAAAAAATGGTACAAACGGCGGTCTTATCGCTAGTTGCGATTTCTCACAGACAACCTTTAGATGGACAGATGCAATGGAGTTAACAGGTGTACGACTTTAGCTAAGTAGCAACTTAAGTGAATTTAAGAGACAAGGAACAAATAATTATATATATACCTTACCTTTATATATATACATACACATATTACACATACATACATACATTTACACATATAGATACATACATACCGATATTAAAATAAATATATACACATATCCAGTATGCTTTTAGCAAGTGAAATATTACTGTGACAGATAGCGTTGGAGGTTATTGATAATATGCTCTTTTTAACATCACAACTGGATACTTGATTAAAATTAAATGGGACATATTCAGGAGTTGGAAGATATGAAAGATGCTCCAAAGTCTTCGCTTTGGCTGTCCTATCAAAAGTAGACGAAGCTGTAAAATGTTGATTAAGTAAATCAATGCTTAAATTATTATGAATTGTTTCTTGTCGTGATTTTCCAACTCCAAGTGATTTTAGGAAATTCCATATTTTAGCTGGATCGCTGTTTTGAACAGACTCGTAAATGTGTTGGCGTTGGGCTTTCCTACACGCCTTTTTGCAGTGATTGCGCATAGATATATATTTGTCTAGGTTTTGCTGTGTCGGTCGGCATTTGTATTTTGTTTTAGCTGCAGCCTATTTTGCAATGATAGCTTTAATCTCTTGCGTAAGCCATGGTGACGGAGGGTGTTTTAATTTAATTTCTCGAACCGGAGCGTGTTTGTCGTACAGCTGTATCAGACTAGAGGTGAGAATATCTACTTTTTCATCTACCGTTTCAGAATTCAAAAGAAGGTATCAGTCGATATTGTTCGCATCCTCAAGAAGCTCGTCAAGATCCATGGCACTGAAATTGCGCTGGTGAAGAATTTTAGGTCTTGCCTTAGGAGGACGAATTTTGTAGGACAAGTAAAGGAGATCATGATAGGAAAAGGAGTCAACGGAACATTGACCAAACTTAGCTATGTTCTGGGGCGAGGAAACTATTACAAGATCTAGAAGAGAAGGAGTTGAATTGGGAAAGTGATGAGTGGCTGATAGAGGAAGAATAGTCATGTTGCAAGAGCCTACGATGGTATGAAGAGAAGAAGAACGTGAATCATTTTTGAGTAAGCAGGTATTAAAATGTCCCATTATTATAGTATGACTGTAAGAAGAGACAAGATTTTCAAGTATATTTTTGAAAGAAGCAAAGTAATTAACTCTTAAAGAGGGACAGTAATATACACCCACCAGGACCTTCACTCGATTGAGCATAACTTCGATAAATACGTGTTCACCGGAATCGCGCGATGGTGGTTGTGTAGATACATCAATAATTGAAAATTGTAAAATATATATAGATATAACCTACTAACTATAAATATTGCTAAGAATTGCTATATTATTTTTAAAGCTAAAAACAAGCCAGTGCCCACGCACACCCCACTCACTATAAATAATATCCCATTGCAACAAAAACACCATGAGAAATATCTCGGTCTACATAAGGACACCCACTTAACATGGAAGACCCATATTGATTACTTTAAAACAAAATTAGTTGAACTCTGCCATATTGTTCGATGTGTACCACGTAAACTACTTTATACAATTTATAATTCACTCGTAAAACCACATTTAATTTACTTAGTTGAAATCTGGGGCAATGCAGCCAAAACAAGAATAGCTGAACCACAAATACTACAAAACCAACTATCACACTTTTTATTCGATAACACCATTATCGGATAAAAAGTATCAAAATTTACAATGAAACAAAGTTATTGACGGTCAAACAACTATACACCTACAACAGTTGCATTTTTATACGCAAAGCAATTAAAAAAAATATTCACACTAACTTAGAATTTCACAAAAGAAAACAGGTTGCCAACCCCGGGGTACGCACGCGCCGCGCTAGCTATCTCGCTCTGCCAAGAACTCGCACAAACAACGGTAAAACGATGATCACGTATGAAGGAGCGCGCTTTTACAACAAAATACCCACAGAAATAAAAAATGTCAACTCATTCAATACATTTAAAAGGAAACTTGCTCAACTTATAGTGGAAAATAAATCTTTATTATAATATTGTATAATGTGTTAGGTGGTGTTAGCATCGTAATTGGTGTAACTGTTGTTGTGTTAGTGCGTGTGTTGGATGGGCACCCGTACTCGATAATGTATGTATTGCTGTTAACCATTTATTATGTTGTAACCTATCTTTGTGACGACGAAAACTGCTAATATTTATAATAATAGCCATGTTCTCATGGAAGTGATGTAAATTTTATATAAGAATAAAGGTCTTTAAACCTAAACCTAAATTAAATAAAAAATAATTACCTAAATTTCCCGCAGATCACGGTGATGCCTTGAATTGAAAACCTTCTCCTTGTCAGTCAGTTAAAAAGAACAATACTTAAAAATATATTTTTGTAACACGTCCTAAATTGTATAGAAAACATAAATGTGAGTTAAGAGCCAAGTTCAATGTTAAGGATATGCAGAGTTGTCGACTTCGCCGACAAAAGAATTGAGATCTAAGTGGGTGCCAAGCTCTGTAGATAATCCAGAAATTTATTTATAAGAATATACCACATTCATAAAAAAATGTATAACACAAATTCTTGTTCTCTTCCACAATAAGGTTTGCTCTTTAAAAATATTACTTCTTAAATTTGAACAGCCGCTTTTTTACACAAATCACATAACTTCTGAAAAATTGAAGCTCAAGATTTCACTTAGCTAGTTTTCATATACGAGTTATGTTTGGCGAATCAACTTATCTTTCTTATTTTACATGCAAGTTACTGTTTTTATATTGTGACGTCACCATATCTTACTCTTCTTAACGTTTGGTTTGCAGGTAAAAACTAGGCAAGTCATATTATGAATTTCAATTTAAATTGTTGTATATTCTTGTAAATAAATTTCAGGATTATCTACAGAAGGTGGCACCCATTTAGAGCTACATTCTTTTGTAGACGAACTCGACAACCATGCATATTCTTAATATTGAACTTTGCTCCCATTTTCACATTTATGTTTTTGATTGGATATCATTACTTTTTGTGAAGATATTATTGTTATTCATCATTTAAGTTATCTGTAACATTATTCTTTTTCCTGCGTTTACGCTGTATAGTTTTCTTAGTTGTGCTATTACGAGTATATACATTTTCTTCAACGTTAGAAATATTTAAGAGCCTTACCCAATCATTGGTGAATCCTTCCTTACGTAACCTACATTTTTGTAGTGAATCTGTACATTTTCAAAGTGTTTATAATACGCTTATAGACGACAGAAATTTGTTCGAATTTTCAGCTGTAATGTATTTCTTTCGTGACACAATCGTTTGCAATGACACAATAATGTTAGATTTTTTAATTTTTTATGGTATATGTATAATGTTTACAAATCTGGATTATTTATTTTTACCTGTACCGTGCCTACTATAGAGGGGCTTTTTGTGTTAACACAAAATGTCTTATTGCACTCTTAAAAAGTTAGAAAGAATTTATGACCGCAAGAAATTCCTTATTATACCATTCGTAGTCGACCGTTATTTCTAGAGGCGGTGCATAGTTATTTTAGCCACCATAGTAAACGTCGTCCCGTTACGTGTGGTAGTAAGCCATAAAGTACAGCGCAGTGACAGTTGTTACCATTGAGGAATTAAAACAATTTGAATGTAAATAACAGAAGTAATGGCCCGAAACAGTTAATTGTTTAGGAAACGCGCTCTCGACGGAGGCAATGAGCGAATTAACTGAACGGTGAAGTTAGAGCCTGCTGAAACGTTAAAGCCTTGGGCTTCACTATATATGAAGCAGGTTTAGGAATCGAGGGCTTTATCATAAAGAGTTTGAAACACCCTGTAAATGCAGCGTGCGTTTTCCTAAATCCTTTCAGAAATGTCAGAAGACTGGTTGCTTCTGTCAGACATTACTAGGTGTCTGTGGTTTTTTTTTTAAAGTAAGACTTGCAACAGTTTTTCTCTACCTCTGCGAGTAAAGTGATGTACTAAAGAGTGGTTCGTGGGAGATGTATTCATTAACTAAACATTAATTATTTTAAATACCTAGTTGTTTTATAAAAATCCAATGCTCTTCGGGCAGTAATAGAACAAACAATAGGTGCAAACTAACTCGCAAACTAGACGTGTTCAAAATTGACAAAATATAACCTAAAAAAATTAATAAGAACCAAGTCAATTGATGGCAAACATTTTAAGTGAAACTTCATATACAGCAACAATATTGTTAATAAAACAATGATAAAGCCGTCAAAAGTATGTATTTCAGGGACATTTGAATAAAATGTAAGTTAAGGAGAATTCGCCATCTTAAAATGAACTCTTATTAAAATATGAAAAGCGTAGTATTCGTATCTGCCATAAAATGATTCGAATGTTAGTGTGACGCGACCTGCACAGGGCTCATATAAAGATCACATTTCAATCGTAGCGTCTCGTCTGGGGCGAAACCAATATTCGTTTTATTTAAGCTGGCAGTTTATGGCGCCATTACTGTCAACAGCGGTACACTGCCACGCAACGGAATCAGCCAACTTACAGTGTACAGTCAACACCATAACATTGTATTTTTTATTTATTAATGCCTGTTTACAATTTGCAGAACACTCAAACACGTTTAAGATTGCAAAAATAAAATTATATGACTGTCTTGAAAGAACTTAAATACGCACCGACGTGAGATACAAATGTTTCATCTTACAAATATGTATTTACTTAGAAGCATGTAATTAATGTTTTTGATACTTTTATGCTTTGATAGCTTATTATAATATTTCGTATGGTATTACGAAGTATAGAAAACTCCCAGAACCTTCAATATAGCTTTTAACTTTTCTGGAGTAATTTAATGTTTCAAACTTCCGAGTCGATTTTTTATATTATGTAAAAATGTGTATGGATGGGAGAATGATTAAAAGGTACAAAAACAATTTACTGGCAGTGCTAGTGCCAGTAAATTGGCGCAAGTCTAACTAACATTTAGTATCGCTACAGTTGTTTATAATTTAATACTATGCATAATTATAATGTAAGTGTTTACGTGAATGTGTATATGTATGTACTTGTATGTATACATGTTTGTGTAAGTATGTATGTGAGCATATACTAGTAGTAGGCACATATTATATATTTGACACTGCCCACACTAAATCATTACAGTCCTGTCCACCCAAAGGTTGCCTGGAAGATATTGCTTTGTTATTCGTTGTGATAAGGTCGCCCTTTGTGCATTTTATATTTAATCGATCGATGTAGAGTTTTTAACTCTTTTTAAGATTCTGATAATAAAAATTAATAATAGAGTATTATATTTTTCTAATATTGATAACGAATATGTTATTTAACTCACTTATGTTTCACAACCGCAGGGTTATATGTTATTAATGTTAAAAAACTAGAAATGCATAAGTTTTTAAATGTACAAACACATTTCTAAAGTAAACAATTAGTTTCAATAAGCTATTTGAATCTACATGATAATAATAAGACTAATAAGATCAACCAACAACAGAAGGTAAAACACAGCAGAATTTAAAATTCAAAAGTTCCGTCGTTCATTCTCAGCGGGCTAAGAGTCTTAAAAGGAGTTAAAAAACTCTAAATCGATGCAGCTGAATCTCAGGGACTTACACGAGCGTTAGCAGAGAGACTGCACCTTTATATGCATCCATTTCAATATACATGACATTTTATTCAGCACTAAATAAACGTTGAATACCTTTTAATGTGTTCTGTGGGTTATAACTGAAATATTGCGGAGGTGGCGCGTCGCCCGATACCGAACCGCACACTCGATTATTTGGTATAGACAAAACTCTGAATAATGAACCAGTGACCGAATATAATTTTAATATAATTTATGTCGTACACGAATGTAGCAAAAGTGACTTTTTGAATAACTACCTCCACACTTGGCATTATTTGCACGCGCTGATAGTTTATGTTCTGTAGTCAAAATAAAACAGTTTTACGAGCAGCGCTTTGAGCGCACACACACGGACACGTGAGCCGACAAGTGCTCCAGTTATTAATTATGAGCCGCGGCTCAGCCCGCCAAGGCGTAGCACTTCTACGAACACACGGATTAGTTTTAATGCGGCGTAGCACCTGCGTAGCACTTACACAGAGGCTTACTCGGTTATACTTTTCATATGGAATGCTTTTATTTTCAAAGAAACGCAAAGTAATCATACTCGAGTTGGTACTTAAAGGTATGTTACTTAGAATATACAGTAGATAACAACAGTTACATAGGCGTTCTCTTGTCTGTTTGTGTTTAAAACCTTTTTATCAATCAGATCAAGTGTGAGCACTGCAGTCTTATGTAGTAACTTACACATGTGATGTGACTTAGATTTGAATAAAATAACCAAGAGTATACGGTACGGTATATAAGGGCAAAAAGTGATATGTAGTAAGAAATAGGTCCAGACTTCGCTACACCCAACACGGCACCCAACATTTAAACAAAGGGCGGTTATGCACCACTTTCATGCAATAGCTGCAACCCATTTCAAGGTGTTCTAGTCCGTGGTGACAGCAGCAACTATGGCGGCTACTTTATTTCTTCTGCGGGTTTCCATTACATTTTTGACGTTGAACGTTTTTATTTTTTAATCGGCTTCTCAACTGGACGGCTGTTTTTTAACACGCTTTTATAATGTAAACAAATCTTCACAAGATGCTGGAGCAGGCGTATTAGTCGATAGCTTTAGATTTAGTTGTTCAAACAGCAACCGATATTGGTGCAATATGGACGTTTCAGATAATTTAAATTCAAATAAGCCGTGTCGAGTGTTGTGGATTCAATTCCCACACGAGACAAAACATTGTAAAATCCCCGCCACACAGGAATAATTTTAGTACGGGAGTTGTCTTAAAAAAAAGCTTATGATAAAATACAATGCTGTTATTAAAATCGGTTTAGTTACTTAAACAACACTTAATTCATCTACACTAAAAATACTAACACCAGAAGGGTTCGATTCCCACACGAGACAGAAAATTGTAAAATCCCCGCGACCCAGGAATTATTAAAAAAATGCTGATGATAAAATAAAATGCTTTTATTTAAATCGGTTTAGTTACTTAAGCAACACTAATTCACCTACAATCAACAAAGTAACACTAGAAGAGCGCGAGTAGCAGAGACGATTGAAGCGTTATGTAGAATGTGTGACATAGTATCTCAGTAAATAGTGCATCGCACTCACTAGGCTTCAATCTCTATTACTAAAGTTGTTTATTTATACAGCAATAACTGAACAGGAAGTGTCTCACTGCAACCCCCTCTCCTCCTTCCTCCCCTCTCTTCTCCTGGTTATAAACAGAGTTTAATTACTTCGTTGGTAGGCCACGATGCCTGCTGTACTGGGAATGTGATGCGTTTAGTTTTCATATACATGTACATTTAGATGTTCTGACAATTCCGTAGACCCGATTTCATATCCAAATGGGTTTTCTTTTTCTATCTGTTATTTTTGCTAATTTACTTTTATATGCTACAAGCCACGCCAACAATGTTAATGAAAAAAAAACCACGTTGTGTCTCTGCCTTATAACTATGAGAGGTGAATTACCCGCTAGGCGGTAACTCATTCTACCACATTCGTCAGGTGATGACATCAAATCCTGGTGACTCTGTCAGTTGTAGAAGGGATCTCTGCTTCGGTACCAGGGTGAGAGGTTGCATTGCCTTGCCCATCCAGGAAGCGAACTGCGAAAGGTTTTACGAAGAAACACTTTTCTTCGTAAAAGCTTTCGCAGTTCGCTTCCTGCTAGCTAGCAAAACTTATCTACTTTTTGTTTTGTATCTAAATTGTACAATAAATTATAATTATCTTTAAGAAAAAGTATCACCGACTTCAATGTGCTTTTTAGTGAAAGGTACATGTATTTTTGTTCAAATATAATATGGGTAGGCCAACCAAACGCACTACTCCAATGAGACAGCGAGGTTTCGGAGTAAACGAAAATATCATCCATGTATACAATTTTTAGATATTTATTGATTTTTCAAAAACCACTCGACTGATTTCAATAAAATTTAAATGGGACCACCTGGGAAGTATACCCTTTGAAACAAAAAAAGAATTTTCCAAATTGGTTTAGGCGTATTCGGGTAATCGGTGAATATACATTAAAAAAAAGATTCCGATGAATTGAGAATCACCTCCTTTTTTGAAGTCGGTTAAAAATGAAGACTAAGCATATGAATATCATATGCAGTCAAGACACATCGTTGACTTTAAAATGACAGAAAGTTGTATGTATACATATGCATGTGGTTTGTCAAAGTACCGATATATTGCGAATTAGAATGCAGATCAAACGTTAATTCGCAATATATCAAATAACTGAGCAAACCAAAAACGTGTTTCAACATGAGAAAAATATCGTAAAAATGCAGTAACTGCTTTCAAATGATATCATCAATAAATTCAGAATGTAAGTTCATATATTGTGAAAAAGATATTAACTTTTGAGACACATGCCATATAATCCCCAAAAATCATTGAGCTCTTAAACAATGTAACGTTAAGTACACTAGTGCACAACAGCCTTGCAATATTTGATTTTTGCAATAAACAGCCGCTGCCGAATGCACAGTTTCAGGCGACTCATCGCGTTTTAGTGCGCCTGCTGACCGCTAGTGCGAGCTCCACATAGTGGTCACTTGTTTTTCAGCTCGATTTACTAGCAAAGAGAATCCGCGCAACTCCGCCTCCTGAATTAGCACTTCAAAAGGTGATGAGAACTCGTCCATTTTGAACACGTTTGATGTTGCATTTAGTGTGAATTTAAAATACGGTTCCGCTTTCAAAAAGCAGACGTCATACGTCCTGCAAAATGTATGAAACGTGCTGATTTTAATGAGCCAATTACTTATTCTGTGTAGTTACGTAAGTAATGACAGCGAGCCGTTTAACTTCGGATGAGATTTATTAACAAAATGAGTTGTGACTTTTACTTGGAATGTTGGGCTCGAAAGAACAATGTCTAGTCACTTGCAGGTTATTGCAGTCAGACATTGAACACGGTGTCACACCTTAGCTAAATAATCAAGGCTATCTCTACAGACTTTAAAAAAGGTTACTTTCAGAAAATAGGTTTAAGAATTAAGTCCCTGTAACTAAGACATAAATAAAATGAGATTTCATATAAATTACCAAAAGTAATAACTATAAAAACACTTTCTTAACCACCTGCCAGCTGTGACAATCTAAAACAGAAATTTCTTAATTACAACCTTATTATTTATTAAAACTTAAAAAAAAAAAAACAATACAAGTAAGTATTCAGGGAAGTTTCCAAATTAAACTTACTGTATCAATCATGATCCATCTAAATAAAATAAGGTTACTCTAGACTTTATCATAAAAAAATCTAAAAAATAAAAACAAAACCAAATTCATTAAAATCTAAATCTAAATTTCCCCAAATAGTCAGTAGTCTGACATACAATGAACATCATTTGTGATAGTGAAAAGTAAAATGCAACAGATTGACACTACAAAACACTGTTCATCTGTAGTTTTTTGCAGACATATCTCCATCTACTTATTATAGTTTGACACGCTAACCATTTATTAAAAGCTTAAAATAGAATTTGAGGGGCGGCGCACCCTCACTACGTCTGGTGACACATTTATCGAGGTGACATTAGGCAACAAAATTGAGAAAAGAGAAGAAATGCGATAGTGCCAAAAAAGAAGTCTCGGCAGTGACAACTCTAGCGATAATAATGCACATTCAAACGTAGAAAACTCTGATACAGCGTTAAAGGAATGACGTACACTAAGTGACAAAAATGAAACAAATGAAATATATTATGTGCCTCTTTTTTCAAATAGTAAACACCTTCACCTCACCTCATCTTATCACTCTTATCAATCTGTTTTAGGTGAAGTTATTGTAAAAATCCATTGGATCAAGAATGATTTAGTCTAGATTCGCACTCGATGTCTTAACTCAAACATATTATCGCTCCGCCACGACTTTTGACGACGATGCTCTTGACCGTGTCCTCGAATGTACTTTATAATATAACTATTCCTAGTACTCGTTATATGAATTCATTACATCGTGGATCTTTTCAATTTCACTTGTAAAATATGTACTTTGGACTTAAAATCTTTGTTTCTAAATTGAAACCGAACGACCCAGACGTAGCACAATATCTGTCATATTTTAATGGTTTACAAAGAAATTGTCTTTTTAGTAGAAATATTACTGAAATGCTAATTATAAAACCTTGAATAAAGAAGAGATAAACTATGCGTTTAAAAAAACTTCTTTTTATTTTCTAAAACCTTGAATAAAAAATTTCTTCTTTTAAACTATGCGTTTGAAAAGTTGTAGGTTTTTTTTTACAAGGGTTTATTTAAGTTGCAATGTCCATATAACATATAATAACTTAATAATAACTTCACACATCTCACACGTGGCCGTCTGAAAACAAAACAGGCAGAGCCTATGCCAAGGCAACCTGCTAGTAAAACATTTTTGTTTTCATACTTATATATTGCTAAATACAAACATACAAATAAATAAAATTGAAGTGTCTGTTTGTCAAGTCAAAATAATAGTTCTTTTTAAGCTCATACATTCATTTGCACGACACTTTTGTCTAAAAAACGTCAGTTTTTAAATTTTTGTCTGTTTGTTCCGGCTAACCTCTGGAACGGATGGACCGATTTTTACGGGACTTTACCTGGCAGATAGCTGGTGTTAAGGTGTAACTTAGGTTACTTTTATTTTGGAAAAGGAACTAGGGTTCCGTGCAACTTCTAGTCATAGATAAATTACACCCAGACACAGCAGAAATGACTGTGTGATGATCATGCTCATCACATAATTATTTGTCCTGGGTGGGAACCCACGACCTGGCCACCATTTCTGTCGACTCTTTCCTTTTGGAGGAGCGCAACCCCTCTCGAGCTTGCACACTGAACCTTTAACCTAGCGGTTTTCATTTAAAATTCTTATGAACACAAGAAGGTCAACTGAGACTTATGAATGAAAGCCCTCTGTAACACTCAGTGATTTAGAATGTACTAAAAATACTTGCTCAACGTTATTAAGGCTTTAACTACGTGGTCTAGCGCAGCTCATAACCGGCCCCTTTGTCCTGCTTTGAGACCGTGATAGCCCTATAACTTATAAACACGCATGGAAAAACTTTACATACAAGTATAAATCAAATGAGGCTAAAAAGTGCGATGCGTTCAATATAATACTCGTATATTGTAAATCGCGCTGCTCGCATTTGAAACCGAAAGGCGTTGAGTGTGGGTGTAGGTTTCGTAAAACGAAGAGCAATAATTTTCAAGTGAAGTGGTTCACACAAAGGGTTGGCTGACAATTGGCTCTTTGATTGACACGAGTGAGTGGCTGATGCCAGAGCTCAATTATACTAAATTATCATCTGTAATCAATGGCCAAGGGGGACTTTATGAAATAATATCTTTGAAAGGTATTTTTGAGATTTTGACTGTCTTTTCAAACTATTTTACTATTTTACTAGTTTTGTCTGTGCATTGATTTTTAATAGGTAGAGAATAATTAATAAACACTAGGCACCACATCTTAGCGGTATTAAACTCAATAGTCACGTTGAAAAGTGTGTTCCCGTGCTACACAATGGGATTTTCTAAGTCTTTGACAGTTGTATCTTTTTAGCTAAACTACAGCCAGTGAAGTCCATAATAAAACTAATATTTATTGAAGTGGCTTACTCTCAATTACAATCTTTATTGCACTCCAACATGTTATAAAAGGTCTTAAAAACTAGGAATGGTGACAATCAATGAACTCTGTCGGGCATGGCAAAAGTATTAAAATAAAAAAGAGAGCAGTTATTTATGTAAAATACGAAAAACATTTTTTTTTAACCATTTAACCTGTAATAGTTGAAATTCGTCAATAAAAATGTTACTTACTTTATAATACCAATCAATAAATGGTTTTCCATGCATACGATACGGTATGCTTACCTTTAAGTAAATTGGGATTGAAATTGAATCAGCTCAGATGATATTAGCTTCACGTGTATTATATCACTATAACTTTAGAACCTCAATGTAACATGTAATTAACATGTTCATTGGCATCTCACTCGTCGCACTCCCAGTAAACCCACTCACTCGTTGACAAGACAAATAAATCTCTACATACCACTGTAACATATTATGTAACTTGTATGTTGCGCGATAATGACTTTAAATAACCTTCAAAATGTGACGGAAATATATATGTTAAAATCGATCTAAAAGGTTATTTATTGTCTCGCCGTCTGTTTCGCACTTCAACAGTTCCGTACAAACTCTTGTCGATATCACCATTTTTTTATTTTAACAGAGATGTTCCTCCTTGCAAGGAGCACTACTCCTGAACGATGCTAATAAATGTTACCGGTTCATCGGGTGGCAATATATTTTAGAACTTATTAGGCATCTTTAAACGAGTTTGCATTCGACATAACAGCTGATGAAAAGAGTCTCAAAGGTTTAAACAGACACACGGACAACAAAGAGCAGGTAGACCCGTATTGTTAAAAACTGTTACAGCGCTAAACAGTCTGCGTAATGAACAATTAACAAAATACATTTGCACCACGCTTAATTGAGTTTTAGACTTGGGTTGTTCGCCAAGAGTTTTATTTGTACTATGTGTGTATTGTATATTCAAAGAGAGATGCATCCGTTGCATCTGCCAACAGACTGTCATGCATTTTGGCAGAAGTATGATATTTCGGTAACACTAAATTATTTAGATTGCATACTTTTAATGTTTTTTTTTATTTCATTCATCTTTCAAGGCAAGCAGATCGTTTAGGAAAGAAATAGGAAGGCTCTGGGTTCTATTTACTATTAAACATAATATCAGCTTTACCAGTATTTAAAATTTGATAATTCAGGTGGTACAAATGTTTTGTGGACTAGTTTCTGCCATAACATCAGAGAGAGATTGAGAGCTTTCACAAATACTGAAAGGCTAAAGGTCAGTCAAAGTGACCGACTGTTTGTATTGACCAAATGTACATCTCGTATCACATGACGTCTATTTATAACGACTAGTACACTTCATATGACATAAATATTTAAATTGTGGCAAAGCAGTCAAAGACTGGTTCGTGGTACTTATGACTGCACTCACCGATACCAGGAAGAAATAGCGCTAAAATAGCAGTTGTCTGTAGGGTGTATGTACTGGAGTAGTTGGGCGATTCGAATGCATCAAAATCTGGTAGCCCAATCTTCTTTACACATATATAATTTTTTTTTTAGTAAATGTGGTGTTAAGAAAAGCCAATATCATAGAAGAATTTATCACGTCTGCGTTATGTCAGCACGCGCAACAATCACAAACGGATATTTAATTAGTTAATTGTGTAACGCTCGTCGGGCGCCGGCGCTCCGAGGCCCTGGGCCTGGGGCGTCGGACGACGAGTAAATAATTCTGTTTGTGTGACGTCACTGGAACGAACATCGGGAACCGTTTCAACTATGTTACAACGTAGGTATTTCGGACCACAACGTATAATTATTTTGACTTTGATTTGCCCGATGTTTGAAATCAGGCAAAACCTCAGGCAAATCAAAGGCATACCTTTTAAATACATAATTGCGTTAATTTCCTTTTATGCGTATGGGAGTGCGCACGCAAGTTTTCGAGCCCGAAGCACTACAGTGCTAAATTTACATATAATCACACATTTTTGGATTTAACTGACTGACTGACAGATCATCAAAAATCGATTTCTCTGCTTCTAGACCACCTAGAAACATAAATTTTGGTACACAGCTACAGTTTTGCAAAATATACTTCCACCTTCTTTTCCAACCTGATTCTACAACTAGGATTGGCTCCAGAGGAGAGAATTCTTTAACGGTCAACAGTACCGACACAAAACTTTAAATATTCATTGAATAATAATTGTCTGTTTTAAAGTTCCCTGTGACCTGGCTGCTGTACGCCGGAGTTGCTCCAGGCCAGGGAATTCCTCAATGGTCAACAGCACAAACACGAAACTTTATATAAGAATTGAATAAAGTGCTTGTCTGTTCTTAGCGTATCCATGACCTATCTACTGCTCTTGGGAGTGGTTATAAAAAAGTGAACTCTCAACGGTCAACCGAACAGACACGAAACTTTAAATACATATTTTGTTATGATAGTGTGCTCTAATATTCATCATGACCTGGCTGCTGCAGCCACGATCGGCTCCAAATGAGGGAATTCCTCAACAGTCAACAGTCCTGATATGAAACTTTAAACACATGTCATATTGAATTATGATAAGAAAGTTCTAAAGTTCACGATGAATTGGCTACTGTGCCCACAGAATTGGCTTCAGACGAGAGAACTTATCAGCAGTCAACAATATTTGTGTAACCCACAAATAGTTGTCCAGTGTAGGGGTGTTGCAAGCAGGTAGCAGGAACAAGCAGATAGAAGAAAACAGTTTGATAGTTCGAAAGTAGTTATAATGGAAATTGCACACAAGAAGTTTTACACAAGAACAAGTAAGCACAGAAGGAGAAGTAAAAAACTATAGATACGTAAAATAGACTGATTATACATAAAAACATAAGAGGCGCAAGCGGCGGCAGTTTCGAACTTGCCCATACATTCATATTTATGTTTTTGGTCTGGTAATATACTTACATTATCATAGAACGTGAAAGTTTAAAAGTTACTGTACTAGATCTGTGAACGAGGGCTTACTTGTATTACTTACGACATACCTATTGCGGCGGAGGAACCTCCCTGCACCCACCACAGATAGAGAGTCAAAGAAAAAACTATTAACCCGGTTTCGCTTCGTTTAATCACTGTAGCCATACTTCTCGCGACCGCCTCACGTCTCAATACAAATAGGAAATACTGGCCTTAGCTAGAATAGTGTCCGCAGTAGGCAGTCTTTATGCACCAGGGCGTAGGATAGTCGCAGCCCGCAGTGGATTTGGACACACGTTGGTAGAATTGCCGTCCTGAGAGCTGGTAGTAGCTTCGGCTTCGAAGCGGTGGTTGAGACGTAGGTTGAAGCTCTTCCGTACGCCGAACTTGGAACTTGGTACTGGAAGCATGTATCAGGGACTTGGACCCTTATACTTGAAAACTTGCACTTGGAAACTTGCACTTGGGAACTTGCACTTGGAAACTTGCACTTGGAAACTTGCACTTGGAAACTTGCACTTGGAAACTTGCACTTGGAAACTTGCACTTGGAAACTTGCACTTGGAAACTTGCACTTGGGAACTTGCACTTGGAAACTTGCACTTGGGAACTTGCACTTGGAATCTTGCACTTGGAAACTTGCACTTGGAAACTTGCACTTGGGAACTTGCACTTGGGAACTTGCACTTGGGAACTTGCACTTGGGAACTTGCACTTGGAAACTTGCACTTGGGAACTTGCACTTGGAAACTTGCACTTGGAAACTTGCACTTGGAATCTTGAACTTGGAAACTTGTACTTAGAAACTTGCACTTGGGAACTTGCACTTGGGAACTTGCACTTGGGAACTTGCACTTGGGAACTTGCACTTGGGAACTTGCACTTGGGAACTAGCACTTGGGAACTTGCACTTGGGAACTTGCACTTGGGAACTTGCACTTGGAAACTTGCACTTGGAAACTTGCACTTGGGAACTTGCACTTGTGAACTTGCACTTGAGAACTTGCACTTGGAAACTTGCATTCGGGAACTTGCACTTGGAAACTTGCACTTGGGAACTTGCACTTGGAAACTTGCACTTGGCAACTTGCACTTGGGAACTTGCACTTGGAAACTTGCACTTGGCAACTGGCACTTGCTAACTTGCACTTGGAAACTTGCACTTGAGAACTTGCACTTGGAACCTGGAACCCCCAAAAAGAGAGGCATGAGAGAACTGCTTAGTCAGTACCGAGGTTAGTCAAGCTTAGCGTCTCAACAGAAGAAATTAGGACAGCGTAACAGTTAAAAGTGGGTAGAACACCTTACAATAAAGATAACTAATGGATACAAAATAATACAGTTTAGGAGTTTAAGAGTTAAGAGTTTTTACGATAATATGAGAACTCACCCCAGCGGGTTCCAAATATTACTTTTGTAGAAGTATGATGTAGAAAAATACGATAACAGCGATAGCTGCGAGACACAACTACAACCAGTTGTCACGAAGAACCAAGAGCGAAAGAAGGGCTCAGCGCGAGCCGTGCGTTTTATAGCGGTGTGCGCTCGACGAAGGCACCGCGGCACTCGAAATGAGTCCGCAATGTCGAATCTATTTATTTTAATTATTATTAAAGCACATTAATATTTATGCCATTCTTCCGTACAACTTAGAATACAACATTACACAATTTATGGACAAATAATAGAGTTTGTTTTACGTAGACTTTTTTTTCTCAAATATTTATCTCATGCAATCTGGTTAGTGTACGAGGTCAAAATAATTTTATATTTTAAATTATTGTAGGACTAATTATAATTATTGCTGTGGTTGGCAACGAAATCAAAAATACAATAATATGTAAACTTTAGTTCGTTACTTAAACGAAGCACAGGGATATTCGTAAAAGTTCATAATCATACAATCTGCAAAATGTTTTTCTTTTATTCGTTTTGTAAATTTGAACGCAACCATTCACGATTTTTATTGTATTTTTACATTACTTCGCCATTTCTTGAATTCAATAATAAAGAATGTAAAGGTGTTTCAACCATTACATATTATAAAACAAAGTCTCCCACCGCGTCTGTCTGTCTGTCTGTTCGCGATAAACTTAAAAACTACTGAACGGATTTTCATGCGGTATTCACTTATAGACAGAGTAATTCATGAGGAAGGTTTAAGTGTATAAATTGTACCCGATCGAAACCGGGGCGGATTGCTAGTAATAAAATAAACGAGTGAGAGGAAACCTGTTTTTTTATTGTATAGGAGCCAAATGAGCAGACAGGTCACCTCACCAACTTAAAAGTCACAAGTGCGTTGCCAGCCTTTGAGTAGGGGAAGGGTGGAAGAAGGGGAGAAGGGGAGGGGCAATAAAGGTAAATAAAATTAATATGTGTTTAACTCTTTGATATAAAGCACCTAACCACGCGATCGTTGAACAAGTAACCGCTACAGGTGCTAAGAGCTTTACACTGTACATAAAACAGCTCAATGCTATGAGAAATATGTAGACAAGCACCGACCTTGCCACTTACATCCAGACATAGGATTCAAAGTGGAAACAACAGCCACCAAGGCAAACAACTTTACATTTAACACAAAATAAAAGCCGGTAATTAATCTTTCATAATGATTAGCGCTATTTAATACTAGTCTTAGAAAAGGTGCTATATATTGTAAGGCTTGCTTGACTTGAGAGGATTTGGGTCGCGATGCTGGTGTGTAAGGAGAGTGATTGATAGTCGACAAGAAAACTGAAAGATAATATATTAAAAACTGATCTATCTGCGTTCACAAGATAACTCTATAATACCTTCATAGAAGTGGCCCCGCAATTTGACCGCCGTCCATTCTAACTGCTGGCTGGTGATTCTCTCTTCTGTTCCTTTTCTAAAGATTTTATATACTTCAAATACTATAAAAGAAAAGATTTGAATATTGTGTTACCAGCCAGGCATTCTTTACACACGAAAGAGGTTCTTGCGTCACAATATATATATATATATATCTGTAAATTCACGCCTTTCTACCATCGGAGTAGGTAGTAATAGTATCTACTACAGTCCGCCATTTGCTTATATCCTTATTATACTTATACCTCACGAGCTTCCTTTACTCTCATTAAATACAAGCCCTCCGTTTTCATGAAAAGTCAAAAACAAATACTAATTTCTCTATTTCATAGAATTCCTTAAAAAAATATATGAACACAATGACACCGCAACAATAGGTTTCTTTAGCGAAATTAAATAAAACAATATATAGAAATACGAGTATAAGTTTATCGTACTCGTACGAGTACGTCGTCACCTTCCCACGTGTTTTGTAAAGAAATACATGGCAAGAGAGTTTTGACTGGTTTTATGGCCGGCCGCCTATCTGAAGTCAACCATTCTTGGGAATGCAGTCGTTTTAAGACAGGAAAGAAGGAAGAAGGTAAATTTGTATAAGGATGTTAAATGGGTAGGGAGAGGAACCTAGGGCAAGGGATACCACATCAATATAATGTATAGCTTTTCGACAGTTATTTAGTAAAAATTATATTGAATTCGGTTCAATCCAGCGTAACCGACATCGACTCCGATGCGAATTATTTCTCGATAATGGGTCCCCGTCGGTTACGAAACTATTCGGGCGACTCCGAAATACCATCTGATGCCTGCACCTGCAACTCAAGAGTCACAAGTGTGTTGCCGACCTGTAAGGTGAGAGCAGGGGAAGGGGGAAAGAGAAGGGAGAGGGAAGGGCTAGGGCCTCCAGTAACCTCACACACTTGGCGAAATACTATGCAAGCGTTGCTTAACTGCCGGTTTTCTGTGAGGCCGTGGTATCACTCCGGTCGAGCTGGCCCATACTCGCCGAAACATGGCTCTCCCACGTATACATAACATATACGTGATAAACGTCTTGAATATAAAAATAATTTCGTTATGATTACGATAGAATCACGACTATTCTTGGGCTGCTTGCAATAAAGTATGACATTTTCTTGCTTACATTTTGCCGTCACAAAATACGGTGCTAGATTAGGGTGATTTAATGACACCATTGTTATCGAGCTACGTTGTTTCATGTACAATGAAAGTTTGATTTCGACAACCGACCGACAGATGTCGATCGTCCCCTAGTCACACAAGCTGCGCATAGCACTAGCACTGCAAACTTTTGTAATATTCAATAAAATACCTGACACGATAAAAATGAAGCAATCCAAATTTTTTAAAATAAACTGACTTTATTACTAATTGAAAGATGTTACTAGTCGGTTGATGAATTTTTGAATGACAAATTTTAGATTTTAACATATTGACATTATTTTTGATATTATTGAACATCAATCTAATTTTAAGCAAATATTTTTACTAAGTTCAATTTGTTACGATTGTTGTAAATGATAATTTGACCTCAATTTGTAATTTGAATTTTTTATGTTTGCAAGCCTAACCTATGGCAGATTGTACAAGGATCAAAAATTATGTCAAAACCATCATTCATGTACCTACTTTCTGTGCAAATAAATAAATATTCTATTCTATTCTATTCTATTCTATTGTAAGTGAGCTCCAACTAAAGTTAACGTAGTGAAGGTACGGGAAGCGTAAAATCTTGTCATTTGATACCGAACCGTATAACGAACTCAAAATCTAGTTAAAATCCTAAAAAAGCAGGATTACAGATCAGAAGCAGATATAACATTGAAACTTTTGCGTTCCCTGAAATATAATTATATACGGTACAACATTTCTTCCTTGTCTTTACGCTGTATGTTCTGTGATACAAAAGAAGCAAGGATTACTTTAACATTTGCTGTTTGCATGTATCTGGATTTATAAAAAATATCTCTGGACTTAAATGAAACATAAAATGACGACATGGTTCGAAAATTTACATTTGATAGTATAAAAATATGTATAAAAACTTCTTCTCATCAGAAGAAGTTTTTATAAATATTTTACTTTAAATTAAATTAAATTAAGATAATCAAAGTAACCCGTCCCGCATCACTCCCGGCGCAACAGTGCCCAAGGTGCTGGCAGCGTTGCCTCGCTGAATGGCAATGGACAACCTTTGTACCAGGAAAGACCCGGAACGGGAGTCACCGTTCCTATCCCTAATCCGGCGGCCAATATCCGCGATGAAGCCGAAGATGAAGTATCGCGCCTCCATTGCGGCGTACTTTACACACTTTTTATTTGCAGCGTTCTCTGCCGCACCCAAGGTGTGTGGCCGCGACAGTGCTGACGCATGTAGCGTCCCACAGCAAGCACTTGCCGTTTTTCCACGGCACAAAGTTAAACCGTCCGGTCGCTTTCCGTCGGACCTGCTGAGACTTTTATTATATACCTACGGGAATTAAAGGTCAGATAGTTCAAAGGTAGGTAGTACCTATTACGTGACCGCGTTAATTGCCGTCCGTACACATATTCAGAAGTCGCACTTCAGAACATTTAGCATCATCCTACAATAACGAAATCGCTTAAATTTCAGAATATCTAAACATGTGCTATAATTAATTGCGTATTTGAGACAATGATCAAATTGACATATGACATGATATGATTTACATTTGATTGAAATAACAGTGTACCTATGGCTTGCCCGTTAGCATGAAAGTTTAAAAGTGTTTCCTCATTTTTTTACTTTCCAAAACATATAGTTTGGTTAGACGGGTTTACATGGGTATAAAAGACTTAGATTAGCATACACGTATAACATATACATCACATTCAATATTTTTACCATAATTAAATATAGGTGTTGTAATAAAGCCTCCTACTGGTCACCTTCATTACAATTCATGCGCAGGTCAATCTACAGCACACGTGGCCCCTTAATAAACGTCATTTAGAGTGGCACAAAAGCAATTAGCGCGTGTATACAAAGTACACAACACAAAGTACACAGAGTACACAGCTAAGCCGCGGCTACTCGCGACTCTTTAAAGATACACTGTTGTCCAATTGTTTGTTTTAGCGCTAGTTTAGGCGCGTGGCACAGCTGTGTACATTTGTTGAATTAACTTAGACAAATTTGAAATAAAAAAATTAATTTCACTGCTACGAGACCTGTTTTATATCTAAGATTCAGATATCATTCCTGCGATAAAACCTGTGTAAAACTTGCCTTTTTGTATTAGCCACTAGCGTACCAAATAATGCTGCAATCTAAAGCTAGGAGAATCTTAATCTTAGGTGCTGTCCTTGATACTCGTACTGCGAGGTGAAACACATACGAACAGCTGGTTTAAAATATAAATTCACCTTTTAAATTGAATTCAAATTGAATATCATGTTAAATGTTAAACATAATTTACTTGAGTCCAATTAATATTTTTTAGACATGTCAAGACTTGAATTAGTTCTAAAAAAGTGGCCCCTATTTATGAAATTGAGTAAAATTTTAATCGTTAGTTATATTAATTATTATTTTATGTGACTATATTAGTACTGTTGTCGCCACATTAAAAACTCTTATTTATTTTATTAAAAATAGAGACAAACTATAATAGATGATAACACAGTTTACTATTTAATAAAAATAAGTTAATAAACATTATTTTTACTGGTTATGCCGGTAACGCAATACTATTGGTCGATTGATAAATATTAACGAGTGGTGGGGTTATAAAAGGGTGGAAATAAGATGAGAACTTGACTTGAGTGCGAACAGAGGTACGAACAACTTGGCAGTTACTGTTAATGATTTTCATAGTTTATATCAGTGGTTTCGAGACTGTTTCTTACAGTACATTTTAATAAAATAATTTTATTTAAATTTATCTGGCAGTTAACGTGTGGTGGTAATAAAGAAACAGGCAGACAAACTGAAGACTTATCACAAAATAGTCCTAACTTGATGTTATTAATGCGAAAGTCAGTTTGTTTGTTTGTTACACTTTCATGCATTAACTAAACAACTCATTATCGTTAAATGTTGCATACACTATAAAAGAAAGGAAAAAAAAGGCACCTTTGATCCCGAAAAAAAGTGTAATGCCTAATATAACCTGAGAGATAGGAAAATAACTTTTACGCGATCAAAGCCGCTCACAAAATATAGTACATACTCTACTATAAAAAATATATCGTGTTGCTATTTCCTTGCATCCCGGTCACATTTGAAGCAATTTATATTTTCATTTCATGACAGTTAACAGATAATATTAAAAAGCTACCTAAGTACATGTCACAAAATCGTACAAACTGAACTGAAAACTGATGTAGGAATATCAAGTATTATGTTGGTGAGTAACCAAGTTAGATCTTGACACGTGTTGTGAGCTCAGGACGGGGCGGCGCGGTGGTCAAGCTCTCCACAACGTGTATTATGTTACATACTCGCAAGTTGTTAACACGGATTAAACTGTAAACAAGGGTGCAATATTGCATATGGAAATAAGTTCCCCGTACGAGCTTAGCGTGCAATGTTTACTATAATATCTAACTTTTGCAAGTCTGTACTGTGTATATTGGTGTACCTATATAGGAACACATATTCAAAGTAGTCTCAGTAGGATAAGTGCTTCGGGCCGTCTTTTTTTTTGTCCAAGATTTCATCAATCTCTATATTAAATAATTATAGAAATATTATAATAATGGTAGAAAACATATTCTACGTAATTTAAAGCACAATTGTTTTCTTTGTGAGTTTGGTACTATTGAGCACGCCACACGTCAGCACTCTCCGTCTCGGGCCTGTTTCTGCTAGTTTTACTCTCGTCCTCTCCTGTTCCCTTATCTTTGGCCAACATAATTTCGTAAAATAAGGCCAAAACTTTGGACCATGGTCAGAACCCGAGAAACTTTCTGCACCGAAAGCCGTCATTGAGTCGAAGCACTGCGCTCACACTGAGCACTCAACTAAATGTACACCTGCTACTAGCTTACCAAAAAATGTTATATTTGCAGCATTATTTGGGCTACAAACAACAGATAATAAGAAAACTAATGTAATGAAAGAAAAAAGTAGGCAGTCATGGGACTGAAAAAAGTGAAGTGAAGTGAAAACTTAAAACGAAGTGTCGCGTCCCCATCAACTTCAAGTCCGGTTTGATAAAATAAACATTATTTTTTTGGTTGTTAAGAAATATTTTTAGGAAGTATTTTTACTATAGGTAAATTATTTTCATCAACGTATTAATAAAGGAATAAAAATTTGATTTATTGCACTGCTTTAAACCGAAAAGATGTCGCACTACAAAACAACTAGAACGAATGGGTCAATTTTATTGGGCTTGACAGACAGGTAGTTTAACACTCACAAACGTCATTACATTATACTTTACTAGTGTGTGCGCATAAAGATACCATTTAACGAAATACTCCCATTGAAATTAGGGAGAAATTTACTCCACGATAAAAATATAATTTTAAATCGAGTCATTTTCATACTTTGCTGAGAACGAGTTCCTCGTTTCTCTCTTTTTTTTAATTGTAATGAAATTTTCAATCCATATTTAAACTGGCGAGCCTAAAGGCTTCATGGTTTGTTTTGGTTTGTGATTTCGAAAAAACCCAATAAACTATGTTCAAATTATATTTTTAATATTTTTTAAAGAGTGGAAAATATTATAATTTATGTCTAAAAACAGTTTTGCTATCTGTAATTTTAGGTTTTTTATTAATTTGTCAAATTAAATTTGTCTGTCTTAAATAAAATTAAAATACTACCGCTCCCAGCTAATATTTATTCGTAATTTATGTCTTTGCTCATAGCCATATTGGTTTATTTAACTTTCATAATAATGTTGTGAGAGAGCAAGTAGAAAAAAATATAAGCTACATGCACTTAGACAAAATGTGTAAATATTTTTTTCGAATTTCTTGAAGTGTTACTACTCCACAAAAGAGTTTCTAAACGAAAGACTTGAAAGAAAATTAGACTTGATTTTAATTATCTGACTGTTTATATAATTAGTATGTATTCCTATTACGGTTTGTCTATTGTATTTAAATTATATGACTGTTTATATAATTAGTATGTATTCCTATTACGGTTTGTCTATTGTATTTTAATTTGCCTGTACTTCGTTTGGACATTTGTAATAATTAAATAGTATTTTCTATTATAATATTTTATATCTCCAAAATGTTCGAATAAAATATTTATACGCTGGAAACAGAATATTTATGAACTTATCATTCCGTATCAACTTTTACACAATATAAATAAATAAACGTATTATTATTGTATTAGCACCCCCATTATTATTATTAGGTGACCTGTATTAGTCATTTCAAAATATACATTTTTTACCTAATGACAAATTTTATTATGTGTAATATACCTACAGTACCTTCAGCTCAGTTGCGTATTACTAAATAATAGTTCCTTAAATAAAATATGGTAATTGCCTAATCCTTAACATTTCAGATCTTAAATGTAGATACATTTCTATTCATTTTAAACAACAGTTTCAAACATGTTTCACATGGAAATACACTGGTATTAACAAACAGAGCACAGTCTAATGCCCAGGGTCCATCTGCCAAATGTCTATAAGTCTCAATGACATCAGTCTGTGATACTGTAGGATGATATTCAACCAGATACTTATGGAAAATAGAGTCGATGTACAGTTTGGTCCAGACTGGTCGCTGGATTAGCCGGGATTATTGTGAGCGCTCACATTCACATCCGATGTAGTCGATATCGTCCTACCGCTGCCGATATAAAAGTGCGTAGTTGTCCAATATGGCCAAAGGGGATCTTTAGAATAAACTAACGACAAATGGGGCAAAAATCTAATGTAATTCAGCAGTACAAAGAAATTTGATTATTACGCTCCTTAGTCGCAAATTGTATCAATTAATTTCTGATAAAACGACTAACGATGAAAAACAAAATGAACAAGTAAATTCAGTTAATTAGTAAAGGAAAGGAATTTATCAAGCTCACGGTCTAACGGTGATTTTAAGCAGGCTTTTTTGGTGGCAGAGGCAGTTTTGACACGCAGCACACCCACTTCAGCAATTTCAGGCTACTAATTCCAGTCAGACTTAGGAGATAAAAAAATACGAGTAGTATGCAGTAATGTAACGTTTGAGACTGTTTTAGTAGTCAATCCTTTAAAAAACTCAGAGGTGAATATACCTTTTCATGCGATATAATTAAGAAAGTATACGCAAATTACGCAATTATCTCAACGTGCCTTCGCTGCAAATTTTTGATCACTCGAAAATCTTAAACTGCTGTAAATGGGTCTTTTGAAAATTTGACAAACTCTGTAAATTATGTCAAGCAGCTATAAGGCGGCAACTGCATTACTGCTCATTTGTCGCAGGAATGTGACAAGACTCAGGAGATACCTGTAACTCATTATACAAACAGCGTTATGTGTTGGACAATGTTTGTTCTCAGACATTCGACATCAGACAACTAGTTTATCATTTATCAGGACTATAGGTATAATTATACAAATAAAAGAACGAGGATTAAATGCATGGACTTATGTCGTGACTGCGGTATCTTGGTACTTGATGCCGACCTATTACTTGTAGGTCGGCATCAAGTAAGTAAATTTAAATAAAAGAGAATCCAATAATCGCCTGTTCGTTGTCGTGTAAAGTTCGTTGTAAGCAAACATTACAAATCATTTTTTTACAAGCTTTAAATAAAAGCTTGCTATGTATGCGTGTGTGTTCGGCACAAATCTTGGAAACTAAATTAGAACGACTTCTCGATGTCCGATTGGGCTCAAATTTGATGTACATATGTATATTTGGTGACAATACAATTATATGGTACTATGGCGATGTTCTGATGATGGAGCCGGAAGGCGGCCATAGGAACTTCTTAACTTAACAAGATAAACCCATCAAGTTTGAGCTCATTTGTTTTGTATTGGTGAGTACTTTGATGCTACATGATATCCAGATAAACAAGATAAACCAATTAAGTTTGGGCTCGATTGATTGGTCTTGAGGAGTACTTTTTTAAACACCAAATCTACACTAAAACATTCAAAGGATGGACACAAAGAACACCCCCGGATGTTCTTTGTGTCCGTCCTCTGAATGTTTGTGAAGCCAAATAGTTGTCCCAAGTCTGGACTCGGGATAACTATTTGTGGATCACACACATTTTTGTCCCTTGTGGGATTTGAACCCACAACACGGCGCGGCGTGGTGGCGAGGTGACCACTTGAACCATAGCGTGATCCGTGAAGTCGTTTATGTTTAACTATGGAGGCTAGTGACAGAGCTCTCTATACGACTTCCGTTGAAGACTGCAAACTGCTGAACTCCGACTCTTAAGGATATATATTTACGGCTTACGCCTGTTTCAATTTTCTTTCATTCGTATATTTTCTTAAAGAACATTGCTAAAGGCAAATTCCAAACTAGAATTTTGACCGTGTGAGTGGGTTACTGAGTAAATTTCACAAAGTTATTACGTATATAACCGTCCTTAAACAGGTTTCTGAATTCGAAAGAGATGACTAACTAGAACGAATCAAAGAAACTGAAGTATTCAAACCATTCAAATATTCTTTTACAATGTCCAGAGACACCGCTAAAAGCATTTTAATCAGCTATCTCGCTCTAGCTACCTAGCTTTCGTGCATCAACCACAGCTATCATAATTATGATCTATACTAGAAGCTGGATGATATCATACAAGCCCCAAACAATTGTTCACATTTCGATACAAACCACCGTCGGCGTCGTGTATCCACTAGTCGCAATGTGCCACAAAGCGCAATAGTGAGCTATAATGTTGTACAAAATGTCTACCGCACCACAGCTGCATACTGACATAGTGTCATTATCGCCGCTCGGCTGCTTCCCTCATTGTTGGCTCGTGACGACCCGAATCCCGCGAGAATTAAACTACAATATTCCCAGTTATAAAGTGATGTGTATAACATGCCACCTCCGATCAGGGACCTGTACAGTACTGTTAGTTTTAGAAATAAATTAAAATCCCAATTAATGTCAACTCAAATAAAATACGAATCTTCTAACGTAAATATCTAGTAGTCATATTAATTTAAATTCCTTTAATTTAACTAAAATTAATTTTAATTTCATCTATTAATTATCACTTACAATTATTACAACTGGCCTGAATAAATTAAAGACCTGTACCCTTATTTCTTATATAAGTATTTCTATTTTTACCATATGTACCTACTTCAATCCTATTCATGAATACTATTTGTTTACTGATATTTATAGTTACTGTTCCTATCGTAAGTCACGTCAGTGGGTTGCCAACTGAAAATTAGCACTGGACGGTTTATCGTCTAGCAAATGCTGAGGTGGTGACCCTTTTCGGCGAGTTGTGCTGGGCATGCATACTTGCATGTTACATATCATATAGTAGTGTATATTACTGTATATCGCATCATGTAACCTATGTATATATGTGCTTGGCATGTCACCAAAATAAAAAAAATTAAACATAAACATTTTTCACTGTGCAATCGTCAAATACAAATAAGTGGTTTTAGCCAGACTCAATCGATTCGGTTAGTCTCGATATTTAACACAGTCCATGTATATAACTACTCATATGTAAGTACTTATATCATGTTTTTAATTATTTATGATTAGATTTTTTTATTTCATAAACCGTCTGAAGCGAATACAACACAACAACTTTATTCTAGGAAACTGTGTTTCCAACGCTGGGTATTAAGCCCTGTGCTTAAGACATTTCTCGATATAAAAATAATCCTATATCCTGCATCTTGCAGGATATTTTTTTAATTTTGTAATTGTTTATTTTTGATTCACAAAAAAATGGTATTATAATAAATAATAAACTTTTAAACAAAGTATCACCGAGTTCAATGCGCCTAAATAATGATAAATTGTGATAAGCTGTATTCTTCGTCCCTTAATGTTCCACCTTGATAACTGGAACATTTTCTTCAAATTGAATTGCTTCCTTTTTTTTCAAAATTACTTTTGTTCTGTGTCACAATGGAACAACAGATTTCGTCACAAATTAGCCGTTCATGGTACGACCAAACAAAAATAATAATTTATGATACCCTAGCACAGACGTCGTTTCGTATCTAAGCTCCTTCAGTTCGAAACTCGCTCTGGTCCAAAGTAACTTCCTTTGCGCTAGAGTTGTGCCGTGTTTTTTGTTTATTTCAAGCCAAGTCTTCGTAAATAATATTAACTTTCAAAAGCTGTCTTCATCTCGCTATATTAGCCGGGCTTAAATATTCCAAGCGCTTATAGCCACTTGCATTTATAAACTGAGGACCGAGGTAAAATAATATTCAACGTGGTGAGATTATTTACCACGGACTGATAGAAGACTTCAAACTTAACATTAATTTTATCCCTGACGTCTTACATTACCCCTTCTGAATGTCAATGTTTACATCTTCTTAAGTCTGCAATCGAAATTTTTAAATAAGTGAGACATTCGGATTATAACTTTGGTTTATAAATTGTAACATCAATATAGTATTAAGCAGTAGGTTGTATATTTTCATTTAAATAACAATAGTAGTTTTGAAAATCTTTTTAATATTCTATAATTACTATTCTATTAGCTAACTAGTTAAAAAACAAGACAAAAGACATAAATATCAAATACATAAGTATCTTTGTCAGGAGATCATGGCAGTTCCAATTTCCCAAAATATAAATTCGAAATGCAAAAGCCGCAATAAGTTGAAACAGAAAGTTTGTATGGGACCAATCTGACGGGGCACCCATTAACGAGGCTAACACAAATAAAAAGCGGCTCGAGCCAGAATATTCCGGTTATTACCGCTTTTTTGGAGTTTCCGACCGACGGAGCGAGCACAAGGCCGCAAGCTCTGACCAAGAGCTTTTTTTACTCTTTGGCAATCGTTTTACTTTCATTTTATAGTGACCGACAACAATACTAGTTTGGTTAACATTGAACTAAAGCTACCTTTGAAAGTCTAGAAGATCCTGTCACGAGCATCGAGATATTATGTACTAGAGAAGCCACTCAGATCAAAATAAGTTATCCGTTTTTATTTGAATTAAAACGTAATACCGCTGCAGCTCTAAAACAATAATTTGTAGTCAAATCCTACGGTATTAACAAGCAGCGCTCGATCGTTTTTGAGTTGTAGTTTTTTCGCGAGCGTAAGGTCCTAAGCGCTGAGATTTTGCTACAAAGACAAACTGCTACAAAGATTTGTTTTCATAGATTTAGCGCTTAGCTACAA
The DNA here is from genome assembly GCA_949752705.1 of Callimorpha dominula. Classification (NCBI taxonomy): domain Eukaryota; kingdom Metazoa; phylum Arthropoda; class Insecta; order Lepidoptera; family Erebidae; genus Callimorpha; species Callimorpha dominula. The sequence goes on along the minus strand of OX457009.1, from coordinate 19,692,320 downwards.
AACAGCACGGACAAATAGTTTATACCTAAGAAGCTTTATTAGAGTTCAAACTCAGTAAATAGTACTCAGTAAACTCAGTAAGTAGGTACAACCCCGGAGTCAGTTCTGCGTGCATTTTTTTTATTGATCTATGTTGTGCTTAGAAAATGGCGGCGCTGGCAAGCCAAAATTACGATTTTCATTTATTATTTTGTGTTGGCTTTAGCAACAGTTTGCACACTTACTGATAAAATGTCACACCACAATTATGATTTTTCGCTCTTAAATGACTTGTACACGTTTTAAAAACACAATTCAGCATTTTTTGTCGATAACTAAAAGTAAATGAAATACGTTTGAGCGATGCTGAGCGTAAACTCCAACTGATATCACTGCGGTGCAGGGACCAAAGTTCGCGTTACAAACTTTTTCTTGGCGGTGTCTGCTCTATACGCTAGTAATAATAACTCAGTGAAAGTAAACCATAAACATTGCTCATTTATTGGTGAAATGATGTCTGTTTTCGTCGTAACGGTCAGTATTGCCACCGAGTACCGGAGCAAGTAGGTAGGTTACACTTGCTCGAGTGAGGACAAACACTAACTCGTAGAATTAGTTTGTGCTCCGAACATTGAAGTAGACAAGATTTACTACTTTGTTTGGACGTCGCTGACAATCTCTTCTTTTTATTTCGGCTATCGCTTTTCGATAGAAGGATAATTTTCTGAACCATTTTGTTTACATAGTTTGAGAGAGCCAAATTTGTAAATAAATCAAGCACTTAACAGGTCAAAGTTTGTACTAGTTGCCTACTTCATAAATGATTCATAGGATTTTCTTGTAGATATGAGCAAACATTTTGGCGCTATCCGTTATAAATTTGTCTTTATCATTCTCAAGGAATAGCAACACTGAGTCGAACATTAATAACTTGGCAACACTTGAATGGCTATGTTATGACACACCGCACGATACGACGTGACATCAATAAATCACAATTTTATTCCATTAACGTGTAGCAGTAATACGCGAGGCGCTGGCGCGGTGCGCGCTCATTGATATAATGCGGCCATTGCAACGTTATGTAGGTACACAGTTATACACAAATATATTTTACCGATAACAGTTTTTACCCGACTGCGGCGATGCCCGAAAGGAAGGTTATGAGTTTGACATGTACGTATGTATATCTATCCCTGTTTACTACTAAACGGCTCAACCAATTTGGATGAATGATATGTCGTTAGATTAGTCTTTATTGCGCGAGTATCACTGGGTACATTAAAATTATAAAAAAAAAATTCAGGACTTTTGGTGCCTAATATACGAAAAAATAATTTCTTAACCTAGCGAGTATCACAATGAAGGTCTTTAATAGACGATTCCAAAACTATATGTCTAATATGTTTATTATTAAATACTTTAAACGCAGTTGGGTTTTTTGTTTTATTTAATAATTTATTGTTACTGTTACCAAGTATTGTATGAGTGATGGGATTTTATACATACTTTTTAGGTTTCCGTTCTTCAAAAGGAAGAAAAGGAACCCTTATAGGATCACTTTGTTGTCCGTCTGTCTGTCTGTCAAGATCCTTTCTCGCAGGAACCCGTGGAGGCATCAAGCTGAAATTCGTATTAAATACATAAGTCTGCGGTCAATTAAAGCTGTAAAAAAATTCAAGCTTTTAAGTCAACGCAATCACAAGTTATGGGAAACTTAAGCCTTATTTTTGACCAAAATTCAATATATCGCAGGTCAATCAAAACGTACTACTATCCTTACTACTGGGTACTTACTATTGACCTAGAATCATGACATTTGGTTAGAAGCAAGGTCTCACAGCACAATACATGAGTATTTGATGTTAATTTAAATTTAAATAAATAAATGAATCTGAATCTGACCAATGACATGCGTCAGTGGTCAGATTCAGGTTCATTTATTTACGAGAGATGTGGTAACATAATGGTGATAAAAGTAGTACTATCATATCATGTTCTACCATAACAACGGCTTGTATTAACGGCTTGTATAGTCAAAATTATAAACAAAATATTAATTGAACATTATAATTCTTATACTTATTACATTATTTGGCTAATTAATGTCAAAAATAATATGATGTCAGTGTTGTAAAGAAAAAAATTAAATAAAATGTCTATCTAGAATAATTATGATGTCTGTGACATTTAATTTTCAAAATGCTTTGACATAAATTTTACTTATTTGTCATAAAATCCTTTAGATTATAATAACAGTTATCTAGCAAATACCGTATCAGTTTCTTCTTAAATAAAATAGGTGGCAAATTATTAAATTTATTGAGTAATTTGTTGTACACTTGTAAGGACTTTATGTATGTAAGCATTTTTTTCATATAATATTTAGATGTACGTACTGACTTAATACAAGTTGTTTTACTTACGCACCTCGGAGTTAAACATTATTTCGATTAATTCAAATAAGGTCTTTAAAGTAAACATAGATCATATATAACGAAAAATGGTATAAATAGAAATATGTTCAATTATTTTAACTAATTTTATTTTACAAATTATATAAACTTTGGCGTTCCATGAAATATTTTAATTTTATTATGTTTACGGGAATGAACACGATCACGTAATAGATACCGGCGGCAACCTGGTAGAAACGTCTGGCAATTTAAAGGTATGTAATACCTAACGTGATTACGTTAATTCCCGAAAACAGTTATATTTTACTACAGTTAAAAATTGTAAACCAATCTACTCAATTGCCTTATCTCACATAAGAATGTGATAAAGGTAGCTAAGTATATTGATGAAAGAACAAGACGATTTCCAGGTAACCGACTAAACTAACTTTACAATTACTTTAAATTGCAATCTCGCTGCCTGTAGTGTAGAATGCACTGATGGGCAAACTTACGCGACGCATCTCTATTTACCGAAAATTGTTATAATTATATAAAAATGAGGAAGGTAATATTTCTTTTTTAAAGTAAGCTTCCACATCCAAAACAAAAACAATATTAATGCCATCGCAAAATCAAAGATTTGTTTAAGATTTTCCTCTCCTCAATCTTTTGTTTATTTTTTATGAGCCTACCGCAGGGTAATAAAATGTAAAACGATAATAAGAAAGGAGGGCAATTAGCGTGAATTTTAAAAAGATAAAAGATTACGCTTCAAGGTTCCTCGCCAGTCCGCGACCAACAGATAGTAGGTAAGTACTTTATTGTAGGTATAAATTTTAAACAAGATACATTTTCTTCTTTATTTTTTTATCGATCAATGGCTATTTCTTCTTTGAACAATTCTAAGCACTTTGTTTACATACCCCTAATGTATTCTATATAATAATAATAATAATTTATTTTCTGATCAAAGGTGTAGAATGGTGTTACATTTATAGGTTTAACTTTGGTCTACCTTGATGGTATGCTAAATTTAATTTCTATACGATATTTAATATAAATGTGTCTATTCACAATAGCTATCATAAGTGATAAGTGATCATAACATAAAATCTTCTTTCAGCCCATCAATGTCAGACACACGTAAACTAATCAACGTAACAAAAAATACAACTTAAATTTGTTTGATATTACTTCGAGTTAAAAACGAATTGAAGTTAAAATTACATCCGAAGTTTTTACGTGCGAGACGGTCTGTAATTGGCTCCTCAGATATATTAGGGTAGAACATATATTTTATACAAGTCTGATAATTAAGGATGTATTCAAACTTCGTCTTATTTTTAGCCCACTGTGTACTTTATGTCAACTGTAAATGCCGCAAAATAGCCTAATTTTTCATAACATTACTTTCTTGGTTAATTGAGAATGTATACCCATCTACAGAGGACAATATGAAACATCCAAATGCTGAAATACTGTATGTAAGTATTGATCTTATAGCTTTAATATAATAAATAGCCTTTATAGCTCTTAGTGACATGTTAATGTTTAAAATGTTATTTAAATAAAGTATTTTGGCTTATTTTATCCTGCCTTTTTTATCGTGTAAATTAATTACGAAAGTATAATAGTTGTCTAGACATTAATTTTATTTATGCTCGCTAATTAGCAGCAACTACAATAGATTACATGTAGATATGAAATTAGATTTGCGTAATAAATATATTATAAAGACACATTAATGTCATGATTTTATATAATTTGTACGTCGACAAAGTGGTGTTTTTGAGTCTGAGACAATGGCTCACATTCACCGCAAATGTGATTTACATACATGCACTATTGCTGTCTACTTTAGTAACAGACTGAAACAGTACATTCATTTACATACATGCACTATTGCTGTCTACTTTAGTAACAGACTGAAACAGTACATTCATTTACATACATGCACTATTGCTGTCTACTTTAGTAACAGACTGAAACAGTACATTCATTTACATACATGCACTATTGCTGTCTACTTTAGTAATAGACTGAAACAGTACATTCATTTACATACATGCACTATTGCTGTCTACTTTAGTAACAGACTGAAACAGTACATTCATTTACATACATGCACTATTGCTGTCTACTTTAGTAACAGACTGAAACAGTACATTCATTTACATACATGCACTATTGCTGTCTACTTTAGTAACAGACTGAAACAGTACATTCATTTACATACATGCACTATTGCTGTCTACTTTAGTAACAGACTGAAACAGTACATTCATTTACATACATGCACTATTGCTGTCTACTTTAGTAACAGACTGAAACAGTACATTCATTTACATACATGCACTATTGCTGTCTACTTTAGTAACAGACTGAAACAGTACATTCATTTACATACATGCACTATTGCTGTCTACTTTAGTAACAGACTGAAACAGTACATTCATTTACATACATGCACTATTGCTGTCTACTTTAGTAACAGACTAAAACAGTACATTCATTTACATACATGCACTATTGCTGTCTACTTTAGTAACAGACTGAAACAGTACATTCATTTACATACATGCACTATTGCTGTCTACTTTAGTAACAGACTGAAACAGTACATTCATTTACATACATGCACTATTGCTGTCTACTTTAGTAACAGACTGAAACAGTACATTCATTTACATACATGCACTATTGCTGTCTACTTTAGTAACAGACTGAAACAGTACATTCATTTACATACATGCACTATTGCTGTCTACTTTAGTAACAGACTGAAACAGTACATTCATTTAAAAACACCACTTAACTCGTGTATATACTATGTTGTTTGATAGTGGACCAAAATAATAAACTAAAAATGGAATGTCAGAAGTGTAACATTCAACCCTTTAAATATTCGCAAATGTACAATATAATTCATAATATTCTAATTATATATTATTATAATTAATAATTATTCCGTTTATAATTCATATTTTATATTATCCAAGACCCTTGTCACGCATGTGAAGCTGACACCTTGAGATAATAAATAAATACACTCCCTGAGCTGACTACAGACGCTGCAACGAGAACCTAAGTCCCAATTACCAACTGTAGGAAAATATTTAATCTGGTTACGGACAATTATTGGTCAATTCATTCTCTGAGAAGAATTCACTGGTTATTATTTTTGATAGTTCAATATTAATTACAATACGAGAGCGATAACCTTTCTTGAAACCACATTCAGAACATACGAAACCCATTGTCCATAGTTTCAGTGGGATCGCCACCTATTACACACAGCGGTCCTAGTATAATAATAAAAAAAATATTCTACCCCTGTCTCTGTCTATGCTCTTTGTGACCACAATCAACCTCTGGTCTTGGAAGATTGCGACGACATCAACATACAGAAAATATATCACCAGAGCTTCGTCTTGCGAAGCTACACCGATCTGCGAGTAACTACTGAGTTACAGCTACAGCGTCGCGTAAGGCAAGTTCTTGCACTTATTGGTGTACATACATACAACTACCCAACTCCAATCACTGATAATGACTTCAGTCTGACGTCACATCGCGTTCCACCACACGTCATTATCTGAACATTGAAGTGTAATCTAAAATATTTTATTCAGTCATAAGCAACATTCCTATTATTTAAATAAAATATAATAAGGTGAAGGAAAATGAAGAATAATACAGCCTACTTAGAAATCCGCTGTAATCGCTACAAATAATTTAGTTATGTTTACTAAAACAACATTCTCCAGATTTACGAGGGTGCTCACTTTTTGTGTCCTACACAGGCTGTTTGTGAATATGTTTACTTGCAGTATCAGTATTAGTAAAGTCTTATAAAAAATATAATGATAACTCTCAAAGTATAGAATGAATATGTGAGCCTCTTATTATAGTGGCAATTGTTCTGTATATAGATAATAAGGAATTAGTTCAAAAAAAAACAAAATTCTATAACATATTTTTAACATTAGTTCTCTACACATGTATGTATATATACAAATTGAAATCGATTTCAATTCAAAAGATGATTTTGATTATTCATTATTTTACCCTAACGTTTCAAGACAAATTTACTTCATTTTCATTTTTGATATTAAATTATTGATTACCCATCGTTACTTTCATGTCAGCCTCTTCTCAGGTAAATTTAAATTTAAGTTTCAAAACAATTTTTTAAATATTATTACTTAAAAGTCAAGAAATTTCCAAAAAAAAACAGTATTTTACAATATTTACGAGGTCTTATGTACAACTTTTAAATGTGACAATAACCTTTTGTAATACTTGTTGAAAAAAAAAGAGTTTTAAGACCCATAACAAAATTAAACTCGCCAACTGTTCACGAGAATACGAACATTTTTCGAGCAATTTCAATAAAGCGATGCCTTTATTGAAATTGCTCAAAAAATGTTCGTACATTTAAATAACTGTACATGTAACTCTCATCGCCGAGACCAGAATCACAAAAAGGAATTGCAGAATCGCTTTGAGCATTAACTAAGAACTTTTTACTGTGAGAATAGTAACTGCAATTTAATCAAATCAAAAACATAAATGTGAATGTAAGGGCAAGTTCTTCGTAACAAAAAAGAAAACAAACAGAATTTAGCGCCAAGTTCGACGATGTTACACTGTAAGTCTTGTGAATGGTTTAATATGAACTTGATTTTTTTTGTAAATAAGGATATAGTTATACAACAAAAACTCATTAAGTTCGCTTGTGCAATGCATTGCATTCTGATTGCCAGAGGCTATCCGATGAGCACAGTCACAAGCTGTTTTTCAGAAACTCGTCAAGGATCATTACCTTTCTTCGAAAGAACCATATATTATAATTTTATGTATGTGTAGTGTATGAATATATGTGTGTATGTATATTATGTACATGTCAGTGTTTCTATTACAGTGTCTCCCTCAAGAACATTAATAGTGAGTTATGCGCGTTGTAAAGAGTCACGTAACTACAGAGGTTGAATACACCACTCGCTCGGATTTACTTGTTTTTGTTAGCTAATATGTGATATTATAACCTTGTGACGCGTTTATCACGAACATAATATAATCTTGTGAGACATATAATATGACATAATATGATTACGTCAGCCTGCGAATAAGTCAAGGTACCTACAGGCCAGATAATTGGGTGTTCGATTTTTTTTTTGTAATAAGTAGAAAGATCATATATTATATGAGTTTTATAGAAAAAACTGTTTTTAGTTTTGAAAAGGGTTCGGATTCGTCTGGTTCAGACAAACACCCTTTGAGTTGTATTTATATAATAATATGGTTGATTGACTGCTGATTTAAATAATACGAGAATTACGAATTAAAACGAATATTATATTAGAAAAATAACCAATAAATATAAATGGTTATTAAAGTACATATTAATGGTTTAAATGGTTTAAAAGTTACCTAAACTAAAATAACTTGATATTGGTTTGGTTGTAGTTATGGTTTGAGTTACGCGTGAAATGTTTCGACCGCCGATTGGGTACTGACCTTAATAATCTAAAGCCTGCATTTATTAAATTGTGCGACCACACAAATGCTGATCTGTTCGTTGCGATGCAAAGAACAACTTTATTTTTTTTGCTATAATTAAAAAGTTATATCAAATTAAAAATGAATGGTGGAACCCAGTACCGAAAACACACCGACAGTTCCCGAACAAAGCCGAGCGCGTGTGACGTCATAATGTTAATTTCTACTAATCGTAGCACACAGCTGATCAGTGTTTTGACAGTATAGAAGACGTTGACACTGTCCTATCGTAAAATTTCTTTAACATTATTACGTCACAAACATAGTGTTCGTAGTCACGTGATTCTTTTGAAAATTTTATCAACTTCGAATTGTTTATAACTAATTTTAAAAACTATAATTAAGTTTTTCACAACGACTATTAATACAATGTATGATAAAGTGTTAAAATACATTTAAAAAGATCAATACTTTTTTTTAACAACCCAACTACGTAAACTGATTACAGTCTTGTAAATACCACACGGGTCATTAGTAAACAAAGGATTATGAGCTATGCGTAGACTATATTCCTCTTTAAGTTTTGATCGGTTAGTTCGATTGAAAGATTACCTTAAGAGGTAATCTTATACGTATACATTTTTTTATACTAAGTCGGGGGTAAACAAGCAATGGCCCGTCTTATGATCAACCATTTAAATTCAAGATATTTACAAGTCAGTTTCATCTGGCCACCAACCAACCGTAGTCTGTTAAAAAATGTTAAATACATTGCGTATGTATGTACCTATGTTTCTGTATATCGCGGCCAGTCCGGAACAAGATAAAACGCAATGCAATTACGGCCTCGGATATTATGTATTTACCGTCTTTGCAGTCGTCTGCGTTGATAAAGTCGTATTTAATAAAAATACTTCTTTATATATGTACGTACTGTGTAGCTTCTTAAACGAAAAACTCGTTCATAATTCTTAATCGTAGTAATAAATAATTCATAATAGACGTTCATGGCATTCATGCGAACAGATTGTCCAGCTGCGTGGTCACTAAGTCAAACGTAAAAAATATGAAACGAGGCGAAGGAGGAAGTTCCGATACAGCGATTGTGGACTCTTAGCTCACACGGAGGGCGTTGTGTCTACAAACTGTGAGTTGTTGAGACAACTTTGTGATGAAAATTACGCAATATTTTTGTACTAAGTGATACCAAAACAAAAAACAGGTTTCTCATAATTTTCATCAGAGATTCTACTGTGTGAATGTGGATGGTGATAAAAGAATCATCAATATTATATTATCAATTGCCTTTTCGCTATTTTTGTAATATGTAATCTGATATTCGTAATATTTCAGCGTATGTAGAATTATATTTGTATACGTATATATGCATACTTGTATTGTTTGCGTGTATCTCGAAAGGCATAAGGATTCGGTTACGGTATTAATAATATTCGCAATTGAAAAGATTTCAAATATGTTGTGGGGTCACACAACAGTCACACTTTTCAAATAATCATCAATTATTTTCTAAAGCAGTTACATAATTGAATACTAAATATTTATCAAAAGTCATAAGCCATAGTAATTAAGAGAGGCCCGGGGCTACCGCCGCGCTTGTCGGTGGGGCCCGACCGTCACATAACTACTTCGAAACGGCGCCATGTTTACACGCTGCGCTGTCTGTTTACCTCTGACGTCTGAGCCCGCTGGACTGTGCGCTGTACTACAATATACAGAATGCGGCGTTTTGCAGGTACTCTCGAACGAAAATGTAATTACGAGTTGATATTTAGAAAAGTGTAGACTGGTATCATTCTTATTACATCCAAAGAAATTGCGAATGTCATGGAGCACATGACCAAAGGAAAGTCTCCTGGTCATTACGGACTTAGCATAGAACATTTTAAACATGCGGGGACTCACTTCACTAGAGTGCTGGCTCTTCTATATAATCTCTCTATACGACACTCGTACTTGCCACCAGGTTTAGTAAAGAGCATAGTTGTACCGGTCCACATATTTGATACTTGATTTGTATTTAATAGTTAAATGTGGCCAAAATAATTTTACACACTTTTATTAAACTATTGGAGATTAGGTTGATTGTCATCACAGTAAACCGCAAAATTAATATAGTAATTGTATTTTTTTATTTTCATATTATGATTTTTATGTTAAAATGTAAAGAACTGATGTTATGAATTATTATTTGTTTTCTATTGAACCAGTTTTCTGAAATAAATAAATAATTATTATTCTTTTCTTTATTTACCTACTTAAATATACATATAAATTACTTTTTTAAATACATTCATTTTAGTGAACGTATGTGAAGCATTTCAGTGAAGCAATGATTGCATTGCTTTTCGCTGCGTGAGTGAGGTAGAGAATAAGGGAGAGGGATGGGTTAGGACCTCTGGTACCCTAACCCTTCCCTCTCCCCTATTCTCGTCCTTCCCCCTCCCCTCTTACCTCTCTTCCCCCCCCACCTCCCGCCCCCTCTTCTCCCACCTTAAAGGGCAGCAATGCATTTGCGACTCTTGAGTTACAGGTGCCCATGGGCGGCGGTCGTCATTTACCATCAGGTGACCCGTCTTGCCCCCTATACCATAAGAAAAAAAAATATTATAATTAAAAGCTGTGTCAATATCGAAACAAAATTACCGAATATTTAACATATTAAAACATGTTTGTAGGATTGTGTGGTTGCATGTGTTCATTTGTGGTGTAATTGTGCTAGGGTGTGGCAGTTGACAGTGGTAACGAGAAGTACTGTGTGGTTGAAGGGTGACTGCATTACCACAAATGTTAACTGCTGTGACGTCATAATGAAAGTTTCGGTGTTATCCCACCTTGTAATTGGTTGTTTCAGCAATGCTTTCACAGTATTGATAACTATTTTATTGATGTCGAGTTCAGTTTAGATTTCTTTAATGGGAAACAGTTAAGCGGCTGTAAACTCCAATCTATCTGAAATTTTAGTATAAATCTCATGTGAAATCTATTATGTTGTAGTTATTATGTTGTAGTTATTAATACCTTTAACATTTTTTAACTGTTAAATTTATTTGTCTTACATTATTCAAAGGGGTTACTGCGCACATGGTCTCTTGAGCTGACGGGAAAAAAGTTAAACTTCAAAACTTCTTAGTATGTCATGAATGAAATGGATGACGACAAGATGGACTCTTGTGGCCCACTAATGCGGCACCGATGTATTAGCCCAGGGTTGTACGTCATGCAACCGAGGAAATACAAACAATCACTGCTGATAGGATCTGGAGGTTTCTCGAAACAGTAAACTATAAAGCAAAAGTGCTCTACTAAAGATCAGAAATGGTCGAGGTAGCACTAGGCACCTAAAATAATAATACTAATTTATTTATTTATTTATCTCTTTATTGTACACCTTTAATGTAAGATACAATAAAAAAAAAAAACAATACAAACATTCAGGCATATCAATTGGCGGTCTTATCGCTCACGGCGATCTCTTACAGACAACCTTTGTACGGATATTAACAAATATATTTCAGGGTAGTCTGTGGTGTACTGAGATAGGTTAATGTAAATTTTAATATATACTCAGTATACTATACTTATATTACCATAAACATACTACATACATACATACATAAATATGTACCTATATATACATTTATAAGATATATATATTTATAGCAGATTAAAATGAGATAACCGCTTATAATGACAAGTAATAGTCCTTGACCAGTTTTTTAAATGTCCGCAAGGTTTTGGCTTGTCGAATTGACACAGGTAAGTTATTCCATAGCCTCACCGCTTGCACCGAAAAGGATTTATCTGTAAATTGTGTGATATGTCTAGGCATTTCTAATTTCAAATTCTCTGATGATCTCAGGTCCCGACAATGTGTGTTGTGTAAGAATTTTAATAGTTCTTTGAGATAAGAGGGCGTGTGTGGATGGAAGAGAGTACTATACAAGAGAAAAAGAATATGAACATACCGGCGAAAGCGTATAGGTAGCCACTTGAGCTTAAAACTGTACTCTGAGACGTGATCATATTTACGTAATCCAAATATGAATCGAATGCAGACGTTTTGGAGCCGCTCAAGTTACTAATATTATATAACAGAGAATTTGCATTTAATTGATGTAAAAAGAAAGAAAATTGGTTTGCCATTCTGATATTAGCAAAGCTAGTTTTAGAAACATGCGCCATTATTCCGTAGGTAGCATGAAATTATCGTGTAAAGGTGTAAGGAGAATATATGAGGGACCTGAGCGGACGCTTCGAGCGCGTAAGCGACGCTCATACCATATGCAGTAAATAACGTAACCGCTTATTGTGCGCGTCTCCCTTCTTCTACGCCCCACGACCCGTAGCAGTCTCTAAGGGCTACGTGCTACGGCACCTCTTCGCGCTAGTAATAGACGCCTTAGTCCGTTCTATAGGGTCACGTCCGGCGCAGCTGTGGCCTGCGGCTTATGTTTCTGTATCTGTGCACGAAATTGCGTTCCGTTAAACATATTATTAGTGATCCTCAAGGAATAGAATGAATTTCAAGCAAAATATGCCAACATTTAGACATGAATAAATAATATGTAATTCCTTTTCAATATTGCTCTCTGCAATACGCACAAACCAGTAGTAGGAAGCATATATACGTCTAATTTATTGATATCTGTTTACGCACTTGTCTGTTTGTAAGTAAGTCATGATGTTTAGTGCAGTGTGCCTGTACGTCTGTACGAGACAAATAGTTGCGCCGTTGTAATGCAAATAGTCATCCTTTATATACGAGGAGAGCATCTGCGCTCTGCAAATATAAGGAATGTGTCCTCAAAAGATGTTATTGCAGTTTTATTCATAGGAAGGACCGGGACTCGTAACAACTTGATGGCTATATTATGTAAACCTGAGACTTTCTCTATAATTTTTATTTATTTATTTATTATTACTTAACGCACAGATTGTACAAAGGCGGACTTAATGCCTTGACTTGTTTTTCCAGTCCAAGTATATATATAAGATGTTTATTTAGATGAAGTGCAATAAAAATTACCAACTTTACATAACTACAATCATTAGAAACAATGACATTGATTTGACTCGATAATTTTATAAATAAATGAGCTAATAGTGATAATGTAAAAAAATAAAAATAAATGTATTGTATAAATAATATAAAATACATATACAAATTACCTGTAAAAATACCTTTATACAAATCATCCACATTCCAGGATTCCAGGTCAATTGTGTGATGCTGGAGGCTGAGAAGTACCTTCGCGCCGTAACGAAACTTTCTACGAGTCTGATGTCAAGGACGTGCCGCGTGGTTTTAGTTGGTCCAACTGCGGCTTCACCACGGCCTACTTGTTGATATGGTTCCCGGAGGATTCTACATACATGACAGTCGTTATTCATTACACTTTAAATAACATAAGTAAGTAAACCTATTTTGTGACTGATTAAATAATACTTAAGAGTTAATCTAAATATTTTCTGTTATTTATATATTACAATACTTATTCAAATAGGTTATAATCATTAAAAGTTCTTAATTTTTAAGAAGTTTGAGTGACAATACTATAATTCGGCATCCTGGAGCTGATCTGATGGAACCGGTGAGGTATTGAAACGCTTCAGTGGCTATTAGTCAACCCCTTGAGTTGGGGCTCATATGATTCGTTTTGATGAGTTTAACAGATTGGGCTTGGTCACGATGGCCTGATGCTGGAGCCAGAAGGTGGATACATAGATTTGGTTCTTTTGGCCATAAACGCGTGTTTTCTTGTTTCTCTAACAATTCTTACTTACAAGAGAAACAAGTGTCTATTAATTACATTTCCATCGTATACATATGTATGAGTACCCTGTACTACTGATATGGCCAACAACCGAAGACAGACAGATCGACAAACGCAGAACATTAAATGATAAGGCCAGTAATATGCGAGCGTATCGTTAGAAGAAATGGTCGACCACTTTATGATACGATCAATACTACGATGTGTCCACGACGTATAAAATATGTACATAATCAGAGATTACTGTCCGTCTGATTTACTTACCGTCTGATAAAATATCTGCTACCAAGAAAATAGCGACATTTTCTTGGTAGCAGATAATTTTGTTTTATTTTTTGATAAATTGCTTCATAAAAGGAATTCTAATAGCTGGACTACAATAATTACTATAATAATTAAAACAATAAATTTTGGATGCCAAAATTGTCTTTTTGTAATGATATAGGTGGCAAACGAGCAGACGGGTCACCTGATAGTAAATGACTACCGCCGCCCATGGGCACCTGCAACTCAAGAGTCTCAAGTGCGTTGCCGGCCTTTAAGATGGGAGTAGGATCGAGCCGACCCATACATACCAAAGCATGGCTCTCCCTCGATATGAAGGTAACCCTATACAAATATTAAAATAATCCAAACAATCTATCAACCAAACCAATTATCCAACCATTCTACCAATGTACAAATAATTTTGTACAAATAGTATTATTGCTATAGCGATAGTTTCCCTATTGCTAACTGACCTTGAAAAATATCGACATTTCTATCGAAAATATCGTCATTTTCAATAGCATCGATACTATCGATACTGAAAAATAGTTTAAAGCATTGAATGCATATAATACTATCGATTGTATCGAAAAGTGATACTATCGGTACTATCAGATCAATAATACCGACAGTCTCTAAGACCCATTGATGACTTTCGATACTATTGAGGTGAGGTAGAAGATCTGTAGCTCAAGAAATATTACGTTGTAATATTATTATGAGAACATACACACAGATAAGATCATATTATCACGTGAATCAACTACCTACTTGTTTGATACGATTCATTGACTTGTGGCCCAGTTGTTCTTTGAATTTTATAAGCTGGTCCGACCAGTTTTAGAAGTTAAAAGAATAACGGCGCATTTTCAATTAAGGCTAAAAAAATCATAATTAATAATTTTAAAAGTTTAAACATTTTTAGTATCATCACAAGCTACAATTTCAGAAAGTTTCAGACTTCTACGGACGTTCCTTTGGAAGTTATCAAATGTTGAATAAAACGCTCTTTTTTAATTTTGACCTTCATTTGCTGTTAAATATCTCATTTTATAGGTAATTTAATGGAGAATAAAAAACTTGGGGCGCATATGGGGAAAAACGTACTGAAAACGAGATATCATACGAAATGTAAAAAAACCTGAAGAATAAAAAACATTTTTCGTTAAATTGTTAAACAAAAAAATCAGTCCCACTTGTCCAGACTGCTGGTATCAAAATTCTTAATCAGCGCACTTTTTTACTACCTATCCAAAATTACAAAATGTGCATTTTTGATCATAAAACAGCTAGGTTGACTGCGCTTACTTATGGTAACTTATGGTTACATAGATCAAGCCTTATATTAGAAATTATTAAATAGATTTCCTCTTTTTGATTGATTTTCATTTATAATGCCTTTGCATTATAAATGAAAATCAATACCCCACCATGAATGCCTTTGCACTATAAATATTAAAATCTGGTTAAAATTAGTATCCTGGAACTTTTACGATGGATATAAGTATTTTTATCACTATTTCCGCCATAACGTGTAGGGTTTACACATGGGCGTAAGCTTTCTCTCCTTCAAACTCTTTATTTCTTCAAATGTGTAAGATTGAATAAATTCGCTCCTCTCTTGCTGTGGGACAAGTGCTCAGCCTCACTGCTAGGTGTTATTGCATCGCTGCGGTGCCAGAAAGTTGTGGTTAGTTGGAGGATTACTTGAGAACTAATTCTTATCAGTTTTTTATTTGTATTACAGTTTGTAGCGATAATTCACGATAATGTTTCCGTTATTTCTGTTAAATGACGATAATATGAGTGTGAGGTAGTGTTGGTAGATTTGTATAGAAGATTTTTATTCTCTTTAAGCCAAAACTGAGAGAGATTAAAAACCTTTTAAAAGGTAGGTAGCGTAGTTCTAAAAAAAATTCGGCTGCGTACATACTCTTGTATTGTACCATAAAATATTTTTTATCCGAACACTAAATTCAAATCCTCATCACAACAGACATTTCTACATTGCTGTGTAGTCCATTTTCAACCAACGCAATTTGTACCTCCGTACATGACAAACACACTGCGTCACCGAGTCTTTATAATAAACATAATAAAATTTATTTTAATTTGGTATTCGCATTTAAACCATCGTCACAATCGCAGTTATTCAAAGTAGTCAGTTCCATAAAAAGCTATTTCCCGGGTAAGTACCGTATAGTAGTAATAAAAGATAGGTAGGTACTGCATACATCTACTTATACTAACAGACCCGGTTTTTTAGTATATCCAAATATGGCGAAATAAAAACAAAAGAATCTTGTATTCAATCACACATTTGATGTCTGTTCAATATGCAACAAGAGACAACGGGTGCCAAACTCACACTCGTTGAATGTTAATGTATTTAAATATATACACAAATGTATCAACAACACAACAGGTACTACATAGGCTGCACTAAAAGTATCGGGAATGGAATATTTCCCCTGTTTCTGTCATATTAAATCTTTTTAATTGAAAACACCTTGGTTTTAAAAAAAAAAAAATTATTTATTTAAAAAAAGATTCTCGGTCTTATCACAAGGTTTTGTCAAACTTGTTTAGTCGTTGAGAAAATGCAATTGACTCGAGAAAATTCAAGAGCGATGATTTATTATGATTTTCGAAGTGGTTTAACGCAAAAACAGTGTGTTGACCGGATGATTTCTGCATTTGGTGATGAAGCCCCATTCAAAACCACAATTTATCGCTGGTTTGCTGAATTTCAACGTTGACGTGTCAAGCTCAGTGATGATCCCCGTCAAGGTCGTCCAAAAACTGCAGTCACCCAAGAAAACGTTGATGCTGTACGTAAGCTGATTGAGGAAGATCGACATGTGTCATACCGCGAAATTCAAGCAACTTTAGACATTGGCATGGTCAAATACAAATAATCTTGCATGAACAATTAGGTGTAAAAAAGTTGTTTTCCCGATGGATACCGCATTAGCTCTGTGAAGAGCAAAAAGCGGCTCGCGTTACTTGGTGCGTCAGAACTCTCGAAAGATTCCACGCAGGATCCTCAAATGCTGTATACAACATCGTATCAGATGACGAATCCAGGATATACGCGTACGAACCCGAAACAAAAAACCAGTCACGAGTTTGGGTGTTCTAAAATTAGTTAAAGCCGACCAAAATTGTTCGTTCACGGAGTGTTGCAAAACTAATGGTGGCCACGTTTGTCTCCAAAACCGGCCATGTTGCGACTATTTCTCTTGAGGGACAAAGAACGGTTAATGCAGAATGGTATGCTAGCATTTGTTTGCCACATGTCGTTTCTGAACTCCGTAAAGAGAACTACAACCGCCGCATCATCCTCCATCACGACAATGCGAGTTCTCACACCGCGCACAGAACAAAAGAGTTTTTAAAGCACGAAAACATTATTATTTGAATTATTGAATTATTAGACCATCCACCGTACAGCCCCGACCTAAGCCCTAATGATTTCTATACTTTCCCTAAAATAAAGAATAAATTGCGTGGTCAGAGATTTTCATCACCTGAAGAAGCTGTGGACGCCTACAAAACTGCCATTTTGGAGACCCGAACTTCCGAATGGAATGGTTGCTTCAATGATTGTTTCCATCGTATAGAAAAATGTGTAAAATTTTGCGGAGAATACTTCGAAAAGCAATAAATACATATATACTAATTTTTAAATAGTAATGCTGTGTCACTTCCTTGATTCCCGAAATTTTCAGTGCCGCCCTCGTAACACACATAATTATAGTTAGTTATAGTATATAGTTTAGAGCGTTTGTTTGTAGTGGCACAATACATATACACTTACAACATTTAATATTACCACAAATGAACTACTGACACATTAAACTGCACAATTACTTTATTACACAACATTCAACGTATCGTTGCTTAAGTTCCGCAACAACAGCAGCATAGATATCAAAATCGGAACCTTTTTACAAGGGCAAAAACTGTTTCGTTTTGTATCAAACAGCTGTTTAAAGTAAGGTTCTACAGATCAAAAACATAAATTTGAATCTATGTGCAAGTTCTTTGTCACTAGAAAAAGAAAAGAAACTATAATTTAGTATCAAGTTGAATCGTGTTACAATGTCAATCGTGTCAATGGTTTGATGTGAACTTGGCTATGTTTTGTTTAATAACTACCTTAATACCAACTTTTGCATTACTATTGCACTGGTTACAATAGTTTACAGGTGCACTTATAAACTGCTAACCTAACACTTGCTGCAGCGTTCTCTGTCCGAATTTCATGTTTCTAGGTGGCCTAGAACTGAGAAATCGATTTTTGATAATCTGTCAGTTAGTCAGTCCAACCCTAATTTTTTAGACGCTAATTTTTCATAAACTATTAAAGTCCACGTTTTTTTATTTGGCATATGGTGTAGTAAAAGGGCTCTTAAGGTGTACAATTTCATTTCAATTGGTTTATCCGGTCCTGAGTTAAAAGGGGTCTGGTCCGGCTCGAAAATTTTCGAGTAAATATAGCACTATAGTCCTTTGGGCTTGAGACCTCGCCCGCGCACTCCCGTGGGCATAGATTCAATACCTACACAGACAGATTAAAATACAGGGTGTTACAGAAAAGTGTGGTTAACTTTAGGAGCGTTGTGTAGGCGAAAATAGTTAATTTAATTTTAATTTTTTTTTTGACAAACGCTTTTTCTGGTGCACATTTCTAAACAACATAATTATTATGAGTGTGTGGTGGAGCGCCAATATATTTATAAAATGCATACATAATCGCACCATAATATCTTTCGTTATATTATAAATTTCATAGTCTTTATAGTAAACCACATTCTGTTTGTCGAATGCAATTAGTGCTGGTACTGCTGTAATATTGCCAATGTACTCGACGATCTCAAGAGATGGCGTTAGCAGTCTTAAAATAATGTAAACGCGCTGCACCTGATTGGTGCAAGAAAAAACGGACATACCCTGCTATCATCGCTTTTCGCGAAGAAGACGCCTTTAATATATAAAAATTTTGTTCCGCCACGGACATCAGTTATATTTCTCGTGAAAAGAAGCTGATTTTCCGTTAGTCCTATAGCCGTGTAGTGTTTGGACTCGCTTGTAACCTTTACAAGGTGTATGTGGAGTGCTCCAGTCTACGATCGTGACCGGCCGGTCAATACCTTGCAAGAGACCGTAGAAACCTCGCCGCTGCTCGCTGCCTTCTGGAGGATCGGGACTTGGTCGGTGTTGCAGGTTAGTGCTGGCATGATTGTTTTGATCGATAGAAGTGGTTTACTTCCCTACACCTCGTACGCTAACTGTTGAGCAATCACACCCTGGTCGGGCTATTTACACGCCTGACCATATAATTTGGTCCTTACGAGTACGGATAGGCCAGTGATTCACGTAAATATTGGTGAATTTACTTTTCTATTCATATCATAAAAAAGATTCACGTAATTCTAGTGAATTCTTGCCGCCATTTTTCCTCGCTCACAGATTTACGTAAAATTGGTAAATTCTGTGTTTAAAACGCACGAGAACTACGTAATTATTGGTAGACTCGTATTTAAATATAATTAATTGTTAGATTTGGTGATTTACGTATTAATTGGTAATAATATCCATTATACTCAATTTAGTTGAACTTATTTATACCTACCCACTTATTAACCGCTCCACCACTGTACTTTACGCTAAGTCATTTTAGGATTTAAATTTAACTTGTGTTTTTACACTAACTAGGTAGATATACCTATCACTTTGTAGTTGTATTGTGATATTATTTTATAAACATGACGGAAAGCGAATCAAGCCGCGAAGTCATGTTGGTTATGTTGAATCAAAAGAAAGAATTATTATTTCAACGTATTAATCGTATGTACACATCGTCGAAAGGTATAATTTCTTTCGATTCATCAACGCGAGCTAACGAGAATTTTCTGGCTGAAACGGAGATGATAGATGAGTTACGCGATAAATTTGAGTCCATTGTTGATAAAATAAATAATATAAATTTGTTATCAAAGATTACGGTCAATCCCGAGTATTCTTGCCTCGATTCATTTGATGATTTATACTCGAGAGTTAAACGCGTTAGAAATAAAATATTAACCACTTCTAAGGTGCGTTCACTCGAGACCAGTAGCTCGATCAAGTCCGTAGTGAAATTAGAACCTTTAGTAATTCCGAGTTTTGACGGACGCCCTGAAAACTGGAATACCTTTTATCAGTCTTTTAAAGCTAATATTCATTTGAATCAACAGCTTTCTGATTCGCAACGTGTACAGTATCTAATTTCTAAACTCACCCACGACGCACTAAAATTCACTTCCGGTATTATTCCGTCAGGTGAAACATATAAAATACTGTGGGATAGTTTGGTTAAGAAATACCACGACAAACGCTCATTAGGTACATATTATCTCAATAATATACTGGACTTAAAAACTTGCTCGCACACTGCGAACGCTCTTGATACCTTTGTTAGTAAATACTCCGCTTCGATTTCAGCTCTAAAAGAATTAGGCATAACAGATCTAACTGATTTTATTTTTCTTCAATGCGCTTTGAGAAGGATGGATCCTCAAACCATCCAAGCCTTTGAACTTTCGATTCGGGATGTGGAAGTGCCTACGACACAACAGCTTATCGCTTTTATACAAGATCAGGCTAAGATTTTGGAGCGCTCAAACCCGCGAAATTCGTCATATACGAAACCCGCTGCTGTTGTTACGTCGCCCTCACGCGACCGGCGCGTTCATCACACCTCCAAATCTTACGCAGCAGTTACCGCGAATTGTTATTTGTGTAGTGGTAACCATCGACATTTATATGATTGCGCTCAGTTTAAAACTATGCGAGACGCAAGGGCTAGATATGAGTTTATTAAATCGAAGTACGGTTGCGTTAATTGTTTAAGCACTTTACAAACTAAACTTCCGGATTGTAAGAGTACGTCAGTCTGTTTCTGTAATAAAAGACACCATAGGTTATTGCATTTTGATAGTAATAATTCGCAATCGCATGCGGCTATGGTAAATACCGCCGTCGCGTACTCGCCGCCGCCCGCTCATCGAGCGACCGTTACTTCGCCCGCGCCTTCTCATCGCGCTCACACGACTTCGTCATGCATTCGAGCGCCCCCGCTTGCTACAGAACCAGTTACACATACACAGTCTTACACTTCTTGTCATAAGGGTGATATACTTTTGTCAACCGCTCAGGTATACGCGCGCTCTAAGGGTAGCGCTGGTATCAAATCTGTAGTTAGGTGTTTGATAGATAATGGCTCGCAGAATAATCTAATAACATCTGCTTGTTCTAGTTTATTAAATTTACCGATAATACCGTTGAATAATTCCTATGTTAAAGGTGTTGGTTCCGCTTCAAGTCCGATAATCGGTTATGTTCATTTAGACATTGAATCCCGTATTTATCCGGATCAGAAATACACTATACATGCGCTTGTTGTAGAATGCATTACGGATCAATTGCCTTCGAAATTTATCGATTGTGATCGCGACCTAGATTTTCGTAACCTTCCGCTCGCTGACTTAAGCTGGAATATTCCGGGCAAGATTGATTTATTGTTAGGTGCCCAGCTATTCCCATTTATATACTTAGGAAATATGGTCGAGTGTGGGCCGCGCGCACCGTGTGCTTTATCTACAACATTTGGTTACGTACTTATGGGAGATTACCCGCGTAAACATATTTTACCTACTGCCGCGTCTTTTTCTGCGTTAGCGCTTAATGATATAGTGCAAAAGTTCTGGGAACTTGAAGAAGTACCCATGAAACGCTTGTTGTCGCCAGAGGAGACAGATTGCGAAAATATTTTCACGGCTACCGTGACCCGTGACGACGTAGGTCGTTATACAGTTGCATTACCGTTCTGTAGGGACCCTTCGGAATTAGGTAATTCGCACGCTACCGCTTATCGCCGTTTCGTTTCACTCGAGCGTAAGCTCCGTCAGGCACCGATAGTGCGCGAAAATTATAACAAGGTTATTCAGGATTATATTGATAACAATTACCTCAGTCCTGTTAAAGAATCTGAGCTGTCCTCTGATGGTTATTATATACCGCATCACGCAGTAGTCCGACCTGATAAACCGATGCCGCGCATCGTATTGGACGCGAGTGCTAAAACGCATACAGGACTTTCGCTTAACGATATATTACATATTGGACCCAATTTACAGGCCGATCTGTTT
Organism: Callimorpha dominula; assembly: GCA_949752705.1. Lineage (NCBI taxonomy): Eukaryota > Metazoa > Arthropoda > Insecta > Lepidoptera > Erebidae > Callimorpha > Callimorpha dominula. Next base: position 19,670,183 of record OX457009.1, on the reverse strand, counting down.
TTATTATTGTTAGGTTTTAGATTATTTCCTATTGCAATGAACGCTGATATAAAACAATATTATTTACGGATTGGTGTACCAGTAGACCAACATAAATACCTACGCATTTTATTTAGATTCAACGAATCGAAAAAAATTCGAACTTATGCCTTTAATAGGCAACCTTTCGGTCTCAAGTCAAGCCCTTACATAGCTATGCGCACTGTGCGACAGCTGGCTACTGACATGAGTCCGCTCTATCCTGATGCCACGAAAGTGGCAGAGACCTGTCTGTATATGGACGATTTGGTTCTTTCTATTGCAAATGAGGATACTGCCACGCAATTAGCTCACAACTTGATTAAGTTTTTCAAATCGGGTGACTTTGACTTAGTGAAGTGGTCTAGCAATTCACCAGTGCTACTTGACTCGCTTCCCGACACGCACCGCAAGTCGCTTGATTTTGATGTTGACAATAATGTCTCTAAGGTCTTAGGTCTCTCATGGGAACCATGTGAAGATAATTTTCATTTCACATGCGCCGCAATTAATGAAAGGTGCACCAAGAGAAACATACTCTCGATGGTTGCACGACTATTTGACGTGCTCGGATTGGTCGCGCCTGTGATTCTCTATGCCAAGTTGTTAATTAAGGAACTGTGGCTCAGCAAGTGTGATTGGGACGATCCTGCACCGGAGCACATACGCACCCGTTTTTCCGCTCTTGCGAAAGAACTTCAAATGCTTGACACTTTAAGGATTCCACGTCATGTAGGCGTCGAAGTTGGTTGTGAATTACGTCTTGTTGCTTTTTGTGATGCTAGCATGAATGGTCTGGGATGTGTCATTTATGCCCATTGTACCTACCCGTCTGGCATTCAAACTCGCATTCTTTGCGCTAAATCAAAGGTTTCGCCAACAAAAATCACTACGCTCGCTCGCTTAGAATTATGCGCTATTTTACTTATGTCAAAATTAATAAAAACTGTGCGAGACACATATGCAACACGTATGACCATTGCCGGGATATACGCATTTTCTGATTCCACTATTGCTTTATCATGGGTTCATTCTTCACCACATCGTTGGTCAGTTTTCGTCGGTAATCGCGTCGCTCAGTGCCAAGAAAACTTGGACTCTAAACATTTTTATCATATTGCCGGAGCTAGTAATCCAAGTGATTGTATGCTTCCATCGCAACTTTTGACCCACGATTTGTGGTGGAAAGGTCCTCCGTGGATTCGCAGCTCATCTGAGAAGTGGCCGATTAGGCCATTCTCGCTTAATAATTGCTCTGTCTTGCCTGAACTCAAGGCAAATGTGTTGGCTGCCATTACTCACACAGAGCCGCCGTTGCTGTGTACGTTAGCACAACGTGTTTCTTCTTGGGAAAAGTTGCTACGTATCACCGCATATGTATTAAAATTCGCAAGACCTAAAGTTAAGGTCGAACCTCGTTCTATAGCAGGGTTGACAAGTGCTGAGAATGCGTTAATTCTCGCCGTTCAATCTGTGCACTTCTGTGAAGATATCAAATTGATCAAGGCTGATAAATTACCTTCAAAAAAGCTGCAAAGCCTCTTCGTCTTCTTAGACAAACAAGGGATTTTACGCATTGGAGGAAGACTTTCTGGATCAATGCTTCCTTTCGAAGCTAAACATCCGGTTCTTCTCCCTAAACGCGATCATGTCGTTGACTTAATAATACAGCATTTTCATGTTGTCAATTGTCACACCGGACCTGGACTTCTTATGTCTATTATACGACAACGCTACTGGATCTTGGATGCCAGGACTGTTATCAGGTCTAAGTTGCGAAAGTGCAACACTTGCTTTAAATGCAACCCAACGCATCCAACGCCTATAATGGCTGATCTTCCTGATTACCGTGTTTCAGAGGCCAAGGCATTTTGTCACACTGGTGTAGATTACGCTGGTCCGATAAGGACAATCCTTTCTCGCCGCAGAGGTCAACATGCGCAAAAGGCGTACATCGTTCTTTTTGTTTGCATGGTCACACGTAGTCTACATATTGAAGTGACCAGTGATTTAACTACTGAAAACTTTCTAGCCGCTTTTAAACGCTTTATTTCCCGTCGAGGACCAGTTTCATGTCTCTATTCCGATAATAGATCTACTTTCATCGGTGCGAAGGCACATTTAGATGAGCTGTATAGTTTTTTATTGAACTCTAGCTTCAAAAACGCGCTGTCGAATGAGTTGCTCTCTCGACGCATAGAGTGGAAGATGATTCCCCCAAGATCACCAAATTTTGGTGGGATGTGGGAAGGGAATATAAAGAGCATGAAAACGCATTTATATAGAGTAATAGGAAGTCAGTTACTTACATACGAAGAACTGCAAACTGTTCTTACTCAGATAGAGTGTATTCTTAACTCTCGTCCATTGAGCGTATTATCGTCAGACCCTTATCCTGAGGTGTTAACTCCCGCGCATTTTTTGATGTCTACTCCGTTGCAATATTTACCCGCTGCTGATTTGTCAGATCAACGATTGAGTCTGTTAGAACGTAAAAAGTTGTTAGATAGTATGGTCCAATCCTTTTGGAAGAAATGGCACTTAGAGTATTTGCACACGTTGCAAGTTAGGCAAAAATGGGCTACTCCCGACAAACCGGTAGAAATCGGAACTGTTGTTCTTCTTGAGCAGGAGAATTCTCCACCGTTGCATTGGCCGTTAGGAGTAATTACGGACGTGTTCAGAGGCTCTGATAACGTTGTACGCGTGGCGATAGTTAAAACGCAAACTGGAATTTACAAACGCGCTGTAACTAAATTATATCCTATTCCTACACAATAAATTCAACTTAGTTTCAACCTTATTTTTTAGTTTAGGCCGCTATATTTATCATATTTATTATTTAATCACATAATGCATGTGTTACTCTCAGTCAGTTAGAAAATTCGCGTGTTTTGAAACATCTTGTGATGTTCCAAGGCGGGGTGCATGGTGGAGCGCCAATATATTTATAAAATGCATACATAATCGCACCATAATATCTTTCGTTATATTATAAATTTCATAGTCTTTATAGTAAACCACATTCTGTTTGTCGAATGCAATTAGTGCTGGTACTGCTGTAATATTGCCAATGTACTCGACGATCTCAAGAGATGGCGTTAGCAGTCTTAAAATAATGTAAACGCGCTGCACCTGATTGGTGCAAGAAAAAACGGACATACCCTGCTATCATCGCTTTTCGCGAAGAAGACGCCTTTAATATATAAAAATTTTGTTCCGCCACGGACATCAGTTATATTTCTCGTGAAAAGAAGCTGATTTTCCGTTAGTCCTATAGCCGTGTAGTGTTTGGACTCGCTTGTAACCTTTACAAGGTGTATGTGGAGTGCTCCAGTCTACGATCGTGACCGGCCGGTCAATACCTTGCAAGAGACCGTAGAAACCTCGCCGCTGCTCGCTGCCTTCTGGAGGATCGGGACTTGGTCGGTGTTGCAGGTTAGTGCTGGCATGATTGTTTTGATCGATAGAAGTGGTTTACTTCCCTACACCTCGTACGCTAACTGTTGAGCAATCACACCCTGGTCGGGCTATTTACACGCCTGACCAGTGTGAATGTCAATTTCATTGTTTTCTACTTTTTGGCAAATACGTGTATTTTCATAAAAATCTGTAGATTCCATCAACATTCTTGGTACTAAAGAGCCCTCTCTCTTACGAAATGTTTGCTTTATCAGAAAATTTTAAAGTTTAATTTGTTCAGTTGTTTAAAAATAAGGTTTCTGATTTATTTTATAAATTATCACGATTTTTCCTTAAATTGTTAGAGCTTTACGTCATTCACGGGTTCAACATACTACCCTAAAATATGAGCAACAACCGGTTTATTCTTTCAACTCGGTGCGTTTCATTTTTCAAACAGTTCAATTTGTTTTTTCGATTGCCTGGGAATGAAATATGGGAATTTCACTCAAAAAATTACAACCACGGCATTAGAACTTAAGTGACGTTATTTAACTTTATCATTACACATAATATACATACGAGTATAACAACCCCTATCACATTTAAAGAGTAATGTATGTTCTTTTCATATTTAAATGGTTGCCTTTTACTTGTCATCCCTGCTTAAGTACTAAAAAATATTGGTTGTCTTGTGTTTTAATCCTTTTTTAGTATAATTAACAAGCAAAATAGCATACGGCCAGCCAAATGACATACGGTCACGTGTAGCCGGTCTTCGGTTGCGGTATCAGATTCCCACACATTAGATGTCATGAGATTTTCAGTTGTGTTATTTGTTTCATTTAATAAATATCTGTTTTGTCTAGATGGTCGCTCATTGTGTTGATGTATAAATTTCAATTTAAGTGTTAAATTGTCATTGCATCGAATGTTGTTTGCAGGTACAAATCCGTAACGGTCGAGAAGTATTCGTGTGACCTACAAATACTTGTGCCAAGAGTAGAGCCTTTCTTTGTAAACGCTGTCTCTATAATCCCCTGGTACCCTACTAGAGTTTAGTTAAATAATTTGAAAATATGTTCATATTTCAGTAAAGTCATATCTGTACTGAAATATGAATATATTTTGAATTATGAAGCATTTCTCATAGCTGTTTCTCAAAATACGTATTTAATTAAAGTCAGTTGGTATTATCTCAGCAAGTTTACGAGTGACAAGTAGGTGCTGTAAACTAAAGCACTCTCTGAAAACAGAGAGTGCTTTAGTTTGGGTTTATAATAAGTATGTTTGATAAGGATGTTATCTTGTTTAAGACTATGTTTTTTAATATTTTGCGATTAGTTTATGATGCTTGGCGTTTAACAATTGTGACTTTAACTCCATTGAATTCGAAACTAGGAACAGTTTTCCTAGTTTCGAATTCAATGGAGCTTCCAATTATAAAAGAAGGTTCTTATATTATCTTATATAATTAAACAAAACAGTGGTAAGTTAACCCGTCTTGTGCAATTCGTAAAAATAAAATAAATTTAAAATATTCCTTGTTGTATTTAACTTAGTAATCATTCACATTCTTTTTAATTTTGTTATAGGTACGACTGTAAAATAAATTAAAAATAGATAAGGCCAGTGCGGTCCTGCCGCGTCGGCTTAGCGCCTGCGTGAGACATTTATGGCACAAATGTTGTAACTGATGTTGGCAATATCTTATGACTGTTCGCTCTTTTGCTCATTGTTCCCAAAATGTGTACGTGATGGTCAGAGCAAAGGGCTCTCAAAGCATAAAGCGCTTGCACTTGACACGTCATATTTAAGACGTAGTAGAAGGTCTTGTTCGTAAAGACATATTTTTTTTATACAAAGAAGTTAATAAACAAGAAGATGTTTGGCAAGCTGTTACCGGTGTCTATAAACACTCGCAATACGAGTGGTGACATTTCCCTGTGATCAACTTCTCAATATTCTCATTTTTTTGGCTTCAACTCGAGCACTAATAAGTGAAAATGGTAGTGCTCGACCTGTAAAAAACTGAAATCAATAGAGAGCTTTGTCCTGATCTTACTTTAAATCAAAACCATACGATATTATCTATGACGTTTCATTCATCTATGACGTTTTATTCATCTATGACGTTTCATTCATCTATGACGTTTCATTCATCTATGACGTTTCATTCATCTATGACGTTTCATTCATCTATGACGTTTTCGTTACATTCACATACAAGATTTAATTGGTGTATTTAATAAATGAATATGAAAATAGTTTCAACGTATTTTTTTTCAAAAGGCCTTATGACCGTGAAACTTTTGTGTAATTGACAAACCTAAAGTTATTATTTCAAAATGTTTGCCACCTAACAATATACTAGTGACCAAACCTGCCGGTACACAAACAATGTAACAATGTGTACCACTGGCGCGCTGCCAACAGTAATAAATCATGCTAAACAATTCAAAACAATCCGGATAGTAAAAACATTTGTTTGACTGATGTTTGAACAGTTTATTCATTAGCAAATCCTGGCGTTAACCGGATTATTATTTTAATTCTGTCACAGTGATGGTACATGTCACGCGACTGTGCGCCATTCCTATTCTATTACATTTGTATCTCTGTACTGTATACCAACCGCAACGTGATATTCGCAGTGCAATGCCTGCTCGGCACAACATTATATGCCACGTGTTAAATTCGAGGCTGCAATGTATGCCATATGTAATTGATATAAAAGAGTATGTACTCAAAGTGTCACGCGAATGAGCAAATATATATGGAGAATATATATAGATTGGTGTCGGAGCAGCGACAATTTGATTTGGACAGAGCCGGGCGGCGACAACTAGACATAGATAGTGGGACACGACTTCACACGGGATCAACAACACGTACATCGTCCATTGACTCTCAGAGGAGTATCGATGAAGCTGCGGAATAAAAACTTTGCGAATGTTGGGAGTTGTTCCTCGATACTCGCCTCGGAGGTAAGTTTAATCAGAGATGCTACTTGTTTGTAGGAGTTGGATTAGCTCCTTCTTGCGGTGTCGGAATTACTAAGAATTTTCCTTTAAAACTTTTCCTTTGGTAAGAAAGTAGTCTGACAAATGCAATAAGATATAAATACACACTATACTTTACAGACATCAATATTCTGCATATGTAAATGCATAAAACTAAGCCACAAATATATTAGTCTAATCTCTTAGGAAAGAGCACTCGTATATTGAACTTTTAATAATAATAATAATAACTTGACACATCTCACACACGGCCGTCTGATCCTAAACTAGGCATTACCTGTATTGCATGTACTATGGTAACCAGACTGCTAGTAAACAAAGTTATATATTCTATATTTCTAAATACACACATATTATAGATAAGTTAAACCCAAGCATAGAACAAATGATTATGCTCATCACACGATGATTTGTCCTGGATGGGAATCGAACCCACGACTTCTGGCTCAACAGTCACTAACCACTAGATCAATAGGCCAGTCGACTTACTTCTAGGATCTCTTTGAGATATGAAACAATTAAGAAAAGACCCAGAAATTATGAAAATAACTCACACACTCTTATCGCATCGCCATGTAAAAATGTCGTGGTATTATAAATTAGAAGAGTAGGAGGAAATAAGAACTACTAGAGGCATAGTGTAGTAGGAGTATTTAGAAAATATACAGTAAGTATCAATGCGGACCTACCAGGGATAAAGCACCATCAGCAGACTAGGCAGCTCTTTGAGAAATTTGTAGTTATTTATATAAAACTAGCAGCGCCTCGCGGCTTCACCCGCGGAAGTCCCGATCCCGTTTCAATATCGGGACAAAATGTAGCCTATGCGTTAATCCAGGTCTCCAGCTATCTACATACCAAGTTTCATCGCAATCGGTGCAGTGATCTTTGCGTGAAAGAAAAACATCCATCCATCCATCCAAACTTTCACATTTATAATATTAGTGGGATCAGTGGGATAGTGGGATTCGATTAAAATTGCTATATGCTTTGTAATATTCATGCAATTATATACAGCAACTTGAAGCAAACACTACATGTACTAGATATTGAGACATGACATTGCACTTGCTTTGACAAATCGATAACACAGCGTCATGCGTCAGCTAAAACATTTTGTATTCAGAATTCATTAACAATTACATCATAGCAAGAATAATAATCTGAAAATACACATAATTAATGATTTTAACATGAATGAATAACATGAAAACATTATAGTTTTTTGAGTTATGGAATCACTAAAACATCCACGTGATTATGATACTCATTAGCCAGCTTCATGACTCGTGGAATTGCAGAACTCGAGGTCAGTTTTTCTTACAGGAAAAATGACGGATATAGAAATAGGAATAATTTGTTGGGACAAATTCAATTTATTTACGTACGCGTTTGGAATAGTTTAAAAGGGAACGAGTCCATAACGATACCTTTTTTGGTTTATATTGCGTGCGTGCTTTGTTTAATTTTTAAGGATTTTATTTTTAGCAGCTTTATTTCTCACCTTTTGTAATTTAGGTAGTAGAGCCACGCTGATTCCAGCATAAACGGGCCGGCTCGACCGGGGCGGTACTACCCTCGCACACAAGACCAACCTAAAATGACAGCGTTGGTGCTGTCGTATTTCGTTGGTGTGTGCGAGACCGGAGGCCCAATGATGCAGGGGTGACAGTTATCGTGGTGAGTGTGTGAGCAGTGGAATGCTCGTAGAGTCATGTTGAGGGTGACGTGGATCGAACCGTCGGCCAGGGAGACCCGTAGAAACGGTGGTGCCGCTGGCCGCCCGCGGCATAGAGAGGGGCCCAACCGCGGCTAACCACCCTGGGAGGCTGCCCCGTCAGGTCGCGCATAATCCACGGAGTGGCTCGTCGTGCCGGTTGGTGACCGGACGGTGGGACCAGGCGACCACTTCCGGGAGGGTACGGGGGCCCTTCCGTCCGACGGTTCGGTCACCGACATACCTCACTATTGTATGGCGACACAGCATTCCGAGCCTCAGTATTACACTGCCACGGTGACTGTCACGCCTTTTACGCTCCCACTTCCCTTCCTCTCTTTTATTTATCATGGCAGCAAAAAGGAAAAGACATAAACGTGCAACAGCGGCACCCCATTCTCCCACCAACCCGCTTTTTGAGGTGGAGTTCACTAACATCCGTGGACTCCATGCAAACCTCAACGCCGTCCACCAGCATCTTGAGACGGCCCGGCCGGCCATGCTTTTCCTAACGGAGACACAAATACGCCGCCCTGCCGACACGACATATCTTCACTACCCCGGCTACGTGCTTGAGGAGTGCTTCCTCGCGAAGGCTGGAGTGTGTCTTTTCGTCAGGGTGGATGTTTGTTGTCGCCGATTACGCTGCCTTGAGGACCCATCCTTCTCCACTATTTGGCTACACGTGGATATTGGCTCTATGAGCCGAATCTACGTATGCCTATACCGATCCCATTCTGGAGACTCTGAGACAACTCGACTTTTCGAATATCTCAGTCAGGCAACGGACAAAGCGCAGGAACAGTTTCCGACCGCCGAACTGGTGCTTCTGGGAGACTTTAATGCCCACCATGAGTCCTGGTTGTGATCTTCCAGAACTGACCACGCGGGTCGGACTGTCCACGCATGACCTCACCCAGTTGGTACTCCAGCCCACCAGGATACCAGACATACTGAGTCACGCGCCTTCCTTGCTGGACCTTCTGCTGACGAGTCACCCAGAGCAGTACAATGTATCGGTGCTCGCCCCTCTGGGATCCTCCGATCACTGCCTGGTGTCCACCTCGGTGCCTCTTGTTGCTCCCCCACGACCAGTCGCAGCAAAAAGACGGTTATGGCACTACTCATCAGCAGACTGGGATGGAATGCGGGACTATTTCGCATCCATCCCGTGGGCCCAACGCTGCTTCAAATATAAAGATCTGTCGCACAGTGCGGCCGCCGTGGCTGACGAGATCACTGTTGGAATGGAGTATTATATTCCCTACAGTGAGGTCGCCAGCGCAACGACCCGTCCCTGGTTCAATCGGGAATGCGCCCACGCTGTTGCCCAAAAGCTATTGGCCTACCGTGCATGGACCAGGGCCCGCGCCCACAGCCACCCCGACGTGGATCGACTAAAAGCAGCGTTTAACAAAGCCACTAGGAAATGCAAGAAGGTTTACGTCACAGCGGATGCCCAGCGCATCGCGCGGCTTGGCCAAGAACTCGTCGCATACCCTACGGGTAGCCGAAAGTTCTGGCGATTGGCTAAAGCCGTGCAGTCCAACTTCTGCCAACCCTCGCTACCACCGCTGAAATACCCCGACGGATCACTTGCCCATCAGCCGCAGGAGAAAGCGAAAGTGCTTGTTGATCTCTTTGCGGCTAACTCCCGAATCGATGACCGCGGCATGCACCCGCCTTCGATTTCGGCATGCAATGCCACAATGCGAGATATTCGCATCCGGCAAAGTGATGTCCGTGCGGAGCTTCGGTCACTTGACGTCCGGAAAGCCAGTGGACCTGACGGTATCCCAGCGGTGGTTCTTAAGAACTGTGCACCAGAGTTGTCTCCGGTATTGACGCGCCTGTATCGCTTGTCATACTCCTCGGGAACTGTTCCGAAAGCCTGGAGAGTGGCGAATGTTCAGCCTGTCCCCAAAAAAGGCGACCGCTCCAACCCGGCCAATTACCGCCCGATAACGGTCACCTCCATTATCTGCAAAGTGTTCGAACGGATCATTAACAGGCAATTGGTCCACTACCTAGAAGATCACTCCCTACTTAATGATCGTCAGTATGGTTTTAGACCGAACCGATCCACCGGTGATCTTCTAGCGTACGTCACACACCTTTGGGGAGAGGCTATTGACAGGCACGGGGAATCTTTGGCCATCAGCCTAGACATGGCCAAGGCCTTTGATAGGGTTTGGCACCGTTCGCTTCTCTCCAAACTGCCGGCATTCGGCTTACCCCCCAAACTTTGCAACTGGGTTGCCGCATTCCTGCACCAGCGCCGCATCAGAGTCCTTTGTGACGGTGCAGCCTCCGACTTTCAGTCGATTAACGCAGGTGTACCGCAGGGTTCCGTCCTATCGCCCACGCTGTTTCTTCTGCACATCAATGACATGTTAGCCCTTGGCAACATACATTGCTATGCAGACGACAGCACAGTTCATGGGCGATATTTTGGACATCCAGCTGCAAAGCCGGCAGTTGTGGAGGAAAAACGACAGGAGCTTGTCGCTCAGCTCGACCATGTTCTGGGCCGCATTTCTCAATGGGGCTGCGAGAATCTGGTCGAGTTTAACGCCAAGAAAACACAGGTGTGCGCATTCTCTGCCAAAAAGTCTCCATTCCTTCCTCTTCCGACTTTTCAGAACACTCAACTGCCATTACAGGGCAGGCTTGATATCCTGGGCATGGATATCTGCCGCGACCTCAACCCGCGCGAGTACGTCGAGAGCGTCACTAAGGCGGCCTCGCGGAAGTTAGGTATTCTAAACAAGGTGAGACGGTTCTTCTCGCCTGGGCATCTATGTCTTCTTTATAAGACCCAGGTTCGCTCGTGCGTGGAGTACCTTTCCTACCTTCACCTTTGCGACGGAGCCGCGCAGTATCTGTTTGACGCTCTCGACCGGTTGCAGCGGCGAGCAATCCGCATTGTTGGCAGTCCTGAAGCCACCGAGTCCCTTGAGCCTCTGCAGATGCGTAGAGATATCGTCTCTATGGCAGTCCTCTATCGTCTTTATCATGGGGAGTGTTCTGAAGAGCTCTTCCAACTGGTCCCCCCTTCCCCCTTCCTCTACAGGACAACACGTGCCGGCCTCGGAAGTCACCCCCTCAGAGTGGAAGACATACGCTCTCGCACCCATCGATTCGGGTCTTCCTTCCTGTGCCGAGCAGTTAAAACCTGGAACTCCCTACCAGCGCACGTGTTTCCGTCCCACTATGATCCCGGGTCCTTTAAGCGGGGCGTGAAAAAGCATCTCACTAGGCCGCCATAGTGCTGGTCACCATGCTGCACTGCCCCTGTTCGCAGTGAGGATGGTAACCACCACTCTTGGATTCTGCTTGTGCTTTCCATCAGGCGGGGCAGAGTCATTTTGGCAGGTCAAATATAAAAAAAAAAAAGAAAATTACTTACTTTTATAGCTTGTGCTATTTTTGTTTGCTCACGTGGTAAAACCACACATAAATAAGAATAGAGTTTTGTTATTAGAACCCATTTGTGAGCATAGTACAGCGTATTATATTAAGAGACCATAATTTATAATATGCATTTACATTCTGTGAAAAAAGTATCGGGAATTGAAAATTGAATTCTAATTCCAAATTCAATTCAAATAATACTTTTTGTGGTTAATTTGGTTAAGTTGGCACAATTGTTTTCTATATTGGTGCGAAGTTTGACCAATATCTGTCATTTAGTTTGTTTTCAGTACTCGATTTTGTAAGCTCATCTCAAGAGTGTTTTGCAATTTTTAAAATGGATAAAAACATCGAACAAAGAGTCAAAATGCTCAAATTTTGCATTGCAAATGGAAATTCATGTTGCCTGTGACCACGGCCAGTGCAACCTGGTCAAAACGTCAGGCAATTCAGAGGTATGTAATACCTTTTCGTGATGGCGTTAATTCCCGTTTAAATACATAATTGAAAGCTGGATAGCTTTAATCAAAATTAATTAATTAATAAAATTTAATTTAAGTTAATCTAGAATGAAACATGTACACAACACAACAAATGTAAAACTATATCTATAAAAATGTTCGGTTTGCGATAATATATGTCATGTCATGTCATGTCAGGTATGTCATTCATTGTCTACCAGTTGTCTTGGAAAATGTTAGATAGCAGTTCCTTAGAAGCAGGATCCTCCTCCACCACGACAACGCTCCAGCTCACTCCGGCAGACGGACTATCGAATATTTGTCTATCAGTTCCGACCTGGCACCTTGTGACTTTTATTTCTAAAAATAAAAGATAAGCTTAGAGGAATTAATTTTATGAACCCTGAAGATGCCGTGACTGCATTTGAAAAACGTGGAATCTCTTCCACACCTGTTTCAAACGCAGTCACGGCATCTTCAGGACATCATAAAAAAAGAGTGGGCTCACTGCTTCAGTCAGTGGTTCCATCGCATGCGACGGTGCTTAGAAAGGAACGGAGACTACTTCGAAAAGCAATTAAAATATTACCAGGGGTCTATATCATTCCATTTTATATTTTCTTAAAACTTTCAGTGTGACCCCCGTATAATAAATATGTTACACCTTTTAACATTCGTGTAATATGTACTGTAAACGCAATATATATGTTTTAAGTATATAGACGCTGCGTGTAGCATCCGTGAGTCACACCTTCGCGCCGGGCCTTCGCTTGGCACATGCTGAACTGGACGCCCATTTGGTACAGTAGTGAGACACAGAATAAGTTACCTAGAAATTTGTTATCATCTTAAGTAGGTACTTTATTAAAATAATAACTGAAGTGAGTCACTAATTAATAGTTAAATAGTAGAACGGTTTCTGCTAACATGTTTCGTGGACGCTCCACTAGTTTGTAACCAAAAGCCTTTTTTTTAAGAGGTCGCGCCGTTCACTTTTATAAATAAGGCGCATGTTTCTGATGTTGTGAGTTCTGTTACGGGTAGGATTTACCTTATAATTAAGTGTTTCTGATAGTACTAACAATAAAATTTTCTTTTTTTCTTTCTTTACACGAGTCAAGCATATTTACATACAAAACACGATACCTTTATACGAATAAGAGAGATTTTCCTATACTACAGATAAAATAAACGCCTGTCTGAACTTCTTAAGCTTATGGGACAAGCTGAACTCACTCTCAACAAAGAAAATATTTATTGATTCCTCCATCGCTGTGTAAGAGAATGAAAGGATTATCGTAGACAAAGAAGCGCTATTTTATGTTCGCGATAATACAATGTGGTAACGTTTATTAATACCTCGCATATAAACACTGAATGAGTGTGTAGCAAATAGCGTTTTTGGTGCTAATACGCGCAAATTCTTAACATAAAAACATGACTTATTCTTATATATTATGTGGGAATAGGGTGTGATAAAAATAATGGATTCAATCCAAAATCTAAGGTGTTTCGATTTGGTGATCTCCTTCGTTGGAAGGGTTTATGTAAAATATTTTAGTACGACTAACATATAGTATTTAGCATAATAGAACAATTGTACTAAAATTCAAAGTTAAAGCAAGTTGCTGTGGTCGAAACCTTGGACTACGTTAGGAGTTCAATAATGACGTGGGGTAGCATTTCTTATGACGCTCCTATGGAGTTCGTTATCTTTGACAGAGGCAGTGTTAATGCTCACAGGTATCTGGAAAAAATCTTATAACTTTTAACTAGTATACAAATTCAAAGTTAAATATGATCTTTCGAAGAAGTTCAACTATAAATATTTTTGAATTTTTATATACTCTTCTATTATAATATACTCGGCATAAGCTGGGTATATGGAAATACAACATATACATGTAGTATGGCGTAATGTACCAATACCATTAGTTTGTAGTACCTAGATCTAATTAAATCGGAACTCAGTGTCGTTGGTTCCAGTAAGTTTGAGCAGTGTTTGAATTGACCTTAAGTGCTGAGGTGTCTACAATAAAGACCTTAGTGATTAGAAGTTGATAGTGAATGCGTAATAGCTGGTTGATACATAGAGGAGTAAAATATGCTAGGTGGTTGTAAGGTCGGGTAAATTAACAATAATGGTTTGGAACCATTTTATGTTTCATCTGCAATGCGTGAATTCACCATCGACCGTTGAGTCAAAGTCAGCTACATAACATCACCAAGTCAGGCCCGAATATTACATCCACATCCTCCACAGTAGTATTTATTCTTTCAAATAAATTAGCACCTATAAGACCGTATGTTAAATTATATCGTCTTCATTTATTTAGTAGTACTTCTCATCGCATATGGTCTTACTGCCAGTGTCACTGTGCAGTAACTTGGCGAGTAAGACCAACGTCTCGGCCAAGTATTTATAATGGTATTAGCATCGAAGCGACTCGAGTTGAAGCTTCTTGCGCTCTGCGGAAGGAATTCAATTTTACAGTCAAACTTTCGCAAAAGGCTTGTGAGTATGTATTTGGAAGCTTATTTAGACGCAGCGGTACTTTGTGTAGAGAGGGTAATGCACATCATTATACAGTAAAAAATGTTAATTTATTTTAAAACTGAAAAATTAAATTAAATTACTAGCAATAACGGACAAACAGCTATTATTTACCTAAAGGTCTGTTTGCACGCTGATTAGTGTAAGTAAATAATAAAAGTAATTCAAAGTAATCTAGAGGGGAAAGGAAAATGCAGATTTCTGCTTGTATTAGGCCCGCCCGATGATAAAGTAGTACCACCTCCAGTTCCTCTAGTTTATTGGCACAGATAGCCCATGTGCTTGTTCACCGGATACTTTGTAAAAAAACTAGTAGGTATGATAATGATGAACCCAGCACCATACGTGATTCAAAGATTAAAAAACTGTGAAATTCCACGGTTCACTCACATCAAAAGTATTAAATTCTATCAAAAGTATGTTATGTATAATAACTGGTATAGTCATGTGAAACTATGCTAAACCTCTGTTATATAGCCTGCAAGGTACTGGTAATGAGAGTATAAATTGGTAAATAAATAAAAAATAAAAAAAAATATTTTGGTTATTTATTCACACACCCAGATTTGTTTGGATCAAGCGATTCACGAAGAAAGACATTTCACCTGTCTCTTAGCAATAGGCTTTCGACGTAAAGGGATATAATTTAAACGTATGTATATTTTCATGAAGTAAGGATACATATCGGTTTAAAGCTCTTTATTTCTCAATAAGACAAAATGTCACTTACATGAGAACAATAAATGCTATTTTAAAACATATTAACCCGATATAGGTGGGTACTTAAAAATAAATGATAAACGACGTACTGGTCTGTGAGATGCGAGTTCGCTGCGTTCAAAGTAGAGTGGCTCAAGTTATGGATTATAAGCGATATATATTTTTTAATATTATACTTTACTTAAAATATGATTGTAAAGCTTTTTCTTAAATATATTTAGCGAGGTCGCTTCTTTTACGTCTGCTGGAAGTACATTGTATAGCTGTGCTCCCACAAATGTCAAAGTGTTTTTACCGTAGTTAGTTCTTATTGATGGTAATACTAGGTGATTTGCGCGACGAGATGAATACTTTTGTGTCTTTCCTTTTGTTGTGAAAGTGATGTGTGAATGTATGTGTTTGTGAATAATTTTGTATATAAGTATGCATGTGTTGTATGTTTAGAGTTGCTGGATATTCATAAGCTTGGTTTCTTCAAATATAGTTTTTGTTGGTGCTAAGTAGTCATAGTGGTACAGGATTTTTATTTTTTTATTTTGTAGTATTTGGTTTTAGCTGCGCTACCCCATATTTCAATGAGATAAAGTAGATGAGGTTTTGCTAGTGCATTATATATGAGCGGTCGAGCTTGTTGTGGAATGCATCTTGCCATGTCGTGTAGTGATCCCACTAGAGATGAAAGTTTGTTTTGTATGCGTTGTATGTGTGCATTCCATGTCAGGTTTTTGTCCAATGTTAGGCCAAGGTACTTTTCTTGAGTCGTATTTTTAAGAATTTGTCCATTTATGGATAAATTGTCATGACTGGGGAGTTTCTTATTTTTAGCGCAAAAAATTATAAATGACGTTTTTGAAATATGTATTGTTAGGAGGTTGTATTGGAACCATTTGTGCAAAATATTTAAATCATCTTGAGCTTGTTTAATAATAACGTTGATATTATGACCAAAGTAGAACATACATGTGTCATCTGCATATAGTGAGACTTGTCCGTGTAGACTTAATTAGGAGATGTTATTAATATAAATTAATAATAATAAAGGCCCGAGTATAGAGCCTTGTGGTACGCCGCAAATTAAAGATTGAAGAGAACTTTGATGGCTTCCAAGCTGTACGACCTGATATCTGTTAGATGGGTAAGACTGGATCATATTATATGCTTTCCCAGTCATGCCAATGCTCCGTAACTTTTTTAGTAGGCATATAGGTTGGACATCTACCTTGTATGAGTGGTATGAAATATATAATTGTAGAACTTTGTGTTTGCATAAAGGTTAGGCGTGTATTTAGATTGTAATTCTATGGAGTTGAGTAGGAGGCAATAGCAAACGTCTTCGTAACGTAATTCTAACTATTTCAAACTAAAGTTATTAGTTGATACAAGACAAACTGTTAAAAGATTAAAGGTATATAGTTTAATTTCCTTTTGACATGATCATGTTATCGCATTCTCAAAAAGAGATGCCTTTGGTCTTATGGATGCTCATGTTTTCCTTCCTTAGTTTTTTTTTGGCCTCACCCTTGTCGTTTACTTGGACAGGAAAACGAAGCTGATGTAAAGACTATGTGGTTTGGTCCCAGTTTAGGCTGCGGCTAGTTTAAATATTTGACAAACCAAACTTTATGATTGTTGAAACATTCATTTACCTACACAACGGTCACCATCATCATTGTTATTATCATCAGCCTATCCTGGTCCGAATTTTATTTGGGGTCGGTGCAATATTTTTATTCTACCATTCTACTCTATCATTAGTCATTTCAGTGCTTAATACCTTTCTTTTATAATAATAAAATAATAACTTCACACATCTCACACACGGCCGTCTGATCCCAAACTAGGCAAAGCCTGTACCATGGTAACCAGACTGCTGATAAACATACTTATATATTTCTAAATACATACATATTATAGATAAATTACACCCAGACACAGAACAAATGATCATGCTCATCACATAATTATTTGTCCTGGGTGGGAATCGAACCCCCGACCTCTGGCTCAGCAGTCAGGGTCACCACTAGACCAACGGGCCAGTCTTATTTCACACAATCCTTCTTTTCTTTCTTTGGCCATCCTTTACTCTTATACCCGTCAATTTCCCTACATAAATCTCTCTTCACCACATTTACTCACCTATCCGCATCGCATGTCCATACCAGAATAACCTATTGCTTCTTAACTTTTAATTTATTGGCGCTACTTTCCGTTTCCCTCTAATATATTCATTTGTTACTTTCGCCACCCTAGTCACACCACAAAGAGTGTACGAGTTAAGTGATACCATAAATGGTGCACGCGCTGGGTGATAACATAAAGGGTGCACGCGATGGGGTATACTACAAAAATAATTTGAATACTCATAAAGTTAGGTGTTAAATAAACTTTACAATTATATAAAAATTGATTCGTAAGGTATTACTTGCATGTTTTTTGTATTGATAATTGGAATAGGCGTTTGTCTTTGATCTCACCAGATGGAAAGTGACGACGACACGCCTATCCAAGAAAAACCTATTCACTCTACTCATGAACGTTCCAAGGCTATATGTCTGGAAAAACAAAATTCTGTCAAAACAAACATAAAACGTAAACCTTTTCACAAAAGCAACGCGTGAGGTTTCAAATTCATATTTCTGATTAGACTTAACATCCAACCATTATATTTACCCCGTGCCATGCAAATCTCAAAAACACAATTAACGGACACAAAATACACCCAGACTCAGAACAAAATCTGTATCTGTAATCTGTATTTATTTCACATTTATCATTTTGAGATATACAGTGTTTGAAAAAAAATGAGTGGCGAGTCATATTTTATGTCATGGAGCGACGCCATTTGACTGCTGATGAAATGCAGAGAGCTGTAAGAATACTAGAAGCGGGAAGAAATTTGTCCCAGGTATCTCGGCATTTTAATTTCAATAGAAGCGTGATTTGTCCTCTTTGGCAGATTACGTTAATACAGGAGATTCTGCTGAGCAGCAACCAGGACTTAGGAGAAGGAGTACTGCTCGACAGGACCAATACATACAACTGACTGCAAGACGTCAGCCGATGTTAAACGCCCGGAAGATAGGTTCAAAGCTACAATTCTCAAGCGGTGTTGTTGTTAACCACCAAACCGTGAGAAATAGGCTGCATGAATACGGCCTGCGAGCACGACGCCTAATTAGGTGCCCTCTTATATTCTATGGGTAGCCCGTCGAAACGAATGGTGTAGGGAAAACTTGACATGGACCCAGGAGCAATAAGATAAAATTTTATTTTGCGATCAGTCTCGATTTGGATTTAGGCCTGATACGAGAAGGGTAAGAGTGTGTCGTCATCTCAGAAATGCTGAACGACTGAGATGCGTCCAGGAAGTGCACCCTTACAGTGGCTCTACAGTGATGGTATGGGCGGGTATTATGACAAACAGAGGAACTGAGCTCGTTTTTGTAGATGGCAATATGAACGCTGAAACTTACGTTGAAGATGACCTCAGGCCTTATGTTCACCCATTTGCACAAAGTCTTGGCTCAGATTTCATGCTGATGCATTACACCGTTTGCACACAGCTCGGAGGATCAGGGAGTACTTCGCAATCGGGACCAGACCTCAATCCCATCGAGCACGCATGGAACATGCTCCAGAGAACCAGGACGGAGTATTGACAACCTAACAACTGAAATCTTGTTAAAATTCCATTGGGAGCGATTGCCGCAGGATCTGATAAATAATCTTAAAAATTTTTAAACAACAGAGGCGGTCACACTTTGTATTGAATTACGAAATAACTAAAAAAAAATGTCGTTATTTAATTTTGTAAAACATGAAAAGTTAAATTTCGTTTTAATTTTATTTTATACTAAGTATATTACACGGTACACATATTGTTAATTATTGTTAGACTGGCCTGTTGGTCTAGTGGATAGTGACCCTGACTGCTAAGCCAGAGGTCGTGGGTTCGATTCCCACCCAGGACAAATAATTGTGTGATGAGCACGATAATTTGTTCTGTGTCTGGGTGTAATTTATCCATAATATGTATGTATTTAGAAATATATAAGTATGTTTATCAGCAGTCTGGTTACCATAGTACATACAGGCTATGCCTAGTTTGGGATCAGCCGTGTGTGAGATGTGTGAAGTTATTATTATATATTATTCTTGTGATTAAATGAACAATGAATGAGGTATTTTATTGCTTTAGTCACTAATGCATCAAAAAATGCTTAGTTATTATGTATCAAAGAAATATATCTTAATATATTACAATAGTTCAACTCGTTCAAAACCGTATCTGCTGCTTACTCTTTTGATCTTACGTAATTGTATTTATCATGTACGGTGTACTAATTTAATTTTATATAATTAAATTACTAGAACAGAATTTAGATAACCGTATGCCAAACTGCAAAGGAACATTTTGAATATTCTAAATTTTTAGCTAAAATTCTTACAAAATAACGATTGCAACCGTCTTGTTAAACTTGGTAACGGGTGATTTAAAATATATTTGAACTAAAAGCTGCCTTAGAACCTTTCAGAGATAAAGGGCTTTGTCGAAGTCGCGAGATATCTGACAATGAACTTTGGACTTGCTTTGTATCTCGCGTCAGATCAAACGAATAATACTTATAAAGTGTAACAACTTGCCTATTGAAAATATCCAATAACTTGTAAATAAGTCGAGGTTACAAACTTAAAAGTAAGAGTATTCCAGATTTTACCCATACAAAAATGTATAATACGGAATTATACATTTTGGTATGGGTTAAGGCTTTTTAGTTTGAATTAAATAATGTAATTTATTGTATTTACACCGTGAGTTTTAAAGGAAATTTTAATTTTAGACTATTTATCAACAATAGAATCGATATAAAAGCTCGTCATGGCTCTCAATAGTATCCATTTTGTAATAATAGCGTGGATAGGTAGTCGGACGGTTATACTCAAAATCAAGCAAATATCTTGCTAACAAAAATGATTTAATTTACTCCGTTTATGATTAACAATTTCACAAAATATAATCACCAGCACATAGATCACACTAACTTTACTGTAAATTACGGCACAAAGTAATAAAATCAAATTGGATTGAGCCGGTAAACAGCGATTCGTCGAAGACGTGGTGCGCAGGCGACGTTCCGATCAAAAGTGATCTACAACATGGCCGCCCCGCCACCAAAGACACGACGCTTCGCTAGAGTGACAGATGTCAGTCACTCTTTGACACTTGATAGTGACGTAAATTCCGCAACGCGCCGACACGGCCGGACTGACATACGACCGTCCTCGGGCGTTCTTAGTTTGTCTGGAACAATCATTATCAATTCAGTAGAACATCCGCTCGTTCATCCTGACATTCTCATGATTTTCTTTAAGACTATATGGATTTCTTTGGAAGCTTAATTCCCATTTTTGGTAACTGCAATACAATATATTTACTTGGCCAGTACATCACCTCAACTAACTGCGTAATGGATCTGTATCGAGTGTCAATTTTCATTAAAACAAGCCAACTAAATATCATCTGGACCTAAGGAATTGTAGCCCTTCAACCAACCCATCCGGTCTGATACGGACGACTCAGTCTTAGGCCAGGCTAAACCACACACCATCTGGACCGAACAAGTGCATCCCTTTAACCAACCTCCACGGGTGTGACCCGGACGACACTGTCGACCAGGATAAACTACACATCTGGACCAGACGAGTGCATCCGTTCAACCAACCCTCACGGGTCTGGCCCGGACGACACTGTTGACCAGGATAAACTACACATCTGGACCAGACGAGTGCATCCCTTCAACCAACCTTCACGGGTCTGGCCTGGACGACACTGTTGACCAGGATAAACTACACATCTGGACCGAACGAGTGCATCCCGTCAACCGACCCTCACGGGTCTGGCCCGGACGACACTGTTGCCCAGGATAAACTATCAAAACTCCGCACCTAAATTAGACTAATGACTCCAATCACATCGCTACCTAGTTATGATAGACGGCCTCACATTACGAGTGGCGTAGAATTATACATACCAATGTATTACTGCAAATTATCTTGTTCATCATAAATTTCGATTTCATTCTGCACATCCCATGTCTCTGGGTCAGAGTGTGCACTTAGTGTGTCGGAATCGGCGCTTAAGGTATCTGAACTAGCAGATAGGGTATCTGAGCATGCGGTCAAGGTGATATTATCGTTATCAAGTCTAAGCAAATTATCAGCATAGGTTGAGTCATCTCTATCTTCTGACGCCGACTCGGCCTCATTATAATTCAAAAGGTTACTTGCAACCTCAAGTAACCCTTCATGTCCTTGGGGTACTGAGCGCAAATTCTCGTGGGCATACTTATACACTCTGTGAGAACCATTTAATCTCTTCAACTCATACCGATCATTATCTAATGCCGCCGTTATAACAAATGGTCCCTTAAATTTCCTGTCTAATTTAGTTTGGTTCCGTTCGCTACTTTTAATAAACACAAAATCGCCTATTGAATACGCTTTAATTTTTGCGCGACCTTGATTAAATCGGTTAATTTCTGATTTCGACGCCTTTCGGATATTGACAGACGCATCTTTTCGAATAACGTCAAGGTTTAGACGCTCTTGTTGACCATGGACCTCTGAATTTATCATTGACATACCTAACGATTGTGCGCGAATTCCTAACATCAGTTCTGTGGGTGAATATTTAGTTACAGATGAAGTGGTGCTGTTGAGAGCAAGTTGAATGTTACCTAGTTCATCGCGCCACGTTTTATTAGGGTCATTCTCAACAATAGTTAACAGGCTTTTGAGAGTCCGCATTACTCTCTCCACCTGTCCGTTGGCTCTACTAGAGCCTGTTGCGATAAAGTGAAGTTCTATCTTATGTTCTGCACAAAAATTCTTAAATTCGGAACTTATATAGCAACGACCTTGATCAGCGATAATCCGTTTAGGCGCTCCAAAGAGGTAAACTGCTTTTTGTAATGTGTGTATCGCACTCTTAGCGTCCACAGAAGAAGTAAGTTCTAGCAGGACATATTTGGTAAAACCATCTATAATCACAGAGCAGTATTCTTTCCGATCACTCTTCCCGCTGAGCTTTCCCGTAAAATCAATATGTATAGTGTGCCAAGGCACCGCCACTTTCGGGATTGGGTGAAGCTGAACGGGTTGAGCTCCCGATGGACCTTTTGAAGCTTTGCAGATAATACACGAATCGATGAACTTGCGTACGCATTTTGACATCTCAGGGAACCAATACTGCTCATAAAGTTTATCTAAAGTTTTATCCTTCCCTAGATGCTGTATCTCATTGTGAACGTGGTTAATTAGTGTCCAAATTAGAGACCGAGGAACGAATGGCAACCAAGAAACTGTTTTGTTTCGAACGATTTTTCTGTAAAGGATACCGTCTCTAACATCATATGTTCGAGCCACGGCCTCAGGAAAGCCATTACAATTGTGTTTCGAGATAAGGTCCCTTATTTCGTTATCACGCTTTTGTTCGATGGAAAGCCAATCCTGGTGAAGTTTGACATAATTAACGAACTCTGTTATTGAGCCTTCGCAAGACGTATTAGCATTACAGTCGTCAGGGAGGAGATTTCGTGAAAAGAAGTCCGCGTGTTCCATTTTGCAACCTTCACGATAGACAATGTCAAAGTCATACGCCTGTAAGATAGCCCACCACCGATGTACACGAGGAGTAAGGTCTTTCTTTGATTTAGATGCCTTTAAGGAATTACAGTCGGTAAAAACTTCGAAATGCCGACCATAGAGGTAGTGCCGGAAATGCTCTACCGCTCGTACAACTGCTAGCGTCTCTAGTTCGTACGAGTGGTAGCGTGACTCAACTGCTGACGTTCGACGGCTATAATACTCCACGACATGAGGTGCGTTATTAATCTTTTGTATAAGGATTGCTCCGTATCCATCAGAACTTGCATCCGTATGCAGCTCTACCGGCAAAACCGGATCAAAAATAGTGAGCACCGGTTTTGATGTGAGAATGCGTATTATTTCGTTTCGTATTTCCTCATGTTTTTGAGTCCAATTAATAGGTCCCCTTAGTTTCGTTAGCGGATATAATGGCCCCACAAGACGTGTAAAATTTGGAATAAACTTACGAAAATACGAGGCTAGACCTAGAAATTGCCGAACTTGAGTAGCTGTTGTTGGCTGTGGGGAATCTGCTAAAGCCTGTATTTTTCGTGGGTTTGGTCTTATCTCACCTGACTGGAGCAGATACCCTAGGTATTCTATTTTCTGCATCATAAACTTACACTTTTGTAGATTAAACGTAAAACCAGCCTTTGTTAAAGCACCTAAAGCATCGTCTAAACGCTGCAAACCTTCAGTTACTTCAGATGAATAGCACAGAACATCATCCATGTAGATCAGCGGCTTATCCTTAAGGTGACTCAGTGCCTTAGTTATACACCTCTGATAAACTGATGGAGCATTTCGCAATCCGAAGGGCATAGCGAGGTACTCGTACTGCCCTTCGGGTGTAACAAACGCTGTTTTCTCCACAGAGTTCGGATGCATTAAAATTTGGTGAAACCCAGATGCCATATCTAAAGACGAGAAATAAAGAGCCCCCGCAAGCTGATCTATTTGTTCTTCAATACGTGGCAAAGGATAGTGCTCGGGCTTCGTATTGGAATTTAATTCCCGGTAATCTATACACATCCTATAAGAACTATCCTTTTTTTCAACTAATAGTATTGGGCTAGCAAAAGGCGAGGAGCTCTCACGAATTACCCCAGCATCAAGCAGTTCCTGAATCTTTTCCCTAACTATCTGCTTCTCTGCAGGTGCTAACCTATATGGGCACCTTTGTACAACTTTATGAGGATCAATCAAATTTATTTGACATTCACCTGTTGTAACTCGGCGAGAGGGAATGCCTTCAGTGAAGTAATCAGAATACTTGTTTAATACCGTTAATAACAATTCCCTATTCTGACCTCGCAGATTCGTTTCAACTTTAGTAAAATCTGGTTTATTCGTCGTTAAATCACAAAAGTGACTTACTTGCTTAGAATAGAACACCAGATTGTCATTGTCTATCCTAACACATAGCCCTTGGTTAAAAATATCTCGACCAACTATTATAGGGTCTGATATGAGCCTATCGGGAACCACGTGAAAGATTAAGTTCGCGGAGAGTTCATCAATAACTACATTGCTTTCTATTTGAGTCGTGCAGCGTATATCCTCACCGCCAATGCCACTTAAATAAACAAGGCTTTTACGCACAGTACCCGCAAGTTTTTCGCAAAAGCTTTCTTTTAAAAGAGAACAAGATGATCCGCTGTCAAACAGAAAAGAGACTGACTCACCCGATGATGTTTGTAAAGTACCCCTGGAGGGGCGATGCTTGCACTGGTGAACCTCCTTGACTGTAGCTCTGCCACCGTTCTTCTTGTCTGGACAGACAGTCGCCACGTGCCCAGGCTGACCACACGCGTAGCAAGTGACATTAGTAGATCTTTCCATAGTACGCGATGAGCTTGTAGAAGCATCTTGCGATTTCGTTGCGAATTCATCACGTCGTTTTCTACATTCAGCAATACGATGTCCAAAAAGCCCGCAATAGTGACACTTGCCACTAAATTTTTCCATTTTACAAGCTCGTTTCGCTTCAGGTTCTGTGGTTTCGGCGTCTAGTTTTCGCTTATGCGATGTTCCGCCAAGTATCCGGAATAACTGAGCTCGACTCGTTACAGTTTGTGCGTTTAATTCACGTCGTATCAAGCTATCTTTCTGACTCAGCACGGATATAACAAATCCGGTTACTACTTCTTCGGGCATTACACATTTTGGAATTCGTTCGATAAGAATCCATAGCCGCAGAGCAGATTCCGATGCCGTTTCTTTAGATCCTATTTGAAAACGTAATATTTCATCGAAGTAGTCTTGGTAAAGCTTCGGTTTGGCAAATCTCGCAATTAGAATCTCTTTAACTGAACTCCACGTGATCTGATCTAAGTTTAGATTAATGAGACACGCAGCAGCACGACCTTTCAGGGCTTCCGTCAATGCCACGAGTAAGTTAACTCCTTCAAGACTTTTGTTACGTACTATCATTTCGGTAAGCTTACACCAGCCCTCAATATCCGAATCCGGTTCATCCGGGTCAAACTTTATAAGTGTTATTTTATTATGGGTACTTACTGTTGGCACCTGCTGCGCCGCTAAAACGCGGGTAAGTAATGCTTCCATGTTATCCAAAAGCTTTTCAGCGGTCGTAAGTCCTGGTTGTACTGCTTCATTTTGCGGTACGTTCGATCCCACTTCTGATAAAAGCTCGTCATGGCTCTCAATAGTATCCATTTTGTAATAATAGCGTGGATAGGTAGTCGGACGGTTATACTCAAAATCAAGCAAATATCTTGCTAACAAAAATGATTTAATTTACTCCGTTTATGATTAACAATTTCACAAAATATAATCACCAGCACATAGATCACACTAACTTTACTGTAAATTACGGCACAAAGTAATAAAATCAAATTGGATTGAGCCGGTAAACAGCGATTCGTCGAAGACGTGGTGCGCAGGCGACGTTCCGATCAAAAGTGATCTACAACATGGCCGCCCCGCCACCAAAGACACGACGCTTCGCTAGAGTGACAGATGTCAGTCACTCTTTGACACTTGATAGTGACGTAAATTCCGCAACGCGCCGACAGATACGTTTTTTTATAAATATTATAATTTATGTCGTCTGCGAACAATGAATGAGAACTCATGGTATGGAATAAATGGTATCTGAACTATGTAGGGATTGAACTCAAGTTGGACTCCAGGACCCTGAGTAGTATGGATAGTTTCTTTGTTAACTATTTAGAACTCGTTAATACAAATAGAGTTTTGTAAAGAGTTACTTACATAAACATCGCTGTTACAGAAACATCGAAAATGTATAACCTCACGGCGTAGTATTTCTTACAAGTCGATAGAGACACGTTCTCAGATGTCTCATTTCTTCACGTGTACGTACTCTGAAAGGGTCATATATCACATCTACACATAGCTCTCGCGCCGTCGTCGACGAGACAAATGCCCTGCTATATTTTGTGCCGGGCGCGTTAACTTCATCCTATCTTATACTCTTGCATACTCGTATATATGTTGTAGAGGATAAAATTACATTGCTACAACAAAAGCCTTTTTCGGCAATACTTGTCAGGTTAATGTGAAATAAAGCAAATTATTTTCTTTAGATATGTGTAATAAGTCGCTTTTATGTCAGTTATTTTTTTTTGCATTAAAAATGTTGTTAATAAAACGTATAATAATTTTTTGCTCTGAAAAGTATATTACACAAAATGCATACAAATCACACAGGCGAAGGCTTTTTTTATCTTTGGAATCCCCCAACCGGAGCTAACGGTAAAGTAGATATGTTGGAATCGAATCTACTAAAAAACCACACGGTTTTCCGTCACAAGTGGGAAAGTGGGAAAGATGGAGGAAACCAGAAGAGACCTTAGCTGCCTCTTGATTAGCAGGCGGTCACACCAAGACCGTGGCTAAAAGGGTTAGTACTAAAGGATCTTCTGTCTAAATTATCTAAAACAACGTCTTTCGCGCCTTTTCACTTTCTATCATAGCTCTTCGTTACATTTAAGCATGCGTTTTAATACTAAAGAAACTACACAGGACGATTTATTTAGGCTCCACGCTCTTGAGTTCTTGATCCAGAGTGATGGTTTTCAAAAGGATTACTACAAGATGAAGACGTTTTGAAAAATAGCAATAAAAGTCTCCAATAGTGAGTCTGTTGTCTTATGCTTGGTTCCACCTACCTTATAGAAACGACCATTGGTTTCAATTAAAAAGTCTCATGAGAAACGCCTGCATACATATTATGTTAAAAACAGTATCACCACAACTGCTATAAACTATGAAAATCACTAACTAACAGTAACTGCTATATTGTTCATAACTCACTCAGCACTCAAGTGATTGTTATCTACTTATAATACATTCGTGGCCTTATATAACCGAACTATTCATCATTATTTATAAACCGACCAATAGCATTTGGTATAACTAGTCATAATAATGTCTATTAACAAATTTTGGTTAAATAGTGAACTAATGTATCATATTTTAGTTTGCTCTGATTTTTTATAAAAAAATAAGAGTTCTTGATGTGGCGACAACACATATGAAGTAAAGATCCTAATTACATTGATTGAGGTTGCCTAGAAAACCATCAAGATAAACTGATTAATTTTGATTAGCCTTTCCACCTTTCACATCTAAGTCAAATAATAAAATTTTAATTGACTTTTACATGACACCTTAGTTAAAATGGCAAAAACCCTTTTCATAACTGTAATATTATACAACCAAACAGTTTCTATAAATATTAGAGGTAAGTACTGCCCCTGTGTAATATAATTAGTAAATAGGCTAATGTTCCAAAATATCGGAACGGACCGACGAAATCCGAAGAATTTTAATTTTCCTAAGAGCTTACAGGGGCTACCGAGACTGACAGTAAATGTATTATAATGACGTTAAGTCTTGAGAATCTCTCCGAAATAAAATTATTATAAATGTCATAGATAATTTATAATTGAAATCTACAAAGGTTACTCTGACTATGTCAGCGGCAAATTTTGATAAGTCCGAAAATAGCAAAAAATCCGGATAGGATGGGTAATATGATATGCAATATGTGCAAAATCTAGGTACTCTTGATACATATTGTAATGTCGAGAAAAGTGTTACTGACGCTTTTATTTTTTTCTTAGGGAGATACATTGTTTCTTACAACGGACACGTATTTCTCCTTAGCAATGGATAAAACTACTTTTTAACCGACGAAAAAAAAGGAGGTGGTTCTCAATTCGACCTCATATATATTATATCTTTTTTTATGTATGTTCAGCCCTCACTCCGTTATTTATGAACCGATTTTGATTATTCGTTTTTTGTTAGATACGGTAAACCTCAAGTTTGCGTTTACAAAGCATCATATCATGAAGCTGAGCTGATACTGGAAACCATACCTTTCCTAAACAATTAGAAGTAAGATATAAAAACTGTTGTTTTAGTGACAGAAACTACTTAATATGCTTTGAAAAAAAATACATTTAGTATTAAATGTATTAAAATATAGTAGTTGTCAGGGTTTTGAAAGATGACGCGAGCCAGAAGAAATCGTAAAATGAAAAAATGTGTGTGTCAGCTCCGACGCACGATTGGAGTTTACAATTTACTGGAGTCTCTCTCTCTCTCTCTCTCTCCCTCCCTCCCTCCCTCCCTCTATATATTCTGTATATATTTACACATATATATAACATAAAGGTATACACATATCTACTTACATGCGTCGAGAATAAGGAGTAAACTCCAATAAAGCATAAAAAGCACAATAAAGCGTTACGCTGCCCTCCGATCACTAAATTTTACTCTTCATATTTTTTTTTATACCGGGCGCCTGATATGCAAATCGATTCTTAAGGAGTAAACTCCAAAAAACTTTTTACCGAAAAATCAAATCGACGAAAAGGAACTAAAAAGCAGAAAATAAATAAACCTTTTAAGTCTTGAGTATTGAACTGATATTCATAAACTATCAAATTTAATATTATTTAATATTGAGTCGGCGCCAAATAATAAAATTATCAATAGCATACTTATGAAGAAAATGACACCCATAGGCATTCGGGGCAATCTCTTCAGATGGTTTACGTCATACGTGGAGAATAGGTGCTAGACTGTAGTCCTGAATGGGTACTCTTCGAGAGCCATGCGAATTCCCTCGGGCTTTTTTCAGGGATCGTTGCTAGGACCTCTATTGTTTAATGTATTTGTCAATGACATAACTCATTGTTTTTAACATTCGAAGATATTACTCTACGCTGATGATATGAAAATCATGAAGCAAATTGACACCATCGCAGACGCTGTCTCTCTACAGGAGGATTTGGACCTTCAACAAGCTTGACTTAAACGTCTCCAAGTGCTACATTTGCACTTTTACACGTAGACTAGATACTCCATTACTCAGGATTAGCTCCGTGAAAGACCTCGGAGTCACTTTTGACTGTGAGTTCTTCTTTGATACACACATTATCAGTATTATTAACAAGGCAACAAAAGCGTTGCGTTTCATTTTAAGACTCTCGTCTGACTTCAAAAATATAAAAACTATCAAAATTCTATATTGTTCTTTCGTTCGCAGCCACCTTGAGTACGCCTCACAAGTGTGGAACCCGATCTATAATACTTACATAGACCGTCTAGAAAGCATACAACGAAAATTTTTGAGGTACATTCAATTCCGTTTAAATTGTTATTTGCCTGATTACCATAGTCGTTGCAAAAAAATTCATATACTTCCTCTAAAGGAGCGACGCAAAATAGCGGATTTGACAGTTCTGTTGAAAATTTTCAACGTAACGTTTATTTCTACGTAAGCTAAACTTATTGCACACTAGCTGTGCCCGCGACTTCGTTCGCGTTTTTTTCGGAAAACAGCAATTTGTCGCTTATTGCATATTACCTATTTCTCCAGGCAGGATTTTTTATACTGTATTGGCGGTGAAACAACTTGGAGCGTACAAAAAAGGTTGTTTGGGTTCCTTACACGTGAAATAATGACATAATTTGGCCGTGGTGACATTACTCATTTGTTTTTCGTGTGGAAGCTCCAGCACCGGGCTATTGGTAAGGCCGTATATCAGCCTTAAACCAACTTAAACCACACGGTGTGCCTCACAGCACCGTTTATGAGTTGACCGTCGGTACAGCGACGTTTTGCCTCCAATGATCCACCCAGCGCTGGCTAGCGGGCGGCAACTGGGCGATGTCCAGACTCCCTCGTCACGGGAGTGCTTCGGCCAACGGCCACTCTTAGCTCACGCATGAGAGCGCGAGTAAAATGGTTCCACCTGGAAGTTTTTCTACCGAATCCACATCGTCACCTTCTCCTTGCGCGAGATGTTCTCCTCGCAGAATATCGTCATAAAACAACTGTGAAGACCTAATATCTCGATTCGTCCGACCAATTGGGAGACTCTTGCTGTAGTCAGTGTTTGCTTCTGAGCTTTGTTTAGTCACGGTGTAACATAAGATTTCACATTCATTTACTGTAACCGAACGGAAAATAAATAGTCTGAAAGTGTAAAAAAAACTTCACCGCTTACATCTCAATATTTTAGCTTAGATGTAATTTTTTTGGCGATAGTGTCTGCCATGCATTTAATATAGTAAAATACTGTAATACTAACAAAGTGTTAAGTTAAACTAATAACTTTTTTTTCAAGTCATAGATGCTTTAAATAAAAATTCTATTCTATTCTAATATAATCATGTTGACGGGAATCAACGCGATCTCGTATTTATAATATGTATGTATTTAGAAATATATAAGTATGTTTATCAGCAGTCTGGTTACCATAGTACAGGCTCTGCCTAGTTTAGGATCAGACGGCCGTGTATGAGGTGTTTGAAGTTGTTATTATTATTAGTGCCCTGAAACATATTTATGAATTTAATGGCTGCGAGAGGCAAAATAGCTAAGTACCAAAATAAAATAATAATAATAATAATAAAAATAATAAAAATGTTTATTTCATCTCCACAAATTACATCATGTTTACAGCATGCAGTTGACAATATTTTCGATTTCGAATCCGTAATTTGTGGGAGATCTGGAGTCTAAACTAAGCCGAGGCTTGTACTATAGATCTCCAGGCACCCCATTTCATAACATTGTGTAGACTGTCAACATGACAGAAGCGTACATGAGTGTGTGTGGATGAGTAATCGGTAACAAGTTTTATTGTATAATAATGATGTATACGTGTGTGTGTGTGTTTATGTTCGTATGTGTGTGTGTGTGTGTGTGTGTGTATGTGTGTGTGTGCGCGTGGGTATGGGAGTGTTTAAGGGATATATAATTTTATCATATTTGCTTTAATCTAGTTGGTAATATGTAGAGTATATAATATAATAATTGTAGACAGATGTGTTATATACTATAATACCTAAAGTAATATACAAAATTTAATAACATATTTGTAATATATTTTTACATATTTATTTATATATTTATATATTGATATATTGAACACATAAATTTATATTCTTACATCTAGGATTTTTTCTGTTTCCGAGTAACTAAGTTTCAGTAACCATTTATTAATTATATCTTTGCATTCTGCTTTGCTGCAGTTGGACAAGGGAACTATTTTGTTTACTTTATTGAAAAGCATACCTCCTCGGAATGGAAAAAAAAAAGATGAAAAGGTGTTTACGGCAGTAGGCTCACACACTGCGTAGTTTCTTTTAGTCTGAGCTATGTGTCTTCTTCTGTCTTCGGATAAGTCACCACATTTGTGAAGTATAGATAGCATTACGTAAAGCTGCCGCACAGTGAGGACCTGCGCTTCGTCGTAAAGCTTTGAAGTAGGAAATAGCCGTGGTTTTGATAGGCTTACTTTCAGTATCATTCTTTGAGCTCTTTCGAGGGTTATCAATTTGGTTTTACAAGCTCCTCCCCAGGTAGTGATGCAGTAGGATATGATTGATTGCACCAAAGCCTCGTATAGTAACTTTATGGTCTGTTTGTCTGCTACGTCACGTAATGCTTTGAATATGTATGTTAGTTTTCGTATTCTATTGGATAAAGTTTGTATGTGGTTTTCAAAATTTAAATTAGTAGTAAGAGTAATTTTGGGGCATGTACAGCTTAGAGTAGGAGGAAAACTACATTTATGCGCATATATGTTATTTGTAAGATCGGCTATTTCTTTTTGACTTTTGATAGAGAACACAATGAATTTAGTCTTATCTTCATTTAAGGTGAGAGAGTGAGCCATTAGCCAGTGACAAATCGTGTTGAATCCTTCCTGCGCAAGATTAAAAAGTTCATTCCATGAATCTGCATAAAAAGTTAGAGCTGTGTCATCTGCATAAGCCGCGATGCAGCAGCGTTTATTACTAAGTGTGCAGAGCTCATTCATATATATGAGAAAGAGTGTTGGGCCGAGTATGCTGCCTTGTGGCACCCCGAATGCAATTGGAATTTCGTCACTAATGTTGTCACCGATCTTTACGCATTGGGTTCTCTTGTGCAGATAATCAGACAACAATGCCAGTGGGATACCTCTTATGCCATGAGCCTCCAGTGTCTCCATTAGGCAGGGGACAGAGACAGTGTCAAAGGCCTTTGCGAGGTTGAGAAATATAGTCAAGCATTTCTTTTTATTGTCTAATTTGTTAACCAGAAAGTTGACAAGGTCAAGTACAGCATTGTTGGTTGAGCGGCCTGATCTAAAACCATATTGAGAGTTCGAAAGAAGATTGCCGTCTTCTAGGTATTTAGTAAGTCTGGTATTAATAATGCGCTCAAATAGCTTCGATAATGTTGTTAAGATTGCAATTGGTCTATAGTTATTGACACTGCCTCTATCTCCCACCTTATGTATAGGGTGCACTACAGCTCTTTGCAATGCATCCGGAAAAACCTCAAAGCAGCGATTTATCAAGTCAGTCAGAACAGGTGTTGTTGAATTGGATGTAATCTTAAGAATCTCGGCACTGATCTGATCCCAACCTGGTGCGCAGTCACTTCTTAGAAGTTTAATTGTTCTCTCAACTTCTCCATTGTCGGTTGGTAGAAGAACAAGAGATTTCAGAGGAGGGTTAATAACTTTCTTAAAATTGGGAAAGCGAGCGTGCAAAATGCTATCAGCTAGACGTTTACCGATATTAGAGAAATATTCATTTGTTTTGTTGACCGCGTCTTTAGGGTTGTCAGCAATTGTTAAAAGTTGCAGTGGTAGTTGATTTTTGTTATTGTTGTTAGTAATTGTTTAGACGGCGGACCAAAGCTTTTTTGAATTATTTTTACACATCATCAGTTGATCTCTCTCATACTGTTTCTTAAGTTTTTTTAACAAATTATTGCAATAGTTTCGATATCTCAAGTAAGATATTTTTAATATTTCATTGGTTGTATCAGATTTTAATTTTTTGTGCATTCTATCCCTAGTGCGTATGCAACGTAACATGCCAGTATTTATCCAGGGTTTTATTATAAATTTATTTCTATGAGTTAATCGTTTTATCGAATTATTTGCAATTAATCGCTGCATTATATATATGAATTTGCTCATTGCAGTATTTAAGTTTACTTCCTGATAAACTTCAGCAAAATTATATTTATGACAATCAAGTTTTAGTCTTTCTTTGTCAATTTTACAGATAATTTTTAGCCATGTAGATTTATTTATAGCGACGTTACTTTTTAAACTAAATAATACTGATTCATGATCCGTGATACTGGTTTCTAGGGTAAATGTAAAAGCACTTAGTTTCGTTTTAAGTAATACGTGATCTAAGCAGGAGTTTTCCCTAGTTGCAGTGTAGATGGCAGGAAGTAGTCCATGGAAGGTGATCGTGTCCATGTACGCTATATTTGTAGGGCTCGTTTTAATAAGGTCAATATTTATATCGCCAACTATTATAATGTTTTTGAAAGACGAAAAACCTTCTAGTAGTATGTGTAGGGAATCAATGAAAGTATCAGGTGTTCTGAAACTTGGTGGCCTGTAAATCGCGATTAATATGGTATGATTTTGTATTTAAATTGTAAGGCAGTTAGCTTCCAATAGAGAGGGTTCCTCTACAATACATTCCAGGTTACTGTTTGTATAGACTACAAGGCTGTCGTTTTGATTGTAGTTATCATTGGTTTTAAACGAGTTGTACCCTTCAAGAGCTGGTGGGTTCACGACATGGGACAGCCAGCATTCTGACAGCACTATAATGTCCTAGTGGAATTGACAGACGATTGACTAATTATCAAAGCAATTAATTATAATAGTCGCTACTGTCATGAGCAACATTCTGTTTCTATTTAAACGCTTGTAGCACTTTAATTGAATGGATGTCAGTTACTATTGCTAAAGTAACTACAGTACTAGACGACTGCAAAAAAAAACCTGTGTAGAAATAAATTTGTCGTAGCAGAAGTATAAGTGTTTAAAATTAAGGTGAGATTGTGTGTATGGTCGATTAGTATAGCAGAGAAAAACAATGAATGGATAAAGAGTTGATTGTGTAAAAAATATGGCCTGTTACTCAAAGATACACTGTTATACAGAAAAGCGACACCCAGATACTTAACACCTACGCCCACGATCATTCATGTCTCTCTGTTCTCTTTTTTTAATAAGAGGCAATGGATGGCAGTTGCGTCGCTCAAAGAGTACACAAAACGACGTATAGGTGGATGGAGTGCTATCATACTTGCCATATTATGTCAAAGTTGGAACAACTTTAAAAAAGCATGTCGTGAGGACTGTCCGCACTCAAAGGTAGACAAATAATTTATATCACCGAAGGATATTGTTCTTATACAGACGGGAGATTAAAAGTGGACTGCAGCTGTGGCAGTTAGTTGTAGATACTTTTTTTTATGGTATAAGGGGGCAAACGAGTAGACGGGTCACCTGATGGTATATGACTACCGCCGCCCATGGGCATCTGTAACTCATGAGTCACAACTGCGTTGCCGCCCTTCAAGGTGGGAGTAGGAGAAGTGGGTGAGGGGGGGACGAGTTTGAGGAGGGGGGAGAGGGGAAGGATGGGAATAGGGGAGAGGGAAGGGTTAGGGTCTCCGGTAACCTCACTCACGCAGCGAAATCGGGGTATCGAGTGGAGTCGCGCCGGCCTATACGTGCCGAAGCATGGCTTACAATCGAAAAATTCATGAATTTCACATGTATAATCAGCGGTGTCGTTAGCTATCTAAAGTATTTTACTACCTTTGTTGTCTGTTGTGAATTTCGGGAAGCACTTTGCGAACCGTTCAAATATTACCCGAGTGGTAGCACAGGTACTCAATAATTCCTTGCCGCAGTTTAATATGCAATCGAAGATAGTTCTCAACAATACAGAACTTAGAGACTATTATGCAACGATTGGGCACAAGTTCTGACGATAGGACCGGTTGAAACGCTTTGCCGATGGCCGATGTAGTAATAGAATAGACTAGACGGGAGGAGGGAGAAAGACGGGCAAGGTTGAAGTTATAACGTTGTTAAAGATGAGTTTGTACGAGGCTTAACATTTGTGGCTAATTTTACGCTTATAAACAATAAGTAGCTCTTTAGGTGTGTAGTCTGCATTGCACAATCGTTTAATGTGAACCCAGCGCTTTATATATTATTTTGACATTTACGTGAGTTAGAGTTAGAATCATAGCTTACCGCTTCCTGTTTTTCTTATTTGGTAATTAATTTAGTTTGTTAAATTCCTAAATACTTCCATCTTGTTTTTCTGAAAGACAAATAAAGATGCTGAAAAAATATAACATACCTAAATTCCTCGTATTTATTCAATATGATATGAATAATATTCAAGTTTTGTGATGCAAAGGCAGCTTCCCACGGTGCATGATTCTGCGGATTAGTTATTCACGCACGGCCAACCACTAACAGCCACGCACCGCGCCAAGGTCTTCTAATGGTGCGTTTGTCATTCCAAAATGCAAAGTGAAAAAGAAAGCAAAATACCAAGTGAGAGAGAGCTCGCACCATACCCTTGTAGATACCGACCGATACCGATTTTCCTTTACTTCTACAAAAAATATTCTTCCCAT
The DNA here is from genome assembly GCA_949752705.1 of Callimorpha dominula. Taxonomy (NCBI): domain Eukaryota; kingdom Metazoa; phylum Arthropoda; class Insecta; order Lepidoptera; family Erebidae; genus Callimorpha; species Callimorpha dominula. The sequence continues at coordinate 19,634,248 of OX457009.1, read as the reverse complement.
GGTGCGCCGGTGCGGACTGGTCCGCCTCCGTCCGTAAACTCATACACCGTATGAAGCCACCTTAAGTTGTAAAATGTACTTGGTATCTTTTTTATTATAAAAAGTTTACTTATTTGACAGTTAATGTACAAGGGCGGATTTAGGTATTTTTTGACTATAAATTAGGTTGTTGTAAAAATATTGCTTCAATAATTAAAAAATTCTTACTACTATTATTAATGCGAAAGTTTGGATGGATGGATGTTTGTTACACAATCATGCCGGAACGGTTGAACGGTTGTGGATGCAATTTGGATCAGAGATAGATTATAGTCTGGAATTTCACTTAGACCACTTTTTATTCACAATGTAAATGTACAACTTTATAAATATTCACATGATACTCGTATATCGCCAAAGTGTGGAATGAGTTCATTCCACACAATTTTTCCAGTCAATTATAATCCTGTAACGTTCAAGAGCAGAGTTAATAGGTTTTTGTTAGATAATCGTGTACCATCCTCGTCTTCTTAGACACTGTCTCTCAGGTGAGTAAAATATATGTTACTCTTATTAGTTTAACGATACTTATTTTTTGTATTTAAATAAATAAATACAAATAAATCAACGGTGGTACTATTCTCATATAATTTTGCCAATAGTGCATGTATTATTCGACAACTGTGCAACATGTTCTATAAACTAACTTAAACCTAAGGCAAATGTGTAAAAGTCCTTACCGTTAATGTCCGAGTTGAGGAATTCTAGATATTGCTATAGGTAGTGATGTGCTGGTATCCAACTTTGATACTGTTATATTATGTTATCTGTGGTTATGATCTGTGCTAGTTCTGCGCTACAATTTACATGTGTTGCGATAACAGGTCTTTCTAAACGTGTATTGACAAATAGTGTTGTGATACTATGTAATAGAAGTAGTATTTATAGAAGTGTACGTGTAGCTTAGATTTAAGGTATAACAGGTTATATGCATATCATATGCTTATAGCATTTTGGTCATAATCATTTATTGTTCTTTTTACTTGCCGTATTAACGTCATATCTGTTTTTGAATTTAAGAAGTCAGATACATTATTTTAAGACGTGGTTATGTTAATAAAGTATAAATATAGAAAATGTAATAAATAGTATATGTAACTGAAGGAAATCATTTAAATGTACAAAATATATTACCCTTATGGGAATGAAAAGATGAAACAGGATACACAAACATTAACATACCAAATTGTAAATGATCAACAAAAATATTATCCTCTAAATGATACGTATACGCGACAAGAAGAATCCTACTCTTAAGCTACTCATGTTTAAAATAGACAAAATTACATTGATTTATGAGACCCACAATTCGAAGTAACAAATTGCAGCGCTCCACTGATGTAGATTTGGCATGCACTCGGTCGTGAAGAGTGAACTGAAGCTGAGGCGGAATTGATGAACGTTTACTTTCAGTGGTAGAAAACTTATGAAACTGACTTATACATCTAAAATAACTAGAGATCGCACGATGGTTGAATTTCGACCATGGATTTTTTGTTGGCCAGTATAACTTGAGCTGACATTGTATAGGCTTACTTACCAGTAAGAAACATAGCCTATTTCAATTTAGACAGATATAAGTTTTTAGTAAAACACTTTAAATCATATAGTTCTATTACAATAAAAACTTTCGTGAGTGGTATTCATATTTATTAAAAACTATACGGTTTTACTCACGTTTGTATTTCGGGGATGCCCGACTAGTTTCGGACCCGACGGGGGCCCTTTCTCAAGGAGTGACTGTCGCGGCAGGACGCTTCACTCCTTGAGAAAGGGCCCCCGTCGGGTCCGAAACTAGTCGGGCATCCCCGAAATACAAACATATAGTTCTAGTTAAAAAATTTAAAAATATTTTTAAGCTAGTTTTATTGAACAAAAAAAAGATAATAATGGTGTAGATAATGTAATAAAAGCCAAAGCTAATCAATCAACAGAAATTTGATCAAATTTCAATTACTAAATTTGACCCAAATAAACAAACAGGGCAAGCTAAATAAAACTATTTAAAAAGCGTTAAAATGAGATTACAACAAGTGCTGAGAGGTTTCATATGTATGTGTCGTAATGACGAAAGTCAAAACATTGAATATTATTTATTCTATAAATATTTGTGAGTTGTCTATTGAAAATAAATAGAATTTCCATCCAAATTTCGGAATAAAAGATTTGGCCCACGTTACTGAGTACTATAAACAGTGTCTCGTAAAAAAATCTCGACGATTTACGAAAGATAATAAACATCACGGGCTGTATGTTTTCCCCCACTCTAAAATACCATTGGAGTTTGGCGTACTGTTTAAGTCGTCTATGTAAAATAACAAGCGTTGTTTATTTCCATCCTCGGGAGGGAAGACATGGCGTCGGTAGTTTGTAATATAAAAGCAGAAAGGTAAATAAAACACTTTGGGGTCCCAAAGTGTATGTAACTTTTTGTTCAGAGATATAATTGTAGAAATTTCGGCAATAACAATATTATTAGCACTATTTTTGTTGTGACTTGATTTTATTTTTATAATTTTGAATAGGAAAAGGACAGACCCGACATTTAACAGACCCTAAATACGGATCTAGCGCGGAGATACGAAGACCCCATATTAACGTGTAAATTTTTATTACATTTAAAAAGTAATTTTGATTGTTTATTATGCAATTATAAAATATATATTTAATTAATTTTAAACCCACTACCATCTGTTTTTTGGTGTAAATTGGGTCATAAGGCCGAATGAAAAACTCTCATAAGAATACTCGTGCTTCTGTCACTCTGTCACAGCAGGTTTTCTCCGAATCTGCTGGACCAATTAAGTTGACATCCCACTAATCCCACTAATATTATAAATGTGAAAGATTGGATGAATGGATGGATGGATGGATGGATGCATGGATGTTTGTTACTCTTTCATGCCAAAACTACTAAACCGATTGCGATTAAACTTGATATGTAGATAGCTCGAGATCTGGATTAACTGTGAGGTAGAATTAGAATTAAGTTAAAGTAATTGTCGTCGAAACAAAATGCGGGAGCCCTGGTACCCATAACACAAGTTTAATCTTACTTTGGGTACCAGTGTTCAACAAGTTGTACAAATGACCGTAATTTATTTGTAAGTTTTACCAGGATGTATCTTTTGTGGCAATAAACAATTATTATTATTAAACATATAGGCTACTTTTATCCCGATATTCCCATGGGATCGGGACGTACGCGGGTGAAACCGCGGGGCATTGCTAGTATTATAAATGTGAAAGTTTGGATGGATGTTTGTTACTCTTTCAGGCAAAAACCACTGAACCGATTGCGATGAAACTTGGTACGTAGATAGCTGGAGACCTGGATTAATGCATAGGCTTTTATATTTATCCCGATATTCTCACGGGATCGGGACATATGCGGGTGAAACCGTAGGGTGCTCCTAGTTTGCTATAATTCTTGTAACCCAAGCACAAAGTGCAACGTAAAAAAAAATAATTTTGAATATGTAAGTAATTTTTGGGGGCCAATTGAAAAAAAAAAACATTGCAAACTGTGACATATTTACCCACCCATCCCCATTTAGGTCTACTTCTCTAAGTACCCATACATTTTATATTTATAAGACTGTTGTTTGTTTTCATGAAAATTCGTAGTGCCAAAGAGCGTAACTTAGTAATAAAAAAATAAAATGTTGTAATTGTTGTTTTCATTAACTACATTTAGCATCTGTGTGAAAGATAAAAGGTAAGTTTTTTTTTATATTTACATAGATATATTATAACGTTTAATAGTATTTTCACTTGCTTACTTTTAACTAGCAATACATACCGGTACATCGAAGTATTGAAGTGTTTGTACACAGCCACGGTATCTTCAGGGTTCATAAAACTAATTCCTGTAAGGTCATCTTTTATTTTTGAAAATAAATAAAAGTCACAAGGTACCAGGTCGGGACTGTAAGGAGGATGAATCTTAACTCCACAGGTGTTACTACCCTTTGAGCAAAATATTTTTGGTCAAATTTTACTTCCCAAAAACTTATCGCCCTAGTTTCATTCACCAAATGAATATTAAGCAAATTTTCATTTCGCATTTTTTTTATTCACTTGGTTGAATTATCATTTGGCATCATTTTACTTTGTCAAGTTTTATTAAATCAAATGTTTAGAACCGCGACCCCAACAGAGCGAGCCGAGCGAGCGAAGCGAGCGTGTCGCAGCAGCGGTTGGTGAAGTGCTAAAAACGAACTGCTTCGAGATTTTATACTCAGTTTTTTTTAATGCTGTCACATGATCAAGTAATTATTTGTTAATGAATCACTTTCCAAATCAATGATTTGCCATAAAAGAATTTGTTAATTAATTAATTGACAAATATTTTGTTGTAAAAATAAATGATATTTAAAATCATTAAATATCTACAAATTCCCAAAGAGTTCCTAATTCGATTTAAAATTCAATTCAATTTAAATCAATTTTTCATCGGCTGCTTTTCTTACTGGCCTATTCTAAAAACTACTATAAATTTATAAATTACCGTTAAATTTATATAAAACAATACTATAGTCAAATAATCTTCAGATTAGCTACACATTGCGCTGACCCCAAAGTTATACTGCACAACACAATAACCATGACTTTCCAATAACTGTTGTTGACCTCAAATTACTTTTTGGGATTCTCCTCAATGTTATCATTGTTTCAGAAGCAATATCAAAAACCCGATTCGCCGAAATTAAGAAATTCCTTCATTTTTGTGACAACGAGGGTGCTGCTGGATCTACCGCCGACGCCGACTTGCTGATCAAGAAATTTCTTAAGTGGGGTGTAGTCCATGAACATCTATCAATAGATGAGTCAATAGTAAAATATTTTGGACGTCACCCAGCACCCAAACAGCTTGTAAGAGGAAAACCAGTAGGATTTGGGTACAAAAACTGGATGCAAGTGCAGATGGTTATTGTTATTATTTTAATGTTTATTGCATCAAATGAATAGTAGGAACCAGTAGAAGCCTTTGGGATCAAAAGTGGTAAAAAGTTAATGTCATTTCGGATGAGCATATTGTGTTTTTCAACAACTTTTTTACCAGCCACGCATTGTTACGAGATCTTCGCAAAGGTATTTATCGTACGACTGGCAGTGTTAGGAAAAACAGGACGAAGCAATGTTCACTTTTTACTGTCAATGATATGAAGGTGAAAACCGAGCAAAATTCGACTACGGTACCATAACAATAAATCAAATTTTGTTCTTGCGATGGCTTGACAACAGTGTTTGTACTATGGGTACAAACTATGGGACTATATTTATCTTTTGGGCAAGGTGAAAAGAATGAGCCCTGCAGTAGGAAGAAAGGTAGAAGTGGACATCACGTTTGTTTTTCAGAACTACAAAGGTATGGGCGGAGACGATCAAGCTGACCAGTCCATCGCCGTATACAGATCTGTAGCTATAATCTGTAAGAAGCAATAAAATTGTGGTAGGTCCTATTTACCTAAATGTAGGATTGTATCCTTTATCTCCGAAACTACTGAGCTTAAAATATTGAAAAACATACAAAAAATTGTTCTTTACTTATAGATTACAGGAAAAGCTATAAAAAGTCTAATGATTAACAATTACATGGTAAATCTGTCAACATTGTGCGTTTAAACTTACATCTGCAACTATAATGAATGGGAGAACATGCTTTACCACTACACAATGTTAAGTTTGTTATTGGGATAAGATAAAACGGAACCCTCTCTCCGTGAGTTTAACTCGCACTTGGTCGGTTTTCGATAAATGACGGAGATGCTTTACATCAAATGACGTCTTGGATCTTGCTTTCTTATATTTCATTAATGTGAGTCCTGGTTACTTGAATCAATAAATAATTAGTATTAACAAACTAATCGTTTTTTTTAGGCTTTTAGCAAGTGATTTCTTAAAGTGATGAAATAAAAAACATCTCCAATCCTGGAAGAATGTATCCACAGAGACGGGTAAACCTAATTGTTAGAGCAATCTTTACAGCAGTGTGCGTTGGGACCTAACGTCACAAATTACGGTTTCGCGTGAGGCATCCTTTGCTGATTATTACTATTATGTATTATATTTGTAATAAATACTTGTCTCCCAAGAGTCACACGTTAAAATTCTCGCCAAGATACTTCATTTCAATCTTTATTACTAACTAGCTAATATCCGTGGCCTCAATCACGTTTAAGTTAATTGTTGCTCACAAAATAATTGGAAAAAGTTGAAAAAATTGTATATTAGTTAGTAAAACTTATATCAGTAAATAGACAATCAAATTACAAATAAATCAGTGTAAAAACAGTGACTGTGTATTAATAAACAATCAAGTTATAAGCAAAAAACTGTGGCAAAAATTCCGTTAAAAGTGTTGTTGTGCGGACACTGACATTGAAAGACAAAGACAAGGTCAAATAATGCGGTACACTTTAACAAAAAGTTCAAAACGCAAGATCTAAACATAAAGTTCACGTTGTATTGAGTAGAGTTGATAGTCCCATACGTAAGGCTCTGGGTACAGCGTGCGTAAGGATCGCGTTCGAATCCCCTGTGGTCGGATATCTCTTTTTGCTGATTTTTTTCTTTCGGTTCTAAGGCACCAACTGATCAAACATAATGAAATGCCATGGTTGCTTAAAAAATTTCAAAGACACTAATTGTTTACAATGTTCCAGCGCAAAATGTGAAAAAAACTTCTGCTCTTTATGTATTAATTCTACATCACTCTCGGCCGAAAAAATAAATAAAGTTGTGGAAATGTCCTGACTGCTGTGCCTCCCAAAGGAAAGGCGGCGATAACAGCTCAACGCCCATTCGCACAGCGTGCGATAATGTGACTATGAGAAAAAAGACTGAGTCACATAATGATAACAACATGGCTACTGAGGTAAGAGACCTTGTGGAGGAAGTTCGTACGTTAACGCTAGAAATATGCTCACTTAAAAAGCACCTTGAAGATGCCACAACGTCTCTTAATAGCTGCCAGACAAAACTGGAAGAACTAGGATCAACCATAGCCGTAAATGACACTTAAATAAAACGACTTGAGAGTTGCGAGAATGATGTCATACTTCTGCAGTCACAGGTATCGGAGTTAAAACACGAGTTGAATGTACAAGAACAACATCACCTTCGAAACGAGCTAGAATTGGCTGGAGTGCCGGAACATTCGAATGAAAACCTCCAACACATAGCCCTATTGGCGGCGCGGAAGGTCGGTGTTGATTAAAGGACTGCGATATCGACTGGGTAACAAGAGTCGGCCCCCGCGTTAAATCTGCGCTAGCCGCCGAACACAACACCATATTTTCGAGGCCTGTAGTAATACGTTTTTTACGACGGAATAAACGGGATGAGATAATGAAGGCCTCGAAATCAAGAAGTTTCTGGTACACCAAATAAAATTTACTACAATGAGCGTCTAACAAAAGCAAACAGACTGCTTTTTCGTTCGGCGAGAACTAAAACAAAGGAGCAAGACTACTCATATTGTTGGGTTACCCAAGGTATCATCTACGTCAAACAGCGTGAAGGTGAACCTTCTCTACCGGTACGCACACATGACGATCTTTGCCGTATATTCGATTCCCCTAATCGAAACCGAAACATCATGCTCAGCAACTAGACAACCTTTGTTTAATGAAGCCAGATTACTTAGTTTTATAAGTTTACTTTATAAATTAACACATAGTATTGTTTTTAAGCAAATTATTTATAATGTCTTAAATATTTATGAGTCATATTATTTATATAATTATAACAGATACCACACAATAATCACAGAAGTAAAACTGTACAACACAAGAAAATGCAGTGAGTCATTTGGTAACACTAAATTATTTACTAAGTATTTATGTTTATATAATTACTTTATTGCACTATGGCACTATCTTTTTGATACCCATAAAACTCATATAGATACACCGTTCCGTAAATATCAAGAAAGTCAGACTTGCTATACATACAAGTTCAATGTTAAAATCTTTAAAATACATTGTTCACAAAAAAAGCGTCAGTCAGTGTTGTGTGACGGTTACTTAACGCAGGCATCTCATTCCGGAGTCCCATATCTAAAGTTCTCGTGATTGATAATACCGTTATTAATGAGATAGACTCGATGTGTATAAACTTTCACACAGTTGAAGCTCCTGAACAATGTCTAAAGGCAATACCGCCGGACTTTAACTTTAAAATACTAACCTTTAATATGAGGAGTTTAAATAAAAACTTTGACAGTTTTATCGTCACCCTAGAAAAAACTGGTATTCAATTTGATATTTTAATTTTAACAGAATGTTGGCTTGATTCGTCTACTATAATTCCTCAAATTCGCACATACACCAGTTACAATACAAACAATAATATCAGTCAAAACAGTGGAGTGGTGATTTACGTTAAGGATTGTTTAAATGTCCATGTTACAGAACCCGATGTTAGCGAAGCAAACTGTCTAAAACTCACAAATACTCAATGTCTGGTACTCACAAATAACGTTACAGTTTTTAGTATATATCGCCCACCATCGTTCAAAAACCTTAATCCCTTCCTGAGCTCACTTCACGGTGTACTTAATGATTGTTCAGGCAAGTCAAATACATTAATATTCGCAGGTGATATAAACATTAATTTAATTTCTACGACAGGAAACCAGGAATTAGAATATCTATGTCTAACAGCAGAACACGGCCTTTTCCCTGCTATAACAAAACCCACTAGAGGAGAAGCATGCCTTGACCATATTTTTATTAACACAATTGAAAATGTCATTGGCGTAATCTGTTGTTCGGGATTAACAGATCATGAAATGGTTATACTGGGCCTAGCTACCAATAAACCTCCAAAAGTCATCGCAGACCAAACTGTAATTAAACGAGACCTACAGGCCATAAAAAGTGAGCTATTACAAGCAAACTTATTGCCGGATCTAAGAAGCACAGATTTCACAGATACCAATAAAATAGTATATCATTACTGTAACTGTATTGCTGATATTATTAATAAACATACAAGGAAAATTCGTATCAGCCATTCCAAGTATAATATTAAGCCCTGGATCACCCCTGGGCTTATCGGGCTATCTATCTGGGCTTATTGTATGCGACATAAGGATAAGTCACATATGAGATCAAGGAAATTTCCAAATGACCAATATCTTACATACAGTATATACCCGATATAGAAACTTTTGCAACGATTTGATACGTAAGTTAAAAGACGAACACAATAATAAAGAGCCATTAAGCATCACGAACAAAAATCCGAAACAAATGTGGAAAACCATCAAGACTGTGTGCCACCTAGCCGAAGTAAAAAAATTACCTAACGAATTGCTAATGCTTCAGAATAGGTTGGACGTCAAGAGCTCATTGAATATGTGTAGTATGCATTTCTCGACAGTAGGACAAAAACTGGCCAACGATATCTTAAACAACCTAAAATTACCACAAGAGGCATTGGCAGCTAAAGTCACTAGTGGGTTATTGAGAGACTCCTTTTTCCTGCGACCCACTGACAATGCTGAAGCGGAGTCTCTTATAATTAATTTGCCTAATGACAAAGCGCCAGGTATGGATGGAATAACAAATGTCCTGTTAAAGGAAGTTAGGAATATTGTTATACCCTCTTTAACCGAAATATTCAATCTCAGTCTTAAAACCGGCATTTTTTCCGAAGTGTGGAAGATAGCGGCCATCACGCCAATTTATAAAAATGGTCCGAAAGACCTCCAGTGAGCTACCGGCCTATTTCTCTGTTATCTACCTTTCCAAAACTTCTTGAAAAAATTGTTAATACTAGACTGGTCCACTATATTGAGAGTAAAAACCTTGTCTCTAATCAGCAATTTGGTTTTAGGAAAGGAAGGACGACTGAAGAGGCTGTTACATTGTTACATTACTAACTTCCTCCGTTGCAGCTCAACTAGACGTAGGTAGTTGTAGCATAGGTGTTATCTTGAATCTAGCAAAGGCCTTTGATACCGTCTCGATCCCTTTATTGCTTCGTAAATTAGAACAACACTACGGCATACGAGGTGTTGCACTGGGGTGGTTTAGGAGTTATCTCTCAAAAAGAAAACAATATGTTAGGGTGGGTGGCTGCTAGAGTGATATACACCCAATAGACTTTGGTGTTCCACAAGGTAGCGTACTAGGGCCAACACTGTTCATTTTGTACGTAAACGATATCCACACTACGATCAGTTCAGAAATAATTTGTTACGCTGACGATACAGTAATACTATTTCACGGCTTCAGCTGGTCTGAAACGTTTTCAAAAGCAGAGGAAAGTATGAAAAGAGTATCAAAGTGGCTAAACAACAACTTGTTAATGCTCAACACTAACAAAACAAAATATGTATGTTTTCACAAAACAGCTGCGACAGCCCCTGAGGATTCACATACTATCAAATTACACAATTGTATAGATGAGGACTACTGTAGCTGTGAATACATCCAAAAAACAGCTAACATTAAATACTTGGGTGTAATTATTGATCAAAATCTGAATTTTCAAGCACATATTGATTGTCTTACAAACCGAGTACGCAAAACAATAAATATTATGAAACTGCTCCGTTCGTCAGCGTCGGAAAATACACAGAGGGCAGTCTTTTACGCACTAAGTCAATCTCTGATTATCTACTGCATAAGGTCTTGGGGATGTGCCTCAAAGTCATAGAGCCCAATGTTCAGTACTGAAAACAATGCTCTCAAAGTGTTTCAGATACCCTACCACAAAGCTTTACCAAGATGTCAAAGTGTTAAATGTGCAGTTACTTATATTAAAAACGTTTCTTAAAACACATCAAGCCGTCACAACCTCTAAGGAATATCAGAACTTGCTTGGACGTCGTGTGTATAGGGTGAGTGTTCCTCGGGTCAATACAGCTTTTGCTAGACGCTTTGGGCCATTTATAGAACACTACATCAAAAATGCCTCGGGAATTGAACTTTCTTCTTCTTGTCTTTTCTTTCGTTAAAGCGCGAAAGCGTAACAAACGAACAAATAAACACAAAAACTAATTCACTTTCACATTTATAATATTTAGTTATATTCCAATATATGCACGTATGTCAAAATATAGGTACTATCTTAGGAATAAATTATTAGTAGGTTCAATATCAAATGATTGGTATTATATCAGTTATTAATTGAAATTATTTTATTAATTTTATGGACGGTTAAACCTTTTCTAATGTAATTTGAATATTTAATGTAACAGTTCGTATAAAAAGATTTAAGCCACCGAATTGTTTCACGGTCGAAAGTCGCCCAATATACTACCGACATACAAAATCTTCCAGCAGAAGTCAAAACGTCAGGCAAGTCTTATGTAATACCTAAACGTGATCGTGTGAATTCCCGATACAATAATGATATGAACGCTATTTAAATAAAAAAAAAAAGTATTTTTATTATGACTATTTGGACTATTTGGTCACGAGGATCACGGTAATGGGTGGACAGACCATTTGTGAGTATGACCTGTGCGATTTGATCAAAACGTTGTATCAATCATAAGAATATTACTGTGATTAAGACCCTATTTACATTTAATATGCAAATAGGTCAAGAAAGTTAAATAATAATTAGTGATCTGTTTATAGGCCACAGGTCACAGGTCGTTAACTATGTAATTCCGCTTTTGCTAAGTGACTATCCCTATAATTAGGTGAGCAGAAGTAATTGTGAATAATATAGGTGTAGGTATCCCGAGGGTCAACAGAAATACCCTGAACAAGTAGGGACGTGTTGGTCTCGGTCATTGACCCCCATTTTGGGAATTAATTACCTTATTAACTGGCTCGTGCGCCACATTTCTCATCTGTAATGGACGCCATTTGTTTTTGTTATCATTTCGTATGCTGACATCACGGGAATAGAAAAAAATAGAAGGTCTATTTAGATTCATCAGTAAGTTAGTCGAGTTATCAGATCATACTAATAAATTCATTTATATATACACTCACGCCTGTTTTCCCCGATTGGTAGGCAAAGGCGTATTTAACACCCATATTTTGCCTTTTTTAGGGTTCCGTACCTCGAAAGGAAAAAACGAAACCCTTATATTCAAATTCGAATTCAAATTCAAATTCAAAATCATTTATTCAATTAAGACACTAAGTGACATTTATGAACGTTAAATTGAAGCTAGAGTTAAAATCATAAATCGGCGCAAACAGACGCCACAGCATGTACTGGATTGTCGAGGTAAATTAGGTGAAAACACCAAAATACAACATATTGCCTGCTTGTGTCAATCTATAACTTCCAGTTTCCAAAATGCGTAGAGCCTTATGAGAAGAATACTGGCAAAGAAACTCATGGCCACTCTTTTTAAAAGTCAGATCTTCAGGTACAATAGTGTTAGTGTTACACGAAAGGTAAACAGGATGCAAGCTGATGCCACCTAAATTACATTTTATTGAAATGCTCCAAAAGCTAACGTACTAAAAAATAAAAATCCCTCAGTGATACCGTTGAAGATTTGAACTTTTTAAACATAGAAATCATTCAAGGTGCACATCTACCTTCATTCAGTTACAAAATCTACTGTTAAAAATAATTCGTGACTGGATTAAGAGGCTAAAGTTGCAGTTGATCGAACCAAAACAATAGTATAGGCTAAAGCATCGCTGACTAGGCCGACCAGTCACCCCAAGCAGCACCCGTTCACGAGTATGATATATATATATAGGATCACTTTGTTGTCCGTCCGTCCGTCCATCTGTCTGTCAAGACCCTTTTTCTCAGGAAAGCGTGGAGGTATCAATTTATATTAAATACTCAGGTCTACTGTCCCTTGGAGCTGTGAAAAAATCAAACTTCAAAATCAAAAGATACAGCCATTTACGCCGCAAATTTCCGCAAATTTTCGACACTCGCAAGGGAATCAAAACCTACAAGGTACTTCCCGTGAACTCAGAATCTTGAAATTTGGTACAAAGCAACGTCTTATAGCACAGATAAAGAAAAACTGCGAAAACCGTAAATTTTTAGTTACGTCATATAATAAAAATATTTTACGGAACCCTCGGTGCGGGGGTCGGACTCGCACTTGGCCGGTTTTTTATTGGTGGAATGGACAGCGTAGGACGTCCATTATCGCGGTGGAGAGACGACCTAGTAAAGATCACAGGTAGTCGGTGGATGCAGGCCGCTTCTAACCGGTCTTCTTGAAAGTCATTAAGGGAGGGCTATGTCCAACAGTCCTATGACTGAAATGATGGTGATGATTAATATTTTGCCAACTATAATTTGGTCTCACTCACGTACTCAATATTATTACGTATTTAAAGTTTCATGTCTGGACTGTTGACCGTTAAGGAGTTCCCTCAGCTAGAGCTGATCCCGGGCGTAGCAGCCAGGTTACGGTGAACTTTGGAACAGACTATCATTATTCAATGCGTATAAAAAGTTTTGCGTCTGGACTTTTGACCGTTGGAGTCTCTTTTTCTGGTCGTGGATACAATCGTAATTTAATGCTTATATAAACGCTTATGTAAACTTTAAAAATGTACTATACCAAATGTCACGTTTCTGGGTGGCCTAGAAGCTAAGAAATCGATTTTTGTTGATCAGTCAGTCAGTCAATCAGTCAGTCAATCAGTCAGACGTAAACCTTTTCGTGAACTATAAAAGTTAAAGTTTTCACATTTGGTATATGGTAAGGAGAGGGAGAATATATTTTACCGACTCTAAGTTCGAGAGGGTCTGAAAATGTAGTGTTTGGGCTCGAAAACTTGAAAAACAAAAAACAAAAAACCAGACTGCAGAGAAAAATAGTTATGTATTACTAAATACATACATATTACAGATAAATTACACCCAGACACAGAACAAATTATCGTGCTCATCACACAATTATTTGCCCTGGGTGGGAATCGAACCCACGACCTCTGGCTTAGCAGTCAGGGTCACTAACCACTGAGCAACAGGCCAGTCAAGTATATATAGTATAGTAGTATAGATTATGATATGACGAACCTAAAAAAGTAAACGTACTTTATCATTATCATTAACAAGTGAGTACTTCTGTCACAGCTCTAAATTTAACGAACGACCTTTTATTGACTGTGTCTACTTAAGTGCACCACGTGTGTAGAGTCTTGACCCAGTTGGCACATTGGGGGCGAGCTGACGTCTCTACGTCTCTACATAGAGATGTAGAGACGACAAGGTTTGTAGACATAACTGTCCGACTGTAGAGGCTGAGTGACTATCTTATTTAGAACAACGCTTAGGTTTTATGTACACGTGTAAATCCCTCAAACTACTCGGTTTATTGTGAAGAAAGGTTGCTTCTCAATCATGCTTGATTTTGGTTGAGAATGGGCCTTATGTGGAATGATAAGGGTTCTATTACAATTAATTATAGTTTAACAAAATTATTATTGAGTAGATATGCCTGTTAAATAAGTTTTTATTAGAACCGGGTTAGATAATTAACCAAGATTCAAAGCGGTGTGTACTAGGTTAAAAAAAAATGCCAATCACTAGAGGACGTGCGATATCCTAAATTTTGACGGCAATCACTTCATATTATAAAACAAACTCCTCCGCCGCGTCTGTCTATCTGTCTGTTTTGTTTGTTGTTGCCGAATGGATTTTCATACGATTTACACTTATCAATAGAGTGATTCATGAAGAAGGTTTATGTTTATAAGTAATTAAGGTTTTATAAAAATTTGCTAAAATATCACGACGATTGTTGAAGATGTGTGTCTTATGCTGTGACACTTCCCCGTCAGAAGGCTCCATTTGCGAAGAAATCTACTGTGCATTAATACTATATTTATAATACCTGGAACCATCTTAATACACATTGTGTAACTTGAACAAACATCGTATATTATCACGAGTTTGAATACCGTACATCTGCGTAGCATATTCGTAGCGGACGTCGTAGCGGTTCTATAGCGCTACGGGTTACAATACTCTCGAGACTACTACGAGACATTTATGTGTAGGAGCGTTTAACTGCGTTCTACAAATAATGTTCAGGTGCTTTGAATTTCGTGCTTTATATACGATACCAAGAGCATTATATAGGATGTTAGAGAAAGGTGTGGTCAAACTTTAGGAGCGTCATGTGTAGCAAACAAATAGATAATTTAGCTTTAAAAACAAAATGTATTTTTCGAAAAATGCTTTATTTAGTGTAGGTGAACATTACTAAACAACATATTATTTTTTTTTTATGTCAACTTCAATGAACTTATTTTTTTTATGCAGAGACTTTCAGAAAAAATGTGACCATTTCATCAACGTCCTTGGTATAAAATACCCATAGTTACATTAATGTCAGCCCCCTCTCGTAAAAAAATATAAGATTTATCGCTCAATTGTCAAGTTAAATTTGACAGTATCAAAATAAGATTTCTGAATCTTTGTAAAATTGTTGGCAATTTATATTATTTTCGGGGTCTACGATAAGACCCTAAAATTTAGCCACACGTTTCTGTTACAACCTTTATTTACAATATTTGAGGCACTGTATTTACTTTTATTTATTTATTTGAAATGGACAATCAAAGTAGAATGGCAGATTTAACGCATTTTACTAAAGTATTTTTATCAGTCAATCTTAGAAAAAGGCTGCGATAGTATTAGACTGGCCTGTTGGCCTAGACGTTAGTGACCTTGACTGCTACGCCATAGGTCGATTCCCACCTGAGTCTGGGTGTTCTTTGTGTCCGTTGTTTGTAAGTTCCCCATCGACACTGGAGTCATTCCTAATGCAGGAGTTGTCTTTATTAAAAATATGAAGAGAGTATTTAACAGTAATTTATTAAGGTATTTATTCATATTACGGCACTTTAACGACTCATTCACTAAAAAAAATTATAAAACTTAACACTAACATTATTTTTTTTGTTATAGGGGGCAAACGAGCAGACGGGTCACCTGATGGTAAATGACTACCGCCGCCCATGGGCCCCTGAGACTCAAGAGTCACAAGTGCGTTGCCGGCCTTTAAGGTGGGAGTAGGGGAAGGATGGAAGAGGAGAAGGGTGGAGAGGGGGAAAAGAAGGGTTAGGTCCTCCGGTAACCGCACTCACTCGGCGAAAAGCAATGCAAGCATCGCTTCACTGCTAGTTTTCTGTGAGGCCGTGGTATCACTCCGGTCAAGCCGGTCCATACGTGCCGAAGCATGGCTTTCCCACGATGTTATCTAAAATCTATAAAAACTGACATGCATAATTTTTGAAGTAAGTTTTATGGATTTTATTATTATTATAACTGCATGCTAGAGTTATTTTAGTAATTTAAGCAAGTGTCGCATTGTCACATAGGTACATGCTGTATAAGCAAAACAATTTGTTTTTAAATTTTTATCTCCGCGTCTGTCGATCATGAGGGCTTGGCTTTTCACGACTATAATTTTTCTTATTTTATTTAACGTCTTCTCATCTTTGTTTCCTATACTTCTTAATAAAAAAAAAGGCAATGTACGTGAAACGCGTGGCACTTGTTACAACTAATAGTTGATCAGATTTGCTATTTTTATTAGTAGTAAGGAGAAACTGAAGGTTATATCTTAGCTACGATCACTGTGAGTCTTATCTAGAAAGAAACATTCTTTGTTGAAATATCACTTTTATATTTCGTCCAACTCAAATTTCATTCAAATATCAACCGAAGATCCAACATTTTTGATAAAAATATGTTTTCCGCGGTAAATAATCTGAATGTTATTGTTATAATACAGAAACGCAGTGGCACGTGACTCCGCTCGGAGATTGAGTTTGTGCCAGGAGTGGGGGGTAGACCAGCGCTCCACGCTAATGGAATATAAACGTGCGACTGTGACCGTCACGCCTTCAGCCTTCACTCTCACTCCTTAACAGAAAGGAATCAAGATATAAATTAAATTAGACTTCGTAATATTTTTTCCCTTTAACGCTGAAAGTTCTCTCAAAAGAATAAAGTATATTCTTATTAGATTTAAAAGGCGACCCTCTCACTACGAGATAGGATCTGTGTAGCAAAGACCGTAATTCATTCTGCATGTGCATACTTTTACACACATTTCAACAAAACCTCGTACTTTATCGTGCTCGTGATATTTCAATACTAAGTAAAAGAGATCCAACTAGATGGATAATGCCTGCTTGTAGGATATCATTATTTAGAAATAATTGTTACGTGATGTGTATAGAATCAATTTTTAATATAATAAAGTGCCCAAATCTGTTCGCTTGTTACCCTACATAAAATGAAGAACGAATTAAAACCTGGTTAATGCAACACATTTTATACACAATGTACATTTTTTTGAGAGTAAATGATACATATTATTTGTACGACATTGTTCTTTGTTCAATATAATATATTTATTGTGTAACATTATTTATATCTTTTAAATTATTTTTTTTAATATATTAACACTTTTTTTTATAAGTAATTGAAGCAAATATGAAAAACCTCTATTAAACAACTTTTGTGACAGCTAGTATCCTCTGTTTGAATCCCTGGAAATCCCTCCATCAAAACTGATCCCTTGGAGAATTTTTTCGCATTTTACTACTAACCTTTGTATTTTTGCCATTCTTTTACTTTCGTCGCTTTTATTGTGTTCATCGATTCAAATTTATAAATTAAACAATTTATAAATTTGAATTAAAAATAAATAATAATCACTTTCTTGATGATTTGATAATGTTTTAACTGAAAAGTGCTTTTAATTTACATGGTTTTATTATTCACATCAAATTAATTAAATAATGACCAACTTTCAATTCAAGTATCAAGAGGTTACTTTCCTTCACTACCGATTATATTTTCATAGCTCCATTCTTCAGATATAGTATAACCATGTAGTTTCCCTTACGTACTAGGTAGTGTCGCACTTTTAGATTTGAATCGATTGTTCTTACTCGATTTTCAATTTTAAACCGTCGTCTATCGTCTACGCATCATTATCGCTTCAGCAGTTTCAAAGACTACAATAGTATATAGGATATAGACAGGCAGCTCTTCTTCTTTTTATTGACAACACAAAACTCCGCCTAGTGGTCAGATACCGAAAACTAATATAATATACATATCTATAGGTATTTATATATATACAATTGAACAATATATAGGTAAATACTTATACGGTGTATGTATGTGTTTTGTTGTTACTTGTTTTATTGGTTCAAACATGAGAATTTTATACTTTAACTAATTAATGTATGTTTATGACTAATCTACGATTTTTATATTCAACCCAAAACTTTTATTGCAAAAAGAAAAGCACAAGAAACCGGAAATCGGTACTCATACGCAGCCATTTGCAATATAAGCGAAGTGTTGCCAACCTAATATTAATAAGTTCCAAATATTTAAAAAAAGTTGTTGATTGTTACGATTGTATTTTTAATTAATATTATTGTGTGTTGGTGAACAAATTGTTGTTTGTATAAAATTTTAAGTGGTTTTAGATATTTAATATGCAATATTTTGTTATTTACAAATGCGAATTTTAAATCGTAATACATTTGAGGGTAATACATTTCCCCTCATACAAATCATAAATTTAAATATTGTAACACAGTAATTTTAGTTCCAATATCTATCCTTGGGATGGCACTGGACTCAATAAAAAAGTGCAATTCTTTTATGTTCCAAGTTGCCATATCATTCCTTTTTTGTGCGCGGTAGTGAACGCACGTCATTTCAAATACGTTTAACGTTCATAAATGTCACTTAGTGTCTTAATTGAATAAATTATTTTGGAATTTGAATTTCAATATGCCGAAACGAAAGGCTGAAGATAAAATAAAGCGTTACAACGAAAAAATCAAACGTTTAGAAGAAAAACAGTGCATAAACGTCGTCGAATTATTATAAGTTCCGACTCAGATTCTGATATCGAAAACCAGGGTAAGTAAATATCTTGTTCACAAGTGTTAACGGAGTAATAATACGAAATATATGTGTGGAATATAGCGTCTATAAGTCTGCCTGGAGGGTAACTGCGAGTTATACACGATGGTTAGACATGACGAAAAAATCTAAGCCTGGAGGTTGACCGAGAGTCATACACTAAGGCAAAATACATGTACCTAGAAATATTGTTAGCATTAAACGAATTTAAAAAATTAATGTAATGTAACTTTCGCAATCACAATAAAAAATCATATGGGTGATATTCTTTTTGGTTTTTAAACTACCTTAAAAAAAAAGTTGTGAGTCATTTGAAGCTCCAAATTCTCTACTAGAGCAAAGTAATACGGTTCCAGAAACCTCAAATGAAGTGCCTATAGAACTTGATCCAGAAATACGTCTTGCATTGGGGGACCCCATTGAAGACAGTCCTAAATATGGAGCCAATATTCACAACGACTTGGCACAGCGCTGGTTGCCAATACTAAAGAAAGGTTTGACAAAAGATGTTAAAGAAAACTTGTTGAAGGAACACCATATTCCAGATAACTGCAGATTATTAAAATCACCCAGTTTAAATCCCGAGATAGCTGCTGCTGTTGCAGAGGCAGTTCGAAGTAAAGACAAAAAGATGGAAGTTAAACAAAATCAATTAGGATTGGGAATAACTGCTATTTCAAGAGCTATGGAAATAATAATTAATGACGGAAGTAAAATTAAAACTATTAAATATCTTTCTGAAGGTTGTAGAATATTGACAGATCTTCATTATACATACAGAAACACAAATTCGCACTAAATGTATTACTCCGTGTCTAGATAAATCTATACTGAACATAATTCAACAAGAGGAAAGAGATGAATTCTTATTTGGCAGTCGATTATCAGAAAAAATGAAGGCTGCCAAAGCCATAGAAAAGCAAGGTTCGCAAATCAAAAGAAATATACCGCAAAAATATAATCAAAATCAGTCGCAATCAAAAGGCAGATACACGGGGGGGGGGCGCGGAGCATACATGACGAGCAGAATACATCCAAACAGACAATTTTGCAATCAAGCACCGCAGCCGCCGCCGCCGACAGTGCAGACGCAGGCGAGGACGGCCACATTTTCCAGACAACGTGCCCAAACAAGTCAATAATTCAGGTACATGCAGGTCGATTAACTTATTATTATGATTGATATGATATGATATGATTTAAATGGCTATCGTATACCATTAATAAATAATGTTACACGGCCGCTTATACCACATAGATCTTTATCATATAAAGAGAAACAAAAAATGCAACTTGCTATTAATAACCTTCTTGACTTAGGAGCTATTTCTGTATGCGAAAACAGCATCAATTTTTTTGATTCCAAAACATAATGGGACAGATCGTTTTATTTTAAATTTAAAATTTTTAATAAATATGTAGATAACGAACATTTTAAAATGGAGGATTACAGAAGTGTATGTACTTTATTATCAAAAAAACAGTTACATGGCTAGTATTGATCTGAAAGAGTCGTGCTTATTAGTTCCTATACATCCAGAACATAAAAAGTATTTAAGGTTTCAAATTGAAGAAGATTCACAAAAGTTAATTACGTATGAATTTAATGCAATCCCCTACGGCTTATCATCACCAAGAACATTTACAAAAATAATGAAAGAAGTGATAGGTTACTTAAGAAAACGTGGTTTTAGTTCAGTAACATATTTAGACGATACCTTGTGTATCGAAAATTCTTATGAAAAATGTCTTTTGAACGTAAATGAAACTGTCAGAATTCTCGAATGTTTAGATTTTATCATAAATTTCGAAAAAAGCTCGTTAGAACCAAAACAAACATGCAAATTTTTAGGTTATATATTTGACACAGAAAATATGACTATGTCCCTACCAGACAACAAACAAACTCATACATTACATTTGGTGAAAAAATTCAAAACATAACAAAAATGTACCATTCGAGAATTCTCTCAATTTATAGGTGTTTTAACAGCCGCATGTCCGGCAATAAAATATAGTTGGTTATACACAAAGAAATCTGAAAGGGAAAAGTATCTCGCCCTGAAAAAATTTAACAATAATTACGATGCAATTATTAAATTGTCGAATGACATTTTACCTCATTTAAATTTGTGGGAAGGAAATATCTTAATTTCTAAAAATTTAATTACACCTCCAATATACAAATTCGAAATTTTCACGGATGCGTCAAGGTCAGGCTGGGGTGCTGTCTGCAACAATATGCGCTCTAATGGCCACTGGAAAGAAATTGAGTTAAAAATCACATTAATTATTTAGAGCTTCAAGCAACATTTTTGGGCCTTAAATGTTTTGCACGAGATGTTACCAATTGCGCTATATTGATGCGAATAGACAACACTACGGCCATCAGTTATATCAATAGAATGGCCGGTATACAATTCCCACACTAAAATGAATTAACGAGATCCATTTGGCAGTGGTGCGAAGAACGCAACTTGTGGTTATTTGCATCTTAAGAAAATAAAGACGCGCGACGATGGGCCCTCAAGCGGATGAACCGAGACATGCTCGTTGCCGCAGCCATCGTCGCGGATTGGCCAGAGGAAGAGAGAGTACAGGTCTTGTCCGATCCAGAAGCACAGGCTGCTTGGTTCCATGGCGTCATGACTGACGTCTGTGACGCGTCGATGCCACGGGTCAGGCTGAAGGGTGGGTTCTCTGTACTGGTGGACACCGGAACTCGAGCAGCTTCGCACAGCATGCTCGAGAGCCCGTCGCCGATTTCAGAGAACCCGAAGACGACGGCAAGCCACAGCCGAGGAAATCGCTGTAGTGAGGCGGGAGTACGGCGCTGCCGCTAAGGCCATTAGCCTTGCGATAGCAGAAGCCAAGGCTCGGTACTGGAAGGGGCTTATAGAGGGGCTGGACAGGGACCCATGAGGGCGCCCTTACAAAATTGTACTGGGCAAGCTCAGACCGTGGGTCCCGCCGCTGACGCAGACCTTGGACCCGGAGTTTGTGCGAAGAGTGGCAGATAACCTTTTCCCCGAGTACTGGGTCAGTCCCTTACGCCCTCCGTCGCCGTCGGCACCAGCTACGTGGTCCGACGACTTTGACGTGTCGGAGGAAGAGCTGGGCCGAGCCGTGAAGCGACTCGCCGCCCGCAACACCGCCCCGGGCCCTGATGGGATCCCGGGCCGAGCATGGGTGTGCGATTTGGAGATCCTAGGGAATAGGCTGAGGCGGCTGTTTACCAGCTGCCTCCGTTATAGCGTATTCCCTGCTGGCTGGAAGGAAGCCAGGCTGGTACTTATCCAGAAACCTGGCAGGGCTGCAGATTGTCCCTCGGCGTTCCGACCGATATGCCTGTTGAACGAGGTGGCGAAACTCTTTGAGAGAGTTATCGCCGCCCGTATCAACCAGCACCTGTCGAGAGTGGGCCCCGACTTATCAGACAACAAATTTGGCTTCCGACAGGGACGCTCGACGCTGGACGCGATTGAACGCGTCCGCTCCTTGTCGGAAGAGGTTGTCTGTCGGGGGGGAGTGGCGTTGGCCGTCAGCCTTGACATTGTCAACGCCTTTAACGCTCTCCCGTGGTGGGTGATTAGGGAGGCGCTTGTGTATCACCAGGAGCCTCCCTACCTGCGGGACATCATCAGGGTTTATTTCCGCGACAGGTCTATATCGTATATGGGTCGAAACAGCGAAGATTGTCGAAGGGAGGTCACATGCGGGGTTCCCCAGGGGTCGGTCTTAGGACCTCTTCTGTGGAACCTCGCGTATGATGCCGTCCTGAGGTGGTCCTTCCCCCAGGATTGAGTGTAGTCTGCTACGCGGACGACACTCTGGTACTAGCTGGGGGGCATGGCTTCGAGGAAGTACTGGTGCTTGCCGAGTTAGGGGTGGCTTGTGTCGTCCAAGGGATCAGTGGTCTGGGTCTAAGGGTTGCATCTTATAAGACAGAAGCCCTGTGGTTTCACAGGAAACGCAGAGGTGTAGTTCCCACCCGATCGCTTATTAGAGTGGGGGGAACAGAGGTCGAGGTCGTCCGGTACATTAAATACCTCGGCCTCACCCTGGACAGCCGTTGGAGCTTCGAGGAGCATTTCGAGCGGATGATCCCTCGAGTTCGCGGGGTGGCGGGCTCCCTACAGAGGCTGTTGCCTAATCTAGGGGGTCCGCGGGAGGAAGTTCGCCGCCTCTACTGTGCGGTGATACGATCCATGGCCCTCTACGGAGCCCCGATATGGGCCAAGCGCCTATCGGCCTCCTCCCGCTGCCGAGCTAAGCTCAATCAAGCGCAGCGGGTAGCGGCCATTAGGATCGTACGAGGCTACCGCACAATTTCGTCCGAGGCGGCAACAGTCCTTTCACGTTTCCCGCTTTTTGATATCCTGGCGGATATGGACGCGAGGGTCTATGATAAGACTTGCGCGATCCGCCGGGGTGAGGGTGGAGAAGACCAGGACGAGCTCGAAATGCGGCGGAACGCTCACCGACAGGCACTGGTGCAGTGGCGCGCGCGATTGGAGCAGCCGCGGAATGCGCGCCAACGCGCTGTCGGTGCCGTTCTGCCTAACCTCGAAGCTTAGGTAGGTAGGGAGGGAGGTCGCGTCACCTACCGTCTGACGCAGGTACTCACTGGGCATGGTTGCTTCGGTGAGTACCTGAATCGGATTGGACGCGAGGAGACGGCACAATGCCACCACTGCGCAGCCGACTGGGACTCCGCCCAGCATACGCTGGAAGACTGCCCCGCGTGGGCGTCTGAACGCGAGATCCTGGTTGACCAAATCGGACGAGACCTGTCACCGCCAGCAATCATTACTGCCATGCTGGCGGATGAGGAGGGCTGGGGCGCAGTGGTCTCTTTCTGTGAAGCTGTAATGCTCCAGAAAGAGACCGCTGAACGGGATCGGGAGAGGGCCGATCCCGAGCGTAGAAATTAGCAAATTAACTGCTGCGGTAGGCGATAGGATGGCGGCCCGATCGCATCTTTGCGATCGGGCTGCTACACACATTGATTAGGCCGATAGGCGTGGGAAAGCCTGCTTTCCCCGGGATAGGGCTTGGCTAGGCGCGGCGTCGATCCGGGGGGGACCTGAAATAATATGGTCCGGGTCCTCCCCAGAGCAGGGCGCCTGAGACCGTCTGTCGGGGTGGTTTTTAGTGGAAACACCACATACTCTTGGCTCCTGTGTCCCCGAGGAGCCGGAGATCCGAAGGGATTTTCCACCCCGTCAACAAAAAAAAAAAAAAAAGGGTATACATATCCTGGAAGCCAGACCCGGAAGCGCTTACGGTAGATGCTTTTACGATATCATGGTCAAAATATTATTTTTACTGTTTTCCTCCTTTTGCAATAATTCAAAAATGCTTACAAAAAATTATCAGCAAACAGTCAACTGGAATTTTTGTTTTTCCCTATTGGACCACCCAAGTGTGGTTCCCTTTGTTGAGCAATATTATAATATCAGATATTATTTTCCTAAAACATGCCATTCGGTCGGATTACAGGATACATCTACCCGCGCAGACTATCCTGGCAGCAGCCATTGTCTCCGGGAAGCCTTCGCAAAACAGGGCATTCCATCAGAAGCAATACACCTAATGATTTCTTCGTTGGCAGCAAACACTGTTAAACAATATAACACAACGTTTAAACTATGGTGGAATTATTGTTTAACCAACCATATAAATTACTTAGAAGCACCAAAATCAGCCATAATTTTATTTCTTACTAAACAATTTGAAAATGGATCTTCTTATGGCACACTAAATAGCCATCGTTCAGCTATATCACTGCTTCTAGGCTATAATATATGTTCTGATAAACAAGTGTCACGGTTACTAAAAGGAGTTTTCAAATGTAGACCTAGTATACATAAATATAATACCATATGGGATCGACAAGTAACTTTAGACTTCTTGGTTAAATGGTTCCCACATACAAATTTATCATTATGTCAATTATCAAAAAAGTTGGCTACACTTTTAGGTCTTTGTACAGCGCATCGCGTACAAACATTGTCTTTAATAAAAACAAATAATATTGTAGTCTATCAAGATCAAATCATAACTATTTCAAATTTAATTAAAACCTCGGCAATCCATCGTGAGCAACCAACCTTAGTTATACGCTATTTCACTGACAAACCTAGTATCTGTCCTGCAAAATGTTTGGAAGATTACTTAGAAATTACAAAAAATATTAGAAATGACTCTTCTAATTTATTTTTAGCTTACAAACGTCCACATAAGCTGGTGACGTCACAAACCATCAGTCGATGGATTAAAAATATGTTAGCAGAGAGTGGCGTTGACGTGACGAAATTTAGCGCTCATAGCACGCGTCACGCCTCAACATCGGCCGCCCGCGCCTCAGGTGTATCACTAGACACGATTCGGAAAACCGCCGGATGGACGGCTACATCACAGACGTTTGCAAAATTTTACAATCGCCCCATTATTTCAAGAGTTAGCTAGGTCTGTCTTTGAAACAGACAATTAAGTTTAATTGATTTAATTTATAGGCAAAATTATATAAAATTTTCTAAGAGTATCGGTTAAGTTAAAGATTGTTATTTTAATATTAATTTAAAAGTTATTGAAATAAAAATCATTTTAGTTTCAATAACCATTGTTTTATTACACTTCCTACCAAAACTCTTAGAATAATATGCATTACTTCAGTTCTCTGAACATCTACATGGTTATACTATATCTGAAGAATGGAGCTATGAAAATATAATATATGATCAAACGAACTTCTAGAAGGAAGTTCGATCATTATTATATGAATAGCTCCATTCGAAGATATAAGAACCCACCCACCTCAACCCTTTGTAAAAGTTTTGGTATCTCTAAAAGAATGAGCAAACTGCTGAAGCGGTAATGATGCGTAGACGATAGACGACGGTTTAACATTGAAAATCGAGTAAGAACAATCGATTTAAATCTAAAAGTGCGACACTACCTAGTACGTAAGGGAAACTACATGGTTATACTATATCTTCGATTGGAGCTATTCATATAATAATGATCGAACTTCCTTCTAGAAGTTCGTTTGACCATATATTATTCGCGTCAAATCGGCGCGAACGACGCACCGTGGCCGCGTGGGGCTCGGTATTCTCCGTTGACACACTTCACTCAGCTCGCATGTCTACCTCACTAATGACGTCACTGAAACACTTTTGGATTAATATGAATATCGTTACACTTTAGAGAGCTCAAAGTTAACTAAAGTTATTTACCGTGAAAGTTTGAATACTCAACTAAAAGCTAACGATATCGTTTTGTCACATAATGTAAATATGGCATTTAACACGCTATCACGTTTCACAACCAACATTATAATGACAAGTTAACATCTACTCGAACTGCGGAAGAACTTCTATCCAAGCTTTTTAGTGTAGTTTATTTTTCGACTTGTGCTTGGGGTCACCAGAATTCCCTTTAAGGTTGGAGTTCCCTTACTGTGGAGGAAATATTTTTTTACACATAAAAATATTTGTTTCCATTCAATTTTTGAATTTCTGTTCAGGCATTTCAGTAAAACAATCACAAAAGTTCTGAGTGACGCAGTAAGTTAATACATAATTATACTTTCACTGTACTTGACGCAGCATATGTTCATTCAATACCTTAATGAAGCTGATGCATCTAATGGCTATTATTAACAGGAAACATTACCGTTCTCCAGTATTGTTCAAAAATATTCAATGCTTCCTGTAAATTTAGAATTAACAGTCAGCGTAAAACAAGTTTAATAATAATAAAAATAAAATTATAATGCGTTTTTTTTTATATACCAACAAAGCGTTTTCAACCAAATTTTAAAAGTATGGATTTTTTCCGTACTTTTCAAAGCAACGCTGGAAGAGTCTTTTTGTTCCTAATTTACATGTATTGCGTAAAACCCAATAGCCATAGAATGGGAGTGAAATAATTTCCCCAAGCTCCATTGAGCGCCTTCGCTTTTAAAATCTAGTTGGATTTTATCAGAATTTTATCAACCAAATGGCGATTACTATGGTAAGGGAGGTTAGCAAACGTTATTGATATGTCTTGTGAAGTCGAACCAACTGAAATATCTTCGAATGCAACTTTCAGTCACTAAACAATCACTGTTGGCGTATTTTGCAAATACACCTCTAAATATGTTTTCTCATTTTATATTTCTGTTTATATACCAACTGAAATTGACTAGTTGATTTGAACAGAGAGCCTCTCAATACGTGTTTTTTTAGTATATATTACATTCTATTATATCTCCGTGGTTTATACACCAGTTTCAGTATTTTTATTTGATAGATATACTTCCACGGTGGTCCCATAAAAAGTAAAAAATGCAAGATAGTCAATTATCATAAAAAATATTTTCTTATCATACAAACTTCACATAATTTATTCTGACAATGAATATTACGCTAGTAGCTCGTGCAAATATCTAGTAATGTATGTTGTGTTTGTTCATCATTATTATCAAACAGCCCATTAATAACATATCATACTTATAAAATTGATATCATCGATTGATGATTTAAAAATGACACACACCATTAGAAGATATTCTTGTTCTGTTGTTTTGAGCATTTCCATGCTGCTTTATATTAAAATGGTAACACTAATTGCCGCGTGAGTCGTCAAAAACTTGGATAAGCTCTCTGGCTCAAGTGTACGAAACATAAACAGACCATGTAATAAATACATAATGAGTATAAATTGAAAATCAGTACCGGGGTGGGTCACGTCCATCGCAGTAAATGCTGATAGTCCACCTTTTTGTAGGTCATGTCGTATAATCCTCTTCAATTTGCTTATATTATGTGTATGGTAGACAATAAACCACAAAATTACGTAATGTAATTAAATTCTTGAATATATATTATGAATTATAGATACTCGTATGTGGTGAACAATAAACATACGACAAGATACGTAAAATGAGTGTGAATGGCTATAGTTTATTGCGTACTAGTTCGCTACAGTCTGGTGCTAACGTTTCTTTATTAGTACTGTACTAATAGTACCTAATTTACCGTTATCTAGATCGATCTATCGCCCCCGAAACCCCCTGCATACTAAATTTCATGAAAATCGTTGGAGCCGTTTTGTACACTATATATATATATATATATATATATATATATATATATACGTAAATACAAGAATTGCTCGTTTAAAGGTATTATATTACTTATTGGACGGTGCCGTATTACGGTATGGAATTGATTATTGATAGGTCTACGGATGCGGTCTAGGTATGCGTTTGAGTGTTTTTCTTTGATATCTATATCTGTATATACTACTTACTTGGTACGATACTTGGGTAGGCATGTATTTAGTATAATTGAGCTTTAATCATCTGTATTATTACCTCAATTTAAAAAAAGAAGATTGATTTTTGTTAATTTTTTTATTTTTTAAATATGTTTTAGTACCTATGTAAGTATATTGTAGTTTTACTATAGTTTATTTTAACGGTACAAGTTATGTTTCTGTTAGTTGTGGTTGCCTATAATTGAATGAGCACAAGGCATGTATTTGCAATTTCATTTCTTTTGTGATATTAGTTATGTGTATCATTTGTTGGCAATCTTAATAAATATATGCCTTACCAAGTGTCCTTCCAGCGGTGATCAGAGAAAACCGTTGATTCGATTCACGTCAAACTTTCATAAAATCAACACATGGCCACTTGCCACTAACAAGTTAGTGAACATATCACGGAGCGGCTGCTCGAGTACTTCTTACTGAACGCCGAAGTTCCTGAAGCGCGTCGGCCCGTAATTGGTCCGTACACTTAACACTCGGACGGAATTTGAAACCTCTGAGTATAGTGCGGTTTTGATAGCTACTAGGTAATATGTGTTAAAAATATCTTCAAGTTTTCTAAGAACCTTCTTTTGATTAGCTTGCTCTTTTACAGGTTTTGAGCGTTAAGTGTTAACACATCCAGGTTATGCCACAGATTATACCATAGTCCTGATATGTTCTGTTAATTTTAAAATATGATTTGTCCGAAGCGGATTTCTATATAGGATTTTGTCCTTAAAAAAAAGGGGAAGTAAACTGTACTGTATTTACTGACCGATTTTGCTTTACTAAATTAAACAAAGTTCTTAAAAAACAACTTTACAATTGAAGTAGGGAGAAGTTTATTGTAACGTTATTAACCGATCGATTTTGATAATATTTGCTAGTAACACTAAATTTTAAACAAGATTTTCTAGGAAAAAAACAAGAAGCGCGAGGGAATGGGAGGGAGACAGTACTGGACAGGGGTTAAGAAAACCTTGAGAAAAGTTTGGGCAAAGCCATTGATTTAGTAGTAGGAGATAGTAGTTTCGAAGTGCTGTTTTTTGTTGGTTGCGCGAGGCATTTATAAGAGAGGAAAACGTTTTCAATGTACAAATGACACCGGTGTAGCGAGTGTGGCAAAAACAATTGTGATATGACGCACTTTTAGAGTTGCTGAACTGGCTTTTAGCAAATATTTCCCAATTCTTAAACCTACGCTCCTTACAAGAGTATACGGCATGGACTAACAGGCGGGTAGTTTTAATGACTAAATACGAAATGACTAATGACGAAAATGAAAACTTATTTATTTATTATGTTAGGATTTGTCCTGAAAAGTCGGCGTCATTAAAAATTCTAATTCATTGAAATTGCTATGAAAGTAGATCAGACGTTATGTAAAACAGTATTAATTAAGAGTAAAAGTAAGGTGCGCGACAAAACCTTATCACAATATGAAGTTCTTTTTAAAAATATAACCTCTTATAAATCCTTTTTTTTTTTCAAAAATGCTTGTGTAAAATGCGTCGTAACTCGTATGATATACCAAATACAGGGTCTATCACCTAACTCTTTTAATAATGCCAGGATATTATTATTATATAGAAATGCAAATGTTCAAGCAATTAAATAATAATTTGTCTTTTATAAAACAAATAGTTTCATAGTTTTGTAAGGAAGTTGTTTAAATATATTCCATTATTTTACAGAGATACAGAAATGAAAAGTTAGGGAGTGAACAAACACAAATGACTAAACGAATGACTTTTTGTGAAAACATTCTTGTATTTGAAAAGAATGTTTTCACAAAGTCATATTAATAAAATCCACTAGTGCAATCTCTCCTTTATGGAGAAAGACTTGTAAAGTGACACATAATAACGCAATTCACGCAAGCGCTTTTGCGGACAACCATTAGTGTTGGAAGTGATTAACTTTGATTATTATTGTTTGTTACTGGCACAATGAATAATGAAGTTTGCAGAAGGAAGTTTCAGATCGGAAACTAACTTTTTCGTTATACGTCTAGATGAATAATACCCTCGGAACTAAGGCGGCCACGTAACAGAGAAAAACCCCGGACAAGTGTCGTGGAATTTACTTTATTGTGTCATTTAAGTTAGAATAAGATGCAAACGCTAGATGAGATGGATGTTATTGTGCAGCACGTTGTAACACCGTGAGTTCATAATTCATTTTAACAATAAACGTGGCATACAAGCTAATGGCTAACTTGATGCCTTGATGGTACCGTGTATGGTGCTACTGTGATCTATGCTGGCCGTTTGCAACACCAGTTTTTTATAGTTTCAGTTTCACAGGTTTATATAATACCAGCAGCGCCTCGCAGCTTCACCTGCGTAAGTCCCGATCCCGTGGGAATATCGAGATAAAATGTAGCCAATGCGTTAATCCAGGTCTACAGCTATCTACATACAAAATATCATCGCAATCGGTTCAGTGGTTTTTGCGTAGATATTTGCGAAAGAGTAACAAACATCCATCCATCCATCCAAACTTTCACATTTATAATATTAGTGGGATTACTCGCCACAGACACATATCCAGAGATTGTGGCTTTGGTGGCTTGGGGTTATTTTTTTTTCAAATGCATTCAGATAATTAAATTAAAAGTTCAGTTATTTAAACAAGAGATTGATGGTCCTTATAATATCCACCAAAATCTATTCCCAAATGTAGTTACACTATTCGGAAGTGAACTAGTTGTTTGTCTTCACTACTTAATCATTATTAACCGATCGAGCAGCGAATAATTTTTATAGCTAATATTTTCATAGATGTGTGAGCAAACGACAGAGATGTACGTATTGTATAATAATAGGTTAGTGCTATGTTTCCATGTACAAAAATAAAATGTTTGTAATCCTAACTCATATTATAAACATTTAAACAAGTAGGTACAGTTCTCGAAAAATAAAAAAATGATTTTAAGCTGCGGGAAGTGTAAAAGTGAGTGTAAAGTGAGTGTAAAGACACACTTGATGTTAGCGCTAAAACGTGATAGCGCTCTAAATATCACATTTGTTTTATTTGTAAATTAATTAATTGTATTTTGTAAACAAGATTCTATACCGTTAAACTTTTATTTTAGTTTAGATTTGATATTTAAATAAGTGCCTACTCCTCAAGACGAATCAATCAAAAACAAATTCGATTGGTTTATCTTGTTTAGTTAAGAAGTTTCTATGGCCGTCTTCCGGCTCCATCATCAGAACATCTCCATGGTACCATATTATTGTATTGTTACCGATGATACATATGTACGTTAGTATATTCTGCGCACACAAAATAAAATGGTTTTACATATATTTATCCAAACGTCATTAGTGAGGTGGAAGTACCAGTTATCGGTAGAACGGGAACGTTAACCGTTGGGTCGGAAGTCAGCGGCGGTGTGGCGAACGGTGCTCCTATCTCCGGGTACGCTGTGTCACGATTTGTACTGCTCTACGCGCGTGGTAAATACCAGTCCTAATTCCATATTTACCATAACAGGTGTGAGATTTCCTCTGTAAATAAAAGGTAAGACTCTGTTATATTATTGTAAGTAACAATATTATGTCAGTACAGAAATAAATTCACCATTGCTTGTAGATTATAGGTAGTATAGTAGCATACCTTGTAGGAATTTGGCAGAAGTCCAAACGGTCCGTGATATTTTCTACATATTTTGTTGTCATACTAA
This sequence comes from Callimorpha dominula, assembly GCA_949752705.1. NCBI lineage: Eukaryota > Metazoa > Arthropoda > Insecta > Lepidoptera > Erebidae > Callimorpha > Callimorpha dominula. The sequence continues at coordinate 19,602,345 of OX457009.1, read as the reverse complement.
ATCACAAGTTATCAAACTTGTGATTTAATAATAAACAAATAAGGAAATGTGAAAAATATAATTAGGTAGATACTTGATGTTAATTACATGCCAACTGACGGAATACAGAAGGACATTTAGACATTTTTAGTAAACATCGATCATTTATTCCCAAAATATATTAGAATGAGTTTTTTTATTAATTGGTTTACACAGTTGTTTTTACTAGACTCGCTTTAAAAACAAAACAATTTTCTTTTGTGTGTCTAAGGTGGTTGTTGATTTAGTAGACTATTTAAATCGGCACTTATGTGAAGCTTGTCAGCTATCATTAGCTAAAGCTTTTTTAATTTGTACGACTTATATGAATACTAGATGTATTGCTGCCTTAGCTAATGGAGCCAAAACGTTAGGTTACCAAAAAGGTATATTACTTTATAAATATTACCGCGATTAAACATCGATTTACACATATAACATCAGTAGTCTGTCAACGTCTATAAAAACATTAATTCTAAGATTCAGTCCAGACACAAGTTTCAAGGCAATGCCAAAGTAATACTGTTTGTTAGAAACTTACATAAGCATTGTAATGTAAGGGAACGGTAACCATATAGGAAAAGTATTTACATACATTACGTTAACCTCTCATCCCGACTTACGCAAAGTTTAGCCGTCACTCCCCCGTATCTTTCCTCAGCATTACGAAACAAATACATACATATTTATTTTGTCTTATATAACTTTTATATTGAAGCTTTGTAGGTATTATCGATAGATCTGAGAATTTATTTCTGTAAAGTTTGTTTTGGACGTAAATGTTACTAGTGAAGAAACATAAGTCATTATAATTTACTGCCTCAAGAGTTATTCAATATTTATAATAAATAGCTCATCCATTTAAAATATTCTAACGAAATGATCATAAACAAATATTGTAACTTCCAAACAACAGCTTCAACAGAAATAAAACGAAACACAATTTTTGGGTGGTTTAAATATTCCTCCACCTAGTTTAAATATTCCTCCACCTAGTTTAACAACAGACATATTTCGATAACAAACTGCTATTGATAAATTTGGTTGTTTGTCACCGATGATAAATCTTAGTTAAAAACCTGAAAAACGGAACATTATTGTAATAGTACATTTATAGTAGTAGTACGTCTTTTCCGATTTCAGGTTATTTCGTACACATTGGTAAAGTTGTAGTGTACCTTTGTTCACAAAGTAACGATTTGCTCAATTACATTTACTTAATATTATTTTATATCATCAAATTTATTTATAAGAGATTGTGTCAGGAAGTAATTTTCTGAATACGTGTAGTTACTTATGTGTAGAATTGATATTTTGGTTTCTTATAGTATTACCATATTATTTTCTAGACTGCGCTAGAATCAAGTGACAGTTTATAGTAATTATATATATTTTGATGTTTTTCATGACTTTAATTTGTATTTAATGCAATTCGAGGCTTAAATCTACAGTTATTCTTTTGAGTCTTTACACGTACTTCACTGTCAAGCCCAAAGAAAAATACAGACACAAAACAATTAACGTTTGTTGTTGATTGAATACGTATGTATGTTTCAACCATTTACTAAAACTTATCGAACCCACAATTATAACGTATCTGAACTTAATTCACTTGGAACGTGTAATATTATTAGTAACCTTATTGCTACATTTGTAGCATAAAATCACACGCATGTAAAAACTATCTATCTATCCTTTTGAATGAAAGGTTGCCACGCGACTCAAATTACCACTTCATTCCTTCCTTTGCTCTTTATCTTGTTTGCCATCGGCGAAATTAGGGTATCAAACTGTCGCCGATGGCAAATCAGCAGCCTGCTTGTTAAAATCATATTATGTTTACTTATTGTTTATCTTACATATTCCAGTACTGGGAATCAATACCGACAAATAATTATCTATGTTAAGTAATTCGATATAGAGAGTATAACCTCCCAATATTGCTCACTCGATGTAGTAAACAACAACATGGCCTTGTACTAACTATTCACTGATGTAATAATACATATTATCAAGCCATGTATTATGTGTTCCAAGAGAACTTATGTCAGAAATTTATGAGTCTAACATACCTTTGCTTTGATGGTAAGTTGGACCCGATTTATGGTTGGTTCCAGAAATAAAACAGGACATGTTCTTTAACTATCGTATTATGTGATCTGTACTAATAACTTTTAAAAGAAGTACATGTATCACACTACCTCGCGTTAACAAGACACCTAGCACCTCTATACGAACTCGGCGAACGTACAGCCGGATTGAACATTTGATGATTATTTAGCATACGGACGTTGTCAATCTGTTGAGCATTACTTTTAAACATAAACCTATTAATTATTTCTATATTTTAAACAAAGCTAGCAAGTAGCATAATATTAACACCAGGCTTATGAACCGCGTGATACCAACTCTATCTATTTCCAGTTTATTTATTGAGATATTACAACTCAATGGCAGTGGTAATGACAAAAATTTGTATATTAGGGTGGAGCTTTTATAATCGGGACTCCAATTTAAGCAAATATTTATTGCACCCTTGTTCCTTAGTTAGTACTTCCATAGTGTACTTGAGAGATATGACAATTTTTTAATTATCATGATTATTTTAATTATCATTTTCAGCAATGATCTAAAAAGAAAACTAATGACATCGATGTTGACAAGATCTTTTCTACCTGAATGTGAATGGAATCATGAACACCATAATTAATTTTTGTGTCTTTATATTCAAATCTAAGACGTTTTTTCTAAACCGTTAGCAACGTAATTAATTATGATTTATAATGAAATAAAATGATAAGTCACTTTGCCGCTGTCGAGATATAAAAAGTAACGTCAATTTTTCAACAGTAAAATACTATTATATTTCGTCTTTCCGGTCAAAGCGCGCCTTCAATAAAAACTTGTTGGTCCGCGAAACGCGGTGATTGATTCGACGCCATTCACGGTTATTAATTAAATGGCAGTTTGAGCAGCAGTTTAATCACCGACGACCCTTCTTAATGGACGAAGTTTGGGTCGCTCACCCTACAACACTGAAAGAGCGCAATGGTATGACAGTAAATGGCGCAGAAAACTGATTGTGATTTTGACAAAGTTCTGATTGGGTAAAGTTTTGACTCAGGTGTTACAATATTCGGCTAAAGGTTCCAAACAAATACGTTGTAGGTACCTCGTAGTTTGGTATATGTACAGAGAGACACGTAAGTAATTTATATTTAATTTGTATTTAATTATATATATTAGTATAGTATATATATATTCTTACTACATACACACTACATTTTTGAACGTTAACTCACGCCAAAAAACGTGCCTAATATTTATTAAATAGCTTACACTTTGCACTTACATAACTTGATGCATCCTTTAATGTTTGGTTTCGCTGGTGGGATGCCATTACGTCACTCAAGGTTACACTGGAAATTAGCGCTGTGGCACCAGTTCCTTTGAGTTTGAGGCCACAGCAATGGTGAACATAATAATATACCTGTTTTTGCACATACGTGACGCACATAGCAACATGTAAATTGAAAGACTAAAATAAAAATATGGTATTGTTTTTCCCACATTTAGTCAACAGATAATATTTTAAAAGATTTATACCCACATGTTGAAGCAAGACCACAGACTATTTTGTATGACCTATAATATAAGGCTCATTTCATGTTTTTTTTTTGTCGTTTGCTTTTTTGTGTACATGTTTTTTTAATAGGTGCGTCAAATGTTTGTGTAAAATAATAGGATTTTTTTTCTTTCTTTCTAATTAGTGGCCGATATGAAAAAGTTTATAGTCTTTAAGCTCTTTACAACGAAGCACGTGTCGTGCTGGGTGCTCAACGTTGTATAGAAGAAACGTACTTAAGAAATGAACATGTAATCCATAAAATATCTTGTATAATTCCGCATTTTCCTTAAATCTATGTGCAAAATTGTAGATCGACATGTAGATACTCTTTAAAACACACTGAATATTACACAAACAATTAACTGGATACAATAAACCGTTGCAGTCTGCGATCTCTTGCAGACAAACTGCGGGTGGACTTCACTACATATGTTATGGACAGTAGTTAGAGGCTCCGACTTCCTGACAATAGCCGACTGACTTTTTCGATCTAATACTTACACTCCCATATATTATCCGTACTACCAATATTCTTTTCCTTCTTCCCTTCTTGCCCACCTTTCCGTTACATAATACTTCCAATTGGCCCATCTTTAATTCCCAAATTACCTGGTTGGCGACATAAGGCTTACGTTCGACCAGGTTGCACTGGCCGTGGTCAACGACTGACTCTGGCCTGTGACTACGGCCAGTACAAGTTGGTAGAAGTCAGGTCAGGCAATTCAGAGGTATGTAATACCTAATTAGCGTATAAATACATAATTTTTCTTAGTTACACATAAAATCCATCCCATCAATTTCGTCTCACCATATTATGGAGGAGATGGTTTACAATGACATACCTCACCATATTAAAAACTTACGAATATTTTAAAACATCAATATATACTGCATTACATATTATGTATAGTTGAAAATAATGAAGTTATTCACCGTACGCTCTTGAACAAGGCCCTAGCAAAATTGCTTTATTGTTCAGACACCTAGAAAATATTAAATCGCTCAGCCATTTGGTTATTGACTGCATGATACGTGCCTTATGTGTTCTGTATTCATTTACTTAATAGAACCACACGAATCAATATAGACTAACTAATATGCATTGCATCTAAATTGAGTAATAAAATGTAATATCGCTGTGAAATGTTAATTTGCTGCGGTTATATGAAAATTGTACTCTGTACATGTTTATTGGTTAGGATTGTGTCATGTTGGCAATTTTCGACGCTGTACTGTACACTGTCTGTACACTGAAAATGAATGAAATGTGGTACGTGTTGCCATTGTTTTAAATTAACTATTTGGGCAACCACTCATATGAAAATTACGTACGGCATGTATGGGCCGGCTCGACCGGAGTAATACCACGGCCTCACAGAAAACCGGCAGCAATGCTCCAACCTTAAAGGGCGGCAACGCACTTGTGACTCTTGAGTTGCAGGTGCCCATGGGCGGCGGTAGTCATTTACCATCAGGTGATCCGTCTGCTCGTTTGCCCTCTATACCATAAAAAAAAACAACTGCAAGGGAACATCGCAGATTACTACGATTTAGAAGAATTTGCTTCAAGAATCTCATTGTTGAAGTGGTGAAGCAGAACAGATTTCGCTAAATGCTACCGACTGGTAGAAGAGTGTTAAAGTTTCTCGAAGTACGAATGGTCATAATCATATGTCTCTTTACAATTTTTAATGGCCTAAACTGCAATAATTTTTAAATCGCACATAAGTTGCTCGGCACAACCGTCATCAAGTCTCTCAGGTGGAAGTTTATTTATCTATCCGTACAGATTCGAGGTTTCTTATGCCATACTCAATTCCTACGAACAATGCCCTTACTCTCTTACTATACTGTACTAGCCAAGCTGTGACCACGGCCAGGGTAACTTGGTCAACATTTCAGGACGTTAAAAGGAATGTACACACAAAAACCATTAGGTATGTGAAGTCTCATCGTGTACAACAATTGCAAGATTGAAAAATAAATTCAGTATTTATAAACACGACCCGTAATGTACTAATGTGGCAGTACCTTTACCCCGTAGAGAGTGTCTCTCGTGTGATGTACTTATTCGAGTAATGGCGAAACAAGTCGGAACTATCGAGCCCCGTGAGTTATAGAGCCGGAGTGCCCCCGTGGTGCTGAGTGCAGTCGACCGAAGTTTGACGCTTGACATGCCGGAGTGGAACCTAATGGCTTTCAAAACGCTATTGATTTTGAGTAATCAGTAGGTACAACAGAGATTGTAAAACACTGCTATGCTGTGGTGATGGCTACTTTAAAGACGTTAGTGGTGCCCAGTTAATATATATATGGTGTCATAACATGGTAGGATACACATATATAATTGCTATAGGTATACATGTCATTTGCATTGTTGTCATAAGATTATATTACATTTCGACGGCAGCAAAGAACAAAAAGACAACTGCATTTTTGCGAATTTCACTTTTTTGCATAATTGAATTCAAAATTGTTAACTAGTGATATTTTTTTTTCTTAAAAAATCTCATTTTTTTACTTGTATTTTGTCGCGTATATAAAGACAACTACACCTATTTTTACGAAGTAACGAAGTACACATGAATAACCACAATTGTGTCTGTGCGTCGTACAATTCGGCGCGTCGCGCCGTATAAACAAAGATATCAGTTACATGACCGTTTTTACACGGGCGGTTACTGCAGAAAGCCGAAACCGAATCCTTAACTTATTTTGGGGCTTAGGCAACCACACAAAACGATGGCAATTTAGAGGAAAAAACGTTTTACTAAAAGGTGAATCACTACTGATTAATTATCATCATTACATAGAAATTATTCTATCCAATATTTTTAACTTATTGATTTAAATGAGGGTACTGTTGTTAAAGTGTGCAAGACCATGTTCAAAAATACTTTACCGAACCAATTATTTTAACGTGGAATAGGTAAATATACACACACACACACACACACACTCAAACACACACACACACATATATGCATGCAAGCATATTATGTTATTTAAAGGTTTTTTTTTTTTTTGTAACTAACTTATAGGTACTTTTAATTTTATATTCTTTTATTGAACTTCTTTGATATAAAAAATATTTATGTCAATACATTGGGGGGAAGACACTGACATCTGCAACACAGTCTTTACTAGCGCAGGTGTCAGAGAATCCTACTATAAATTGTACCACATTATGTCAATAAACATTATTATTATTATTATTATATAGGAGTATGCGAAAGTGATAAAAGGGGTGTACATTCCAACAAAAAGCTGGTTTAAAATTGATCATGTTAAATCATTTTGCCCCGTTCACATTATACTCGAAAATATTTGAACAAGATGTACCTTGATTATGTTTAAAATGTACCAGGAATGGCAGCTGAAAATCATATCCATGACAAAGTAAGCACACTTAGACAACATCGGGACGTAGTCAACTCACATTTAAATATAGGATTATTAAAATTTATTCTTAAAAATAATGCATGCGATAGCTGTACTGCTGATACAAATAAACCTAATACTGATGAATCGCATATTCATTTTTTTAATCATATAAAAAATTCAAATATCTAAAGTCTGAAGATAAGGAGCGTAGAATGTGAGCCGACAGAAGTATCAGTCGTAAGTTTTGATTTTCGAAAAATGCTTTCAAATGCGCATGGTGAATCTAGTTCTTTTTACAATAAGCCCAAGTTATCAGTTTCATAATATTGGACATGGGATAAAAAAGCACTATGGTATATGTAGGATAAAACGATTGTAAAACAAGGATCCAATGAAGTGGTTAGGTGTTTGTACAATTATGTAACAAAAGGTGCAGAAAAGAGTATCAAATACATTCGTTTATGGTCAGAATCGCTACTGCTCTGTTTTTTAATGTACTTATATGTCATATATTGCCATAGGTTCTTTAAAGGGGCACTAAGAAAAGGGGCACTAACTAAAGATCTGTCTGTTATTAGTTACAAATATGAAGAATTTAATTCCTTCAAGATCGATTCTTATGAAAATTTAGAGCATACGTACAATAATAGATAATACAATATGCGATGAAGAAGAAGACTGTATTTACATAATATTCTAAACTAAGTCGATAGTTATTACCTAAAATAGAATGTTTATTATTATTAAGATAGTGATATTTAAGTAATTGTTTGTAATAATATTGTTAAAATAAGATTGTTGAATAAGCACTTGGGTAATTTTTATAATTATGTTGATGGTAATAATTTGATAGTTATAAATATTATGTTATAACTTTGTTTATTGTTATAAAAATAAGCTTAGTTAAAATTGCCTATCGTAATACTGGTTCAACTTTTTTTATGATTGTAAATTTGATTGTGATAACTTAAGCTTTACTCAACACGTGTATTAACACGGGTTAATGACGGGTCCTGTGATACTTTGCTTTGCTTTTGTGTAATTAGCTTGTATAAGATTTGATTTTTTAATACAGTAACTCCTTAGAAACGTTATTTTCTCTACAAATGTTGCATTTTTGTTACTTGGTAATATGACTACGATGTTTAAAAAGAATCACATAACTTAATTATTGTCTTGAACTCCTCAAGCGTATCATATTCATAGTATATTATCTGCAATATCAATATCGGAACCTTTAGATTTACGTAGTAATTTGAGAGAACTACAGTATTTTGGTGTCAATCACAGTTACCCTTTACTTATGGTTTTAGTCAGGTATATATTATAAAAAATAATAGTAATATCTCCTTTTATTAGTAAAATTATTTGGGAATCAGTAATTAAAAAGTCCTACGTAAAAGCGAACATATGGCAGTTGACTCGGTTAGTTATATTTTTTGTGCGAAGTAGATAAAGACATATGCCGTATTTCGAAAAAAATAATTATATCCGTTAATGGACCTTCACTATTTTTTTTGCAATGCCATAATAATTAACTACTGCAAATTTGAAGAAGCTATTAAGCTTCATTCTTGTAAAAGTTATTACATTTTCGCGTTAAAAACGCTCTCCTGGAAACTACTGATTTTGTAGATAGCCGGTTGTTCTTTGCGGCCGTCGATTTATTCATACTGGTAAATAGGCTTAAGAAATATGCCTCCAAACATTAAGTGTACAATATTATTATTCTCTACTTACGCCCTTGTCATTTTATAGCGAGTGATTGTGAAATACTAGTACTTATATATATAAAACCATATCGTTATAAATTATTGAACAATTATGTTGAAACTCTGTTTAAGTTATGTTTAATTTACAGGTAAAATCTTAATTACAATATCATGTAATAAAGATAATAGTACAATAAATTTATTATTGTTATAATTCCACTTCTTATGTAAATAGTGATGATTTCCGCTAGCAAATGCAACATGGCGGCAATTAGGAAGACATTCGGACTTGGGAATTGAAAGTGATAACATGCCTACGAAAATCAAGGCTACGTTTACGTAAAATATACCTAGTTTAATATATGAATAAATTGTGAAACATACACTACATATCGTGTTTGGACTTCGAAGTGATTCGATCACAATGGGTATATCAGATCAGTAGAAATTAAAAGTTTTTTTTTTGTCGGCCGCCCGCTTTGGTGTTATTCGGTTTATTATATTACAAGGCCATACAATTAAATATGTATTCAAATATAGCGTGGAGGGGTCTGGTTGATTGTCAAGAATGTCAAGCCTGGTTTTGCAAACTCTAATACCTTCCGATAAGAAGGGCCGTAAGTTTTTCATACAACATTAAATATAAGTAATTGTGATTTGATATCCAAAGTAGATGTAGAAGTACGATTTTTTCAAAGAAGATATTCACACAATAGGTTTTCAAACTGGGCAACGCGAGAATTTCACCGGTGGTGAAAGACTACTAGAGAAACGAATGTAAATATAAAACTATGTTTCTTGTGTCAAAAATTTTATTTCATTAGTTGTTATACTCACTTACCATAATGCAATATACCACAATATGTAATTTATGGTAAACATGGTTAAATTTTTTTTCAAAATTTGTTTAAAAAAATTTTAAATCACAGACAAGGAGAATTCTATACGAGTAGGCAGGTAGTATGAAATTAGGTGCTCTGTAATTTTAAATACTTCCACAGACCTCAAAGTAGAATTAATTTATAAAGTAGCGAAATAATCGCCGTGGCGTTAATAGAAGCTTTAAAGAGTAATTAAAAGGGCCACAATAATCCCTTTAACAGTAGCAATATAGTAAAACAAGCCTAAATTGCTTCTAATATACATAACAAAGAGAGGTGGAGGGATGCTGTAACCGTGTGAAATCTCACTAATCTGCATACATTCGCCCTTCGTGCATTATTAACTTGGGAACACTACACGCACAACACCTCCAATTATAACATACCTTAGAAGGTATTATAATTTGTCGGCGCTTTGTCGTCCCGTCCTTGCAAGATACAGTTACAAACACGGATAAAAATGATTTAACTTATTCAGTGTAACCAAATGCTCTTATAAATAACAATATGGTGATATACACTATCACCAAAAAAATTAAATCTAAGCTGAAATATTGTCATGTAACCGGTGAAGTTTTTTTTACACTTTCAGACCATTTATTTTCCGTTCGGTTACAGTAGTGTGAAATCTTATGTTACACCGTGACTAAACGTAGCTCAGAAGCAAACTTTTATCAGTTAGGTATACCGAGGGGGCCCATAGTTTCTAGGAAGCAGCACTGACTGACTGACTACAGCAAGAGTCTCCCAATTGGTCCGACGAATCGAGATGTTAGGTCGTCACAGTTGTTTTATGACGATTTTCTGGAAAACAACTCTCGGGCAACAGTGACGGTGTGGATTCGGTAGAAAAACTTCCAGGTGGAACCTTTTCACTCGTGCATACGCTAAGAGTCGCCGTGGGTGTATGATACGAGATTTTTGTTCTTCACCCGAAGCATAGTCTCCCGTGAATTGGGTGTATGGACATCGCCCAGTTGCCGCCCGCTAGCCAGTGCTGGGTGGATCATTGGAGGCAAAACGTCGCCGTACCGACGGTCAACTCATAAACGGTGCTGTGAGACACACCGTGTGGTTTTAGTTGGTTTAAGCCTGATATACGGCCTCACCAATAGCTCGGTGAGGTGAGCCTCCACACGAAAAACAAATGAGTAATGTTACCACGGCCAAATTATGTCGTTATTTCACGTGTAAGAAACCAAAACAACCTTTTTTTTGTACGCTCCAGGTTGTTTCACCGCCAATACAGTATCAGAAATACTACCTGGAGAAAGAGGTACTATGCAATAAGCGACAAATTGCTGTTTTCCGAAAAAAACGCGAACAAAGTCGCGGGGACAGCTAGTTATATATATATATCACTTTACTCTGTCCATTGTTTGGTATATGTTCTTAGTAGGTTATAAATATTACAGGTGATAATTTATCGCTATCTTAATTTCAGAAACCAAAATTTCAAGTAAAAAAATAGGCATATAGGCAATCGATATTTAGATAGAATTGAATACAATTCCCACCCAGGACGTGTAATTGCGTGATGAGCACGATCATTTATTCTGTATCTGAGTATAATTTATCTATAACTAGCAACCCACCCCGGCTTCGCACGGGTAGCCGAGCATATGTTGATTTTTACCGACATCTTCACAAATCATCATATTTCAGCAATTTTACACAAAACCTTAACAAATTATATATTTAAACCTTCCTCATGAGTCACTCCGTCTATTGGTGAAAACTGCATAAAAATCCATTCAGTAGTTTTATAGTTTATTGCGAACAGACAGACAGACATAGGTACAGACGCGGCAGGGGACTTTGTTTTATAATATGTAGTGATATTTATGCATTTAGTAATACATAAGTATGTTTATGAGCAGTCTGGTTACCATAGTACAGGCCGCATCCCCTAGGGCCATACCCCACCGGGGTTTTTGGTGGGGCGGTGTGTCGGAATCGAACCGACTAAAACCACACGGTGTACCGTACTGCGCCTTAAATAGGAAGGATCCGGGAACAGCTTTTATTAAGACATCCGGAACGGTACAGGCTCTGCCTAGTTTAGGGTCAGACGGCCATTTGTGAGGTGTCTCAAGTTATTATTAGTCAGGAGAAAGATTAAAATAAAATGTAGTATTGTATATTAGACAATTGTTAGGTCGTTACTAGTGGAGTGTGTCACGTTTGGAAGGTAGAATTGTTAGCGCGTGCCCGCTCTTAGTAATTGAGTCCTACGTGTCGGTCACTGACTGTTGTTCACCTTAAGTCTCCAACTACACTCTGCGGGACTGGTTTAACGTCTTAGTTTATTACGTATTAACATACAGTTTTTGTCGTGAGCATAGACACTTATTTATACCAACGTAAACTAATCAATCCCATAATTAAGTTACAAATCTTGATTTCAGTAATTTTTCGCAAAAACAGTTTTTGTTTTCTTTAATGAATGGGTGGCTTATTTTGGAAAAATAAATCACCGAATTGAGGGTACTGATTGTCAAGGGCTATGAATCCTGTCATCAGCATTGTAAGAATGCAGTATGCTTAGCTAGTGTTCCTGAATAGATAACGTTCATAGTCCAAGTATTAATAGTACAAACAAAAATCTTAACGACTAATTGCGTAGTGAGTAGTTGGCGAAATTCACACTTATAAAGGGGAATTTGTATTGTTCAGTTTGTTGAGAAACTCCAGATGTATTTCACATCTAAATTAAACTGATCATTAGAATAAAAATTGAAAAACCAGTTTCGTGCCACCGTAAAATGTATATTGCAGACTACAAATATTATAATCTTACTTATGAATTCTGACTACAAATAATACTTTTAAATAAATAATTTGATGGAGCTACAACAAATATACGGAGAGAAGTAAAATTAAACAAACCAATGAACGGGAAAGAGTCCAAAGTCAAAATTCTCACATCATTACATTATGCATAATATTAAATTCACATCTATATAATATATATATAAAAATTAATCCCTATTTCCCTTGGTTACGGCATCACGCGTGAACGGCTAGACCGATTTCGCTAATTCTTTTTTTTGTGTTTACAAAAGAAAAACAGAAATCTTATAGGACCACTTCGTTGTTTATCTTTCTGTGTATACCCTGTTTATAGTATATAAATGCATAGAGGTATCACGTTGGAATTAACACCAAATACTTACGGTCTCTTAAAGCTGTCAAAAAATCAAACCTCTAAGTCAACTCAATCAAAAGATACGGCCATTTATTTAAGTAATTCTAATTCAACTAATTTTAACACTTTGTAGGTAAATAAAAACATATATTCTATACTTCCCACTGTCCTAGAATCACGAAACAGCTAGATTTCATAGCACAAGTAAAGGAAAAAATCCGAAAGTCATTAATTAGTTTCTTTATTACACAAAAAATAAATTGCGATTACAAAATCTTTTATTTGGTGGTTGGAAAATTGACTCTGAAGTATCAATATACTTGTATACCCTATAATTAATTATAGTATATTATAATTTTAAGACCGGCAAAGTTAAGTTTGTCTTCAATCCGACTTACAAAATATGATGTTGTACACACTAGTCTCGCACCACCAAAGCCCACACAATAATTGCTTTGAGTTTGTTTACGCGTGCTAGCTACCCCTAGATAACTGTGTTGTGCTCTCTAATATGGCAATAATATAAATAGTAATCTACAAGAAAAGTGTTAATATAAAAACATTGTACTGTGTACCTACATAAGAACTAAAAATATATTGTGTGTGAACAGTGACCAAATTTACAGATTTTTATTTAAACATTACCTGTAAGTACTATAATGTAGTTATTCGTTTCGAGGACTAATTTTGTGGGAACAAACTGTCTACATATAAGTTTGTACGGAACCTTCGGTGCGCAGTGAGTTAGTCTGTTTTCTTGTAAAAGAAAAACTGGCAGGGTCGGTTAATATTAGGTATGTATATCCAAAGCCGAAATGGGTGTTAAGGTCAAGTAAAGAAGATTTTAAATAAAAATAAAAACGTATCACCACTGTTGCTAAAAACGCAATATGTACATTAAATTACTGGAAATACTGAAAACACTTTTTTCTTCATTTATTTTAAGATCGAGTACCACGCAATTTCTTTGTCCATTAAACGGACACGCTTTAAGACGGAATTAGGAGTTGAAGTTCTTATTGTTATAATCTTTTTCATGTGTAGATTCCTATTGCGAAATACAATATAATTGTTAGCAAACAATTAGCCTGGAAATTTGTTTAGTGACATTGTCTTTTTTAACTGATTTCAAGTCAAGTAGAATGTTTTTGATACGCCAGAATATTTTTTTTATCATAGATAATACCTACGTTAAAACAAAATCGTGAAACTTTAAAATAACTTCTAAATTATTGAACATTTTCCTGTATTTGTTATATGGTAAAGAGGCAAACGAGCAGACGGGTCACCTGGATACTGTTCATGTTATCAATGGTTACAAACGTAGTTTACGAAGTAACTATTATCTAATCTGTGACGTGGTATGTAAAATAACATATCTATAGTTGACTCCTAAGACCAGTTGTGACACACCTTTCACTCTACGGCCGCCTCGTTGATAAAAAGACAATATTCTCATAGAAGGCAAAATATTCATAGTCATCCGCGTCTATTACATTATATTTACTTATGTGTATTATGACCAAATTTCGTACAATCCTATCCATAAATTACTAAGGGATATCTATTTTATCGGGCATATATTCAGATATTCATCAATAATATGTAGATGTGATCGCCTCCTATTTCATAATTGAGTCGAGACGATAGCTAATATATAATTCTGTTATGAAACATAACTAGAAATGAGATAAGAAAAAAAATAAAAGTTGGTTAAGCTAACTCATGCCTCTGAATTAAATTTAGTAGATGGAAATCATTGTCACAAATAATCGTAAAGAGGTGTTCCGTCGACGACGATCGAGCACAGAATGACAGTAGAATCATTGTCGAATACTCCTCGGCGCGCTCGCAAGCCTATATTAATACAACTTCATTCTGGTGGAAAGATGCGAACCCTTTCTTTCTTATTATTTCTTCTTTCATACCAACCTCTTTTGTTCCTTTCCCAATCCTTTAACTACTATTATCCACAGTTTTATTAAATAGAACCTTCACAATCTTCATTCGATTATAGACACACTAAGTAATTGCGCGAGTGTCGGCTGAATACAGAACAGTTTTGTCCATTCCTATTTAATACCACACTCGTATGAGTTGAGCTGGGCACATTTTTTCTTGTTTCTTTGGAAGGGTTTACGTGCCTTGCATATAGACAGGCATATTCTTTGTACTGTATTGATACAATCCAAGCAAATTGTTGGTTTCGTATGAAAGTGATTTGGTATAGTTTACAACGTCCTCTGTCTCGGATATTATAGTTATAGTATCAGATATTTGGGGTTTATTTTTGTCTTTTTAATTAAAATAGGACACAGAATGAAAATCTAATGTGGAGGCTTGCTACTTGCTACTTGCTACTTGCTTGCTTCTTTCTACTCTTGTTCAGAATATTACAAGGCGATTGTCAAAACTTTAAATATCAATAGATTTCGGCAAACGCCAACGACCTGCTGTCTACTATTTAGTAAAAGTTTAGATTTTAGAGTTTATATCAAATATCAATATATGAAAGTAATTAATGACACACCATACAAAACGAGTAGGCTTAATATTATCAGTTTAATGTTGATGACATTTTTTTGCAGATGCGGTTACTTCAACGATTCAGCAGATTTTTTTTATCATAGCTAAATTAGCAAAACAAGCACACAGTCGGTCTGATAAAGAGCGGTTATCAGTGCTAAAACCTTACAGTATAGGTATTGTCACCCATGTGTTGATTCAACCTCTTAGCGCTCTTGGCAACCATTTTTACAATCAGAATACAACATTACTAATGTCGGATAAGTGCGGTCTTGAGCAGAGCAGCAGAATGTGTATTCTATCCTAGCACTCCTAGTGCACCCTTCTGTTAGCATATGTATGTTCATACTAATATCAAGTTATCGTTTCAGGGATCTTTCATATCACAAATGATCACGTGTTATAAACATTTATTATCACTCTTCAACTCATGGGTTCATTGGGGTGGAATCACGTCACACACGCCGAAATCGTTTGGAGTAAAAAGGTATTAAAAAGACCCTCCGTTACACTAAAAAGTATATTATCGACGAGATGAGTTCGCAAGGGGAGGTTCAAATGAAACACGATCGTATTCCCCCTATCTACACCGAAATAAAATTGTCGAAACGTAGCAAAAGCAATAAATTGTGAGCAAGTCGATGACCGCAGTCCCTCGGCGGAGTGCCATACAATGATTACAACTGGGAGGTCCATATATTTAAAGCGATTGCCATCACTCTCTAAGCCCAGCTGTAATTTTCCGGGTGCGCACCACTTTTGCCGAGTCATGCAAAAATTTTAATTTCCTTTCTCGTACGTACAGTTGTACTCCCTACAGCATGCGTGTTGTATGTGCCTACAGTAGAGGTACTAAGGATCTCTATAGAATTAACTTGTTATAGTCAGGGATGGGTATTTGTAACTATACAAAGTAGAAGATATATTAAAGTTCAAGCTCATAGTACCAACGTGAGTTCTACTTATGTCATTAGAGCCGCCACTAAACCTTCACTTACATGGTTGAGATCTAATTGTTGGAAGTGAAATAAAAGTATTTTTATTCTATTACTAGTTTCTTTACTATTGGCATTATAATTTACTATTTTACCTATATTCTTAAAGTACATACCTATATTCTTAACAAACATAAATAGATAACTTTTATGTATAATTTTTGCCTTACAAATACCTGCCATAAAAATTTTGTTATTCCTTATAGAGGTGATTCGGTAAAAAAATTGGTTTAGAGAAAACCAAACTAGTGTATATATTTTAGAAAAGTTGAGAAGGGTGATGTTACTAGTTCGAAAAGTTTGGGTCTGACGGGCGAACCCTGACTTTTGTTTTGGTAAAGGACAATTTTTGCATTCTTACTGTTATGTAAAGATAAGAAAGAAAAAGGATAGTAAAGGCGTATGGAATATATATATATATACATATAAAATATAATATGTTTGACAATGATTAGATGATAAGATGATAGGTATTATGGATTAAAAAAACTGTCATGTTTATGGAACACATCAACTTTTACAGTATTTATTTATTCAATAATTAACATTTTAACCATGCAACTACCACTCATGCCTTTGCATCACTAAAGCTTGATTGAAAAAAAATTACATTAAGTCTGCCTTACGCAATTTATTTGCGGAAAGTGTATAAAATAAATAAAAACTGTATATTGATTCTTTTTTTTATGCACAAGTTACCAGTAAATCGCGGTTAACGTTATTTACTACACTACCAAGCGATAAAATCGATAATTTAAACTGGTAACTGATGGTAGACGCTCTCGTGAGAGCTAAGCGTAATACCTATAAATCACCTTTTCAACTTTTCATTTCCATCGATCGCTTCGCCAGCACCCTATAACATGAAAAATAACACCGCACTTCAATAAAAATATTTCACGTGCAAAAACACGAATTGTTTATTTGAACGATTCTCTTTGTCTTATAGAAACATGTTTGTTGTATCGATAAAAGATTTTGTTCACAAACAATTCTATTTGGAATGCAAATATTTGATAAAAAGTCACGTGAACTTGGGATTGATTGACTACGCCCGCGGAGGTTTGCTCGCGTTTTACCTGCGCACACAACCGAGTAAATATAATATATAAACAAAACTTTTTACCATTCCAAAATTTGTTCTTTTCGTACAGAATTATACGAAAGCTCTGTATAGAACATTTTGTTTCTTTATTCAAGATTATAGAAGTACTGTCAAATTTCTTTCTTTTAGTGAAGTTTATTTTTTAGAGATTAATATATCGTGTTATAAATTTAAATTTGACACTTCTACTTTCTGGCAGATAGGAACTTATTTATATAAACAACAAAGTGATATGATAAGGGTTCTGTCTTCCCTTCTGAATCACAGAATCTTAAAAAGGTTAAGCATAACGGGATATCTTTGGTTTATACGTTAGATCTTAAGCCACTGATCACTATCACCACCATTATAATATCCAGGTCCCTTACCTTCCATATGTGACAGCTTTCTGCTTCAGTAAGACTGTCTGGGTTTCGACAAGCTCATAGTACAACCACCACTCTCCTTGATATAACGCGTGCCTTCGAGACTACAAATATACTTTCAGTTTAGCCAAGTTTAGCCAGAAGAAGAGAAATATTTATAGTCTACTGTGGGTGTGATTCAGCAAGTGAAATGGTTTCATAGTTATTTCTCCGATAGACCTCAATTTGTCCAACTGGATAATATCAGGGATGGTAACAAGGCCAACTCCGCTGTCCGCTGGCCGGTCAGCTGTTAGGTGACCCAAGGTGTTCCTCAGGGATCAGTTTTCTGCCCTCTCCTCTTCATATTGCACAGTGCCGGCCGATGTCATCAACCATGTCCACAACACTAAGTATCATAATTATGTATGCTGATGATCTTCAACTAAACATAGTGACTGTCCTGTTGGCCTAGTGGTTAGTGACCCTGACTGCTATGCTATAGGTCGCGGGTTCGATTCCCACCCGAGTCTGGGTGTTCTTTGTGTCCAACACAGGATTAATTCCTAATGCGCGAGTTGTCTTAAAAACAAAAATATCCTTTCATTCAAATTATTGTTATGATGCTGTAAATAGAACAAATTTAGATTTAGAGAGTATTTTAGGCTGGACAAGAAAGAATTCTTTAGTATGTAACCCCACAAAATCAAAATTTTTAATATTAGGTACTAAAGAATGCATTACAATGATACAAAAACAAAATCCGGTATTAATGGTTGATGGATGTCCTATAGAGCAGGTCAGTGAGGCTCGCAAGTTGGGTTTAGTTATGAATGGGGATGCATTTTAAGACGCATGTTCTTGAAGCTGTCAAAAACGGTTTTTACCGTCTCAAACTGCTGTGCCAAATTCGCCATCATTTACAAATTTGCGTATACTACTATGCTGGGACTCTTATATTATCAAAACTGAATTATGCTGAAACTGTATTTGCTGCATGTATGTTGCAAAGAACTCAGAATTTAATTCAGCGGGTACAGACTGTGCGCTCGATTCTGCTATAACATCTCACCTCGTACACATGTCACCCCATTTTTAAACGGAGGGAATCTCATGAATGTGATTACTCGTAGGCAACCTACATCTCCACCTGGCAACCTTACTTTTTGGCGTTATTGTATACAAATACCTGTATAAAAGGTTAAAAAAAGGGCCCCTTTACATGTTTTGGTAACATCGAGGTACAGGACGACCCCTTTTAGAGGCAGATTCAGGTACGCTGCTACTAGTTGTTGGAATTATCTGCCACCGACTCTGCGTAACCTGAAAACATTACGTACATTCCCCTTTACTAATTCAACAAAAATTATCACCTCAATTATTATGCGCGGCAACTTTACTTATGGTACCCAAATTATCGAAAGACATAGCTTTTTTTTATGGTATAGGGGGCAAACGAGCAGACGGGTCACTTAATGGTAATGACTACCGCCGCCAGTGGGTACCTGCAACTCAACAGTCACAAGTACGTTGCCGCTCTTTAGAGAGTAGGGGAAGGGGGAGGGGTGAGGG
Organism: Callimorpha dominula; assembly: GCA_949752705.1. Classification (NCBI taxonomy): domain Eukaryota; kingdom Metazoa; phylum Arthropoda; class Insecta; order Lepidoptera; family Erebidae; genus Callimorpha; species Callimorpha dominula. Next base: position 19,583,032 of record OX457009.1, on the reverse strand, counting down.
GTGGAGGGAAGGATGGAAAAGGGGAAGGGGGGATGGAAGGGTTAGGTTACCCTCCGTAACCTCACTCACTCGGTGTAAAGCAACGAAGCATTGCTTCACTGCCGGCTTTCTGTTAGGCCGTGGTATCACTCCGGTCGAGCCGGCCCATACGTGACGAATCATGGCTCTCCCACGATAAAATAAACAAGACAGACAGATAAATACTAACATTGTTACACAATACGATACAATGTCAACAATGTTTTGTTTAAAGTGTGTAAAATAAAAGTATTTATGTAAAGTAAAATGATTCTTTATATAACACTAATTGCAACCGGCATGCGTTAAAATGCCATTTTTTTTCTTTTTTATTAAAAAGGTTTTTGGGTCTGGAACCTTCGTGAGCGTTCCCAGAACACCCTACCAGTTTTATCAGACTCTGATCAATAGTTTCGGAATGCATAGAAGATGAACATAAGTGGTGTAACAAATATTCCCATTCGCGAATGTTCACATAATTGTTGACATTCGCGTTCATATTCGTATTCGCAAAAAAGATGCTAATGTTTACCGAATGTGTTTGACAAATGAAAAAAAAAAAAATTATTTGTGGTAATTCATCTGCTAACGTTTATATTTTTTTAGTTATACTAGCATAAATAATGATGGAACGGTCTTGAGTAGGTTTACTAAATTAAAAACACTTTCTCTTTTGTTCTTGTTACTTTAATTAAAATATTAACGAAACTAAAAAAAACATTATAATACATAATAATATATATGTATAGGAAAGGACTTGAAAGACCTAATCAAATACCTAATAATATCTAAAAGTCTAATTACATATACAGTTAGAGGTACAATTAACCGGCCACTTATTACATATTGATTCCTTCAAAACTCCTTTATAATTTAATTGTTTTTGATACAATACTCAATTAAGTGAACACTACGAAAATAATCAAACAGGAGTCAGATATAAAATGGTTTATTTAAAAATATGCAAAAAATGTGAAATTAGAGTACCTTAATACTAAAAACAACAATTACTAAAACATTGATTTAGAAGTAAATATGCATTTTAATGACGGAGACTTAACACTAACATTAGAAGTTTGTAGAATAAGCTATAATTCAGAGACATACCTACTGTTAGTACTACAAAAATAACTTAATAAAAAAAAAAAAAAATATTACACGGTCGAGTTGAGAACCTCCTTTTTTTTCGTCGGTTAAAAAAGAAGAAAAATATGACATTTTGCTCAATACTATACAATTATAGCAACAGATCAGAATATCGACATTTGATGACATGTACCTGCTTGCCACTGCTATGTTAATCAAATATCTTTCATGAGAACTTTCTTTTTATATTATTATAACATAACTTTCTTTATTTAGAAATAAGATCAACTAAAAAGTGAGTCAATTAAACATTAACTAATTCAGAACAAGTGAATGAGCACGAAATGTACAAGTGACACGAATTCTATTATAACTGAACAAACAACATTTACCTCTGGAGAATAATCATGAATATCCCTCAGCCTGGCGATTATCACGTCTTTTCGTCTAATTGAATTAATTAAACAATGATAGAGGCAACAGCCCAAAGAAATATAAAATAAAGTCAGTAACACCCTAAAGACCTCTCATATTTGATTTGGAAGTTCTTCGTTTTAGTTGCCTTTGATCCTTTCATATAACACGAAATCTGTCGCACCACATTTCGTACTAACTTCTTACCGCCTGACACCGACGTGACAGGGCGCCTTAGGCCTTGATAAAGCCATATAGGCCCACGATTTCCGAAATACACACTTGAGTAAAAGCACATATCTTTCTTAAACTCTATCCAGTTACAAGGTTGAAAAGGTGGCCTAATTTGTATAAATGATATGAATTTATTTGACTTTTAATTAGCTGATCCAAGTAAAAATAATGAATTTTCAGACGATAATTCAATAGCAGTATTTAATTTAAGACATTCGCCTGATCGTTGCATCCAGTCCTCAATATGGTAAGACCTTAAGTACGTTGGTTATAGGACGAGCTATGGGACCAAGTAATAACAAGTTTTATGGCGTTGGTCGAGCTTAATAGAGGTGACCCGTGAAGGCGTTATGTGATAAAGTGGAGGGCGGCTTCATTCCACGTATATTAGTGTATAAAGTGTGATTGTCTATTTAGTGAAGAACGACAGCGTATTCGTTATAAAACTATTGAGTGTACCAAAATCAATCAATCAAATTACAAACTTGCACAAAAGAGTAATTTGTTTAAAAAAAAAATTGAAAAATATTATCCCAGAATCCGCGTTGGGCAAATATTTCTGCGATGATAGCCAGCGGTTTACTTATTGGACTGTCAAGACAGTTGCCTTTTAAATGGAAAAGACGGTACCATTAAAATTACTAGGATTCTTTGCTGGGATGCTTAATATACCCCTAAGTTTCTGGCTAGGAATTTGTAGTATATGTCAGGAATATAGATGAAATAAATTCAAATTATTGAGGTTTACTTCTAAGCGTATTTACACACGTTAATGTTCTTGTGTAAACTCGTGTAGTACAAGTTGGTTCTACTTATATGTTATACTACACTACTAAGTATACTATCAAGACCAGACATGTCCTGGCATTGCAGAGCTAGTTCCACTTCATGGGGAGGTACAGCAAACCTGCTCGTCAGCTTAAATGATGTCTCAGTGAGATGGATATATATTATGTACTTTGCCAGACAGGTTTCATATTTAACGGTCTATTCCATTTTAGTAATCTTCTTAGGGCCCGTATCTAAAAAAAAAAAACGGAACCTTGTAGTATCATTTCCATGTTTGTATGTATAATATGTATCTACGGGAACGTTTTTCTCAAGACTATGTTGGTAGAAGTTTCAAATTGAAATTAGTATCAAGTTTTTATTGTTCAATCTCCCACGGGTCATCACCTCACCGGAGCTAACGGTGAAGTGGTATGTCGGAATCGAATCGACTAAAGCCACACGGTGTTTCGTCACAGGTGGGTTTCTTGCAAGCGACCCGGGTATATTTTAAGAAGGAAGCCTCTGCGATGGCAAATTAAAACCTATAGGTTATTCATATTCAATGTTGGCCAGACCAACATTGAATATGAATAACCTATAGGGAATATAATTATGGGGAAATCTCCATTTTTATTGTAATTACACATATAATTTATTTTTTTGAGAATAAAGCTTACATTTGTTGTTGGAGAATTATTTACGACATAAGTTAAGTTGAAGTAAAGCCTTTATATTCCACTTATACTTGGCCGGGATTTTTGTTTCTCTCCTACTTATAAAAAAAATAACTATATAAGTGGTAACGGAGTATTTATATACATAATAACCGAGACTAGTGTGATATACAGTTAGCATTGATTCCAAGTTAACGCTGAAGAATAATGTTATTATGATGTTAAACGCAAGACACTTATCTCATTCTACAGTGTTATTGTTAATGGTCCAGACTGTATCGACTGTTATTTTAGGGTCCATTCCAATTCATTTGGTCAGTTTAATTAACACCCAAGAAAACATTATTATTATTATTACAACTTTAAATAAGAGATAAAGACAAGGTTTCCACCTTCATCCAAGTGGCTTCTTCGTAAAAAGATGGTTTGCCATCATCTCTTGTAGCTCCTGTCTACAATATCTTGTGGGTTTCGTAACGATGTTGCTTGGCTTGAGGTGGCAATGGTCTGGGGTTTCACTCACTGTTGGCTTTTTTACACTAACGGGGTGCTTACTTACTAAAACTGGCCCCACCACAACTCTTACCAATGTACTTATTCCAGCACGGCTGTAAACAAAATTTACTTTATTGTCTACTCACACCAAAACCAACTGGTTTATTTAATTCAAACGAGACACCGGTAATTTCACAATCTTTTTTCATTGTTTTCCTAAGCCACCACTAACATTTTTTTTCTTCAATAGTATCTTTAAATTTGATTATAATAAATGTCCAAACGGTCAACAATCGGAGCCGCAGTCACTGATGTGTCGGCAAACAGTTCACGCCAGGCTGGGACCCGTCCTGAAGCGATAATTTTAATGGGGAATGCCTCCACACGGCTAATTTCATTGCGTTTTTCGTCTTTCTCGCTTATTTAAAAAATGAAAAAAAAAACTATTTTTTAACACCTAATCCTTATATAAAATCGTCGGATAAACAGCTTTTGTATTCTAAAAGCAATGCTTTTCGAGATATTTAATGACAACCGAAAAGAAACGATTTTTAAGTTATTTTGCAATAAGAAACAACATTTTGCAATAAGACACTATGATGATACTACATATTATAAAACAAAGTCCCCCAATAAAATCTTTTACTAAGCTTTCATTTTCTTAAATGCATAAGGTCGCCTCTCGGTGAGCATTAGGTTGCCCATCGTGCAGAGGAGCTATTAAGTATGTTAAAAGTTTTCCCAGAGCTTGTACAACATTAGGCTCGGATCTCTGCTGCTGGCCTGAAACTTTGCACTCAAATATTATAACTATTTTCCAAGTATTCCATAAGCGGGGCTTGGAATTTTTAATATGATTATTATCACTGTTCTTCAAGGGTTAAAACGGTTGCATGATACACGCGTTTACTTAATGTTATTACTTCAGGCTGCTTTTGTTGGGGTGCGTTTTAATAAAAATTCCTGAAGAACTGGTTTTTAGTTTTTAATAAATTTATCTCTATAGGCTCTTTAAGCACACGGCTTACCTTGATGTCTTACTAAACTTGGCAATATATTTAAATAACAATTCAATTTTTTCAATTCATATTGTACTTTGTTTAATGGCAGTGACAATGCAAACCTCCATCAGATAATTACCTAACTCAATCATCTTCGATTATTCATTCTAATGGATGCAAATATCACAGTAATTACAGGTTTTGGTAATATTTATACCTTAAAATACAATAAGCAAAAATAATTATATGAAGTAGGGAGAAACTCTTTGAACCATTTAACACTAATACTTTTAATTTGTTACCCACTTTGCGATAGTTAATTTTGAAATATCTTTTTAAGTTTAAGTTTACCTTGAATATTTAAGGTAAACTACTACTTTTATATGTAAGTGCAAATAATAATAATAACATGAGGCACCTCACACACGACCGTCTCACCGGAAACTAGGCAGAGCCCGTTCTATGGTAACCAGATGGCTGATAAACTTATTTATTACTAAATACATAGATATGAACATGTTGGCAAAAGCGATAAAAAGGAGCAGAGTTGACTATCGAGACACAGCACGTGTTCGCCGCACTAGGTGGCGCGAGTGTAGCGCGGCCACGTGTTCACGAAACGTCGACGCCGGCGCATGCCGAGTGCGACGTCAGTTCTCGTTCGACACGCAACCGGTGCACACGCATTTCTCAGATCATTGCCTCAGAATTAATTGTGATATTTTGTTTGATTTTTTATAGTTAGGTAACATTCCGTTTAAGTATGAATACCGGACCAGTACATAAGCTGATTTATTGTATATAAAAAACGTACGTGTCGTAAGTGGTTTCACGGCGAGGCTGTTCTAACATCGGCGGACAGCGGCCCTCTGTGGCTCGCCTGTAATTCTTCGCATCACTCATCTGCGCTCATATTTGACGTCAATACATTGTTGTCATGTTTCAAGTTTTTTCACTTTGCGCTTTATTTATTGCAAATTAGCTACAGTTGTTCCATATAAAAGAAAGAGACAATGTCGCTTAATAATGCCTTTACATAATGGTACTAGCTATTTTTACCGTTGATATTATACACAGATATTGCGAAAAAAATTAAGCAAGAAAAGTGTTAAGAATCTCCTTTTCCTTGAAGTCGGTTAAAATGTTATTATTGAGTTGAAATATAAGCCGTTAAGACATAGATACATCCATAAATACATGAATATTCAAATATATATGTCGAATATAATTACGAGGGGTTATTAAAAAAAAGGCAGACCCGCTGACCCTGTTTGGGCCATCGGATTTGCTTACATTATCATAGGATTGATACCTCTATAATTGTTATACGATGCATATATAAGCTAGTAAAATATTTACAGAAATAGGTTTAGCAATAAAAAGCAAGTAAACTAAACATTAGAACATCTATTTATTTAAAATCAATTTAAAATTATTTAATTAACATAGTTTACTCACAATGTTGCTCGTTCCGATGTCGCCAATAAAGGGAGTCTCTCGACTCAAATCACTGGCTTTTATAATGTAATTCCCGCCATTTCGAAGTTTACGTCACATTAACACGTGGCTAGAGTTGTATTACAAAATTACTATTTGACGTTATAATGTTTGATAATTTAGCTAATTAAATCAAGAATGATTTAGCACATAAAGTCCAAAGGTTTATTTAAAGGTTATTTTGAATTTATTAAAAAGGCTTTTACATTCCTAATAATAACACTTCCGGAACAATCAAATATTAGTTACTTATAATCTTTTAGAAACTGTTTAAGAACTACTAAGTACGTAAATTATGTTTAGTAATATTGAGGTAATAATGTTAGGAAGTGATTTTATAATAAATACCCACGCAATTAAATACTTACATAGTTCTATGTAATGTCATAGTTGAACTCGAATTACAATTGTTTATTAAATCTAGAATTGTTTCTTATTGAATTAATCAGCTTTCAGTAATCATTTAGAATACTATGTATGAACTTATACAATCATCTAATTGTTGATGCGGCGACATATATTATAAATACAAAACTGCTTATGTATTTCTACTGTTCTGATGACTCTGCCAATTCACGGAAGAGTAGAGCATGAACCTTTACTTTAAACGATAGGCGCCTAGGTGCCACCCTGATTTCCTGCGTTAGTGCGTTCCAGAGGAGGACAGACTGAATAATGAGAGTAGAACTGACACATGTTGAAGAATGACTAGGACATAATAAAGATTTCGCTCTTCAAATAAAGATTATTTGAAGAGTGGAGATTTCTAACTTTTAAACTTTCGCGTTCCATGATATAATTATGTATTTTGGAGATTTCGGCTACGATTGGAGATTTCGGCTACGATTGGAGCAGAGATACTAGATAATAGAAAATACTATTACCTACTGGCAATGTATCAGCTGGCGGTACAGCCAGCTTTAGCCTGTCCAAACACCCTGAACACCAGCCTCCTTAGTGTATTTCTTATTTTTAAAAATCGTACTTTAAGAGACTAAGAATTTAAATTAACAAATATATATTATTCAACGTTTAGCGCCAGGACTGTCAAAGCTGCCGTTTTTTTTTTGAGACCAATAAGAAGAAACCAAAACAAAAATAAGTTTCAAACTGAGGCTGTCTCTAAGCTATCTACTCTATACTTACAAGGCAAATTCTGGACTTCATACATTTCCGAAGGCATATAACTAAATATGAAGTCAACGGTCAGTTTGTAACTTTTGAACACCTAGTCGTTTTGTTAATGTATTATCTGTTAATAATTTAAGTAAAAAAATTATAAAAGAGATTTTGGATTTAGCAGTTATTTATGACGTCAGGTTTTCACATTGGGTTCAAAGTTAGCACTTTATTTATCTAATTATAAAGCGTCGTGTAAGCGTAAAATATGCATTGTAAACTTTTAAATGATGTAGTTATTTTCGCCATCTTTGTTAAATAATTTACTACGATGTTTGTAAATACATTTAGCTAAGAACTGAATCCAAGCATATCTTGTTTTAACGCAGGATCTCGAAAATGTTATACCAAGTCTGACTGTCTGCGGCGTGTAATAAAAATAGATGCGCAGCGGAGTACCTACTCATAATGCAACCGTTTTATCGTTTCAGCGACACAACACTGCTTTCACAACAATACTCTCCGCTCACGACACACTTCTACCGCATATGCATACTGCTAGTGATATTTCTATTCCATCGGTCTGAAATAGATACTTGTGTAGTGGTGCAACCACACCGGTTTAAATGTTTATGCCTGAATATGAGATGCCCTCTAAGTAAGTTTGATATTAAGTATAATGTGATGGGCAGATGGCGTATTGGGTTATCTGATCAATTCATCAACTGCCAGCTTATAAATGGTTATTTTGGGTTCTATGTCTAAATAGGGGAACATTTTATATTACAAACACATTTGTGTAATTTGTGTTTATCAATTGTATATTTTCCCAACACAGTGGTTGTCTTTCTCTAAAAAGATGTAAAGTAATATAAAAAATATGAAACCAATGCTTGTTTGTTCGTATTTTAAGCGCTACACTTACAACTACACTTTACAATTCTGCCTACACGTTGCCAGGGACACAGAAAAGGACAAAGCGTGCCTTTCATCCAAAAAAAGTGCTGTTGCTGAGGAATGGTAAAAAGACAAACTGTTTGTAAAGGTCAACCGACTTAAATCACAGTTAAAAACTTGCATTACCTATTTGTTCCCCTCTAGGATGGATTTTTTTAATTTTATATAAACCATTCAAATTCAAATTCAAAATCATTTATTTAAATAAGACACTAAGTGACATTTATGGACGTTAAATTAAAGCTAGAGGTTAAATCGTAGATCGGCACAAACAGACGCCACAGCATGTACTGGATTGTCAAGGTAAATTAGGTGAAAAACACCAAAATCTACTACCTGTTTGTGTCGATCTATAACTTCCAGTTTCCAAAATGCGTAGGGCCTTATGAGAAGAATACTGGCAAAGAAGCTCATGGCATTCAATAAGTAAACAGTTATTATTAAAAATAATTCTAACGTGGTAGAAAAATATCGCAATTTCACTTGAGTCATTAGTTGTATGTAACATGTGTTTCATTGCATTTTTTCCTAAGCAGTGTCCGAGATCAGAAAGAAAGACAGAAAATACATATATTTACAACCCGCAACACACATAAATAATAAGCCTTATTAAGTCACCATCTTAGTATAATAATGCACCACATGCAGAAGATGTTGTGCAGCACTGGTTTTCAGATGGCACCTCCTAAAGGGACTTAAAGAAAAAGGGTCATGATCGGTGAGTATCAGAATGAGCAGAAATGTGTGAAAAAGAGCTCGTTAAACGCGGTCAAATGGGAAAGTTATGTTTGGGACACGAACTCAAGCGGTAAAAGAAAGTTCTTAACGAATAAATGCAATGTCAGAAGGGAAAATGGATGCATAGTACACTACAAAGATGTGGTGAATTCTCTGGAATATTCAAAACTAAATATTTAGTATCCAAGTCTACTTTTTTTTTGAGCTTTTAAAATTACAAATTGATTACAAAACTTCAAAGTCTAAACCGTGATACCCGTTAACTCTTCATATTGCTGCGTTATTACTTGGTTTATGATGTTGGTTACTTAAACAGGGTAACTGCCTCAATGGTCAGAATACACGCTTAGATCAAATATGCCATAGATACACGATCTTCTACAAAAATCGCGTTAGATAATGGCACTCGATAGCTCCACGTACTGAATGTTTCTTTGAATGTAATATATTGTAATATTTTATTAGTAGTTTATTACTTCCTACAACCGAGTGTATTACACGCATGATACGTATTCTGCACGGATGCTCTCGGGAGAAATTTTTTAATTTATCGTTTGTTACAGTGCAGTCATTTTACTTTAAAAAAATATTAAAGCTACTAAAAATATATAATATATATTATGCTAATCTGCCGTGGTATAACTAAAACGCCGTTATGTAACATTTTGTCGATTTTTACTTTTTGATGCTATCTTGGTCAGAAAAACAATCTCTATCGATCTGTATTTACAGTATTTTCCTAACTAGAATAGTTAACTGAAATAATAAACGTAAGAAAGCCGTTATATCATTTTATTTTACTTGTGTATTATTCAAAAATGCCGTAAAGTGACTTTGTTAATCTATATAGCCGCTAAAGTTCAATAAAATCAAATATTAACAGAAAAAAAACTTAAGATTGTTTCTCTATATTGCGGTTAACGGATTCTAATTCACTTTAATGTGATTAATGTACTTTTACTGCTTTATAGTTACTCAAGTTTTTGAATAGAAATTTGAGCTATATTGAGCTATAATGCCGTTAACTGAAAAAGTTAGACATAAATGTGTTTAACGATACTTAACGACTTTATAGTTTAACTTTTTTGTAAAAACATTTCGACTAATTCATCGTTATGCGCCAGTTAGCGATGTTTCACATATTGAATAAAATCAAAGTGGTAACAACAGTGAGACTATATTGCCGTTATCCGAAATGAATACGCTAAAAGGCCGCTATATGATCTCGCGGGGAGGTGATGATCGGGGCGGTCGGGGATGATCCTGTGAGTTTTTGCAGTGATTCATTCGGTATTTCATTAGAAGATGAAATACCGGAAAGCCCTATGCCTAAACCTAAAAAAATTAAAAAAACAAAACGTCCGCACATCAGCCTGTCAACTGTTGCTAACAATTTTACACAAATTGCCCGAAACGGTACATTACGGGTAAGACGCAGTTATTCAGTTAGTGATGTATGTGAAAAAACAACAACCACGCGACGACTTCAACGAAAACGTAGAAATACCGTTGATGTAAATAATCATATCATTTCACCTGCAAATATTACTCTACCTAGTCCAGACCCTGAAACATCGCAACAAGCCAGTAAACGAAAAAAATATACACCTCCTTACAACAACGTAAATTAGAAAAAATAAATAAAAGAAAGAGTGACCATAAAGTTAAACCCGGGTGCAATGCAAAGTGTATAAAAAAAATGTGGGGAACATTTTACTCAAGAGGATAGAAAAGCCATTAATGAAGCATATTGGGAGATGTCATGATTTTGGTCAATCTTCGTCAGATAAGCGGGGTAAACACCAGAAAACCCCAAAATTTGATCGCGATTTACTCACCCAACATGTTCAAATGTTCAATCCCTTAGAACCGCATTACAGACGCGAACATGCACCACTACGACGTTATTTGCCAAGTGACGTCAATATAACTTTGATGCATCAACATTTCTGCAAAAGTTACCCTGAAAAAAATATTTCCTACAGTCTCTACAGGTCTCATGTTAAGAAAATGAATATATCCTTTTCTAATCTGGGCAACGAAGAGTGTGAGATGTGTGAAGGTTACCTTTTACATAAGCGGGAAACATCACATGATGCTAATATTGAAATAATTTCAGAGTGTGCAGTTTGTGTGGATTAGAATAGCCATCATGAAAGATACGTTAAGGCACGGGAGCTATATGCAAAAGATAAAAAGGAACCACAAAACAGTTCACAGGTTTACTACAGCGCAGACCTGGGGAAAGTTATCATGCTCCCAAGATTGGAGATGTTCAAGGCTGCAATTTTCTGTCCCCGTCTTATAGTTTACAATCAGACTTTTGCACCACTTGGAAAAATTACAGCTGGTACTAAACCTCTCACAGTTCTATAGCATGACGCCATTGCTGGAAGAAAGCAAGAAGACATAATGTCTACATTTTATCATTTTCTTTTACGAAATCGAGATGTTTCTGATGTACACATCTGGCTCGACAATTGCAGCTCACAAAATAAAAATTGGCTTCTTTATTCCATGCTCGTGAATTTGATTAACAGCGAAATCATTTCGACGAATAAAATTGTCCTCTATTATTTTGAACCGGGGCATACGTTTATGAGCAGTGATCAAGTGCACCATCAAGTTGAGTTGGCATTAAAAAAAAAGTTAAAGTTTACGATTTCTATGATTTCGAAGAATGTGTAGCTGCCATTAATAACTCTAAAGTAAAGTCAATGTCACCAGAAAACTTTTTAAATATACCAAATTACGTGTCAGATAGAAGTATCCAGACATCCAACCCGAGGGCTTATTTAAAAAAAATGGTAGAGGTGTGCTTTACTCGTAACAATACTGATCTTAGTTAAAAGAAAAACTTTGATGATGATTATATTTCACTACGTTTCATGAATGATAAATATTTAAAAAACCCTCGTTTAATGAAACTTGAATTCAGAACTGAACCGAAGTGTATAGAACCTAAAAGAAAAGCTGATATTCTTGAAAAACTGTCTAGCATTATTCCCTCTCACAAATTGTTATTCTGGAAAAACTTACCAACAAAAGAAAATACCGGTTCAAGTTCTGGCCATAATGTGAACAGACTGATGTAATACTGTTTGAGACTGATTAAATATTAATGTTTTTGTGTAGGAAAAAAATGACACTGATTTTATTTTGGTTGGATAATGCTAATTGTTATAGGAAATGTCGTTTTAAGTTATATATCGAATTTACTAGCAAGTACAAAAAGTGCCTATTCAGTGATTTTTTTTTAGAAATATTTTTATGATTAAACTTTTTTGATCTCATTTAGTTACTTGATAAATATTTTATTATTCTTTAAGTTAGTTTTATGAAACAAACAAATGCATACGTTTTAGTTAAATTTTTGATTGTAATAATTTTAATAAGTTTTAGACATACTATTATTACATTAGACTGGTGTTATTTTATTTAAAGTTTTATAATGTTAATTGCTAAGATTTGAATGTTCCTATTATGCTAGTAATAAGTAAAAATTAAAATTATGCTCAATTTATATGATTGATATCCATGGTTGTGATAATTTTCATAAGTTTTAGACATACTTTTACATTAGACTGGTGTTATTTTATTAAAGTCTTATAATGTAAATTACTAACATTTGAATGTTCCTATTATGCTAGTTTTAAGTAAAAATTATAATTATGCTCATTTTTATACCACTAAGTGTAATTTTAAAAGTGTGAAGACTGACTTTGGCTAATAAAACAACGATTTTAGTAAAAAAAAAATGTTTTATTTTTATTCTTAACTACGGTTTCATAAATTTGCTCACTTATCACCTCGGCATTGCGTCGCTATAGTGCCGTTAAGATTTAAGGTTCTTGACTTAACTGCGTTTAAGTTTAACAATGCTTCAAGTTTCTTAATAATATGCCTAGGATAATATACTTAAAAGCGGTAAAATGACATTAGCTGCATTTAAGTCCAACATATAGTAAGTTCAGAGCTTTTATTATTTAGCTAAAACGACTCTATGTGTTGTAACGGCGTTTTAGTCAATTATTATTGTAGTTTTTATAAGAATATTATTGGACATTGTTATTTCTTGTTAGTTTTACACAAAAATGCCGTTACGCTATGCATAGCGGCGTTTCAGCTTATACCCTCTGAACTCTTTGTATTAGAGATATTAAACTAAAACGCATAAAACGTTTTTTATACAAAAATATATTCTAAGTACTAAAATTCATAAATTGCATTTAAAAGTACTCCAATTTACCTATCTTTTGATAGTTATAAGTTGTCATTAATGAGTTACATCAATTTAAAGTTTTTCTCACGTTTTTCGCGCTTATTTCAAAAAGTGGTTTCGGTAGATAACGGCATTCTAGTTATACCACGGCAGTAATAGAAAGTACGTCAATTCATACCTTCTTTGCATTTATTAAGCTTAGGTTTAGCATTGTTCTACACCTGAAACATCACACGGCTATCGCGGACGCGAAGCGTGTGTTAGCTCAACTGCGCTTACAGTTGCATTTAAGCACAGTTTTGTTAGTGCCATTTTATAGCATGTATGATATATGTGTGGGGTTATGACCGTAACCATTTTGACATATTTTAAAATGCTGTGAATCAGAGCATCCTGCGAAGGTGATCGCTTCACTCTACAGTTATTCAGGTAGACTAGAAGAGGAGTGGATAGAGTTAATAATCTAAGATTAACAACACCGTTGTTGTGAATGTTGATAGACAGAGGGCCACGTGCTTGTTGGTCAGTTAAAAAAATATTTATCATAAGAAAACACGCTCACAAAACACCAAATATGACAATTTTGGTTACAACAACCGCCGTCACCTAATCGCGCTTACTAGACAACCAAATTGGCCACGTAGCGCCGCGCATCCGGCCAGAGCACAATCAGACCCAATCACGCCTTAGACCCAGTGAAAACCATTCTGCTAAAAAGAATATGTTATATTTTAACTACAATTTACTCATATATAAAGGAGTATAAAGAGGTTTCAGGAAGTCAGTGACACATTAGTGACCGTTGATTTGATCCTATTTGCTTGGCTTCGCCCCATGTTTACTGACACAATACCGCGTAATTGTTCAGTCGGGAAACAAGCTATCAAATGGAACGTATAGAGCTTTATGCGGGTATTGTTTACAATTGACATAATAATAGCTTGGTCTAGAATAGATATTGTGCACATTACTAGTTACGTAGAGTACCTACCGACTCAAATATTCTCTCATATACTTACAGCAACAAGTTATATTTTGTTTAGAAAACCTGACTTACTTTCCTACGGTATAGGTTTTATCATGGTTTTATCACATTTCAGTGACGGCCATAGCAATTCAAAACTGTTTGAAATATTATTTACTCCGCCTACATATTTCTTGGTTTTCGTGTTTTAATCTTTATATTTTTCATCAAAGTTTATTCATTGGCTAGTGTGTAATTGACCATGAAGTACACAATATTTTAGTTTATGTTCGTTATTAAATGAATGAACGTTGTTTTAAACACTGTTACAACATTAGTGCAACGGATATATAAGGCGGTCAAGTTGTGAGTGAACTCTCAACGTCATCGCATAGCAATAACATTTCAACAAACGTGGAAATATAATGTCTGCTAGATATGTGTAATAGTATGGGAGCCCACGATTCTAAATGGGTATTTACTCGAGGGTTGTTAGGACCTATTGGATTTTGAAGATTAGATAGTAGAAAGAAAAAAATTCAAACGATGTATCCCTTTCACTGGTGGGAGGAGCGTCTACAGGTTTTCAAAGATGTAAAAAAAAATAGTGAAACGGTATTACTCTAGCTAGCGCGTCAAATATGTATCACATGTACACACCCCATATGTCTCTGATAATGGAGGTAGGTTAATCTGCCAATTTGCATGGTGGGGTTGGCCGTATGGAAGGGTAGAAAATGGGAAAAGAATCTTCCCTTCCTAATCCCTCCTTATATGAATCTGCCACGCTGGAGTAAATCCCAAAACCCTTTAGTGGGCTCTACTATAAGTATAACAATCAGTTTGGATGGAAGACTCACAGAACAAGAAGTACTTTAAGCCGTCTATTCCTCCCGCACTCTGTTTGCCTAATAAAAACATTACATTGCTCATTGTGCCACCTTAGTTTTGTACGTAGAAACGAAAATAAATTCATAAACACGCGCAAAATTCCTACCTACATACGGCTGTCAGAAGAAACCACTTTGATACTATACTTGTCTACGCGTATTTTGCATCACTGATATGAGATGGCGCTTATTTTATTTATCACCACAAATCGTTAGTAATTTTAAATAAAATATTGTTTATATTCAAAATACTGTGCGATAAATTGCGGTCAACGTGAAGTTAACAATTCATTTAGTCGAAATAGTTCGTTTGTTGAACAATCCACTAAATGAGTTTTGTTATGTTGAATCCGGTTTGCCGGTAAACGTTTGATGGTTATCATATACAGTTATTGGTGCTATCGCATGCTCAGTTTATAACATTAATATTAATAGTGTTTTGGAAAATATAAATGATGTATGTGAACACCCTAATTGAATCGTAATATGATATATTAGAGTAGGGTAAGCACTCATGTGTTTTTTACTGTAGTAGCATAATTTTAACAAAAGCAGACAACTGCTGGTTTAGAACGCTACGTAGAATACATACTAAGTACGTTACCGCTACACAAATCAATCGTTTCCTTTGCCTTTTAAATGAAACGCTAACAGAGGCGCAGTATAAAGAATAGCTGTACGTGTACAGGATCTTTCCCCTTTTGCTATTTACGTGTATATTATGTGGAGTGGGCAGGGAAGTAGGTGTAGGAGTAGTACCTTACACAGACAGCACTATTGATAATAATGGACACGACGGCATCGGTAACCATTGCGCAAACAATTTTTTTTTAGGAAACGAGATTTAACCTAATGAGTTTTTATTTAAAACTGCAACAATTTTCCTTTTTTTCTACCTATTCAATTATTTATCATATCGAATTTGACATTACCGAGCCACAACGATAAATATGTGATGGAAATATTTACTCTTGCTACTATAAACAGAATATTTTGACATTATTTAAATAGTATTTGATTTAGGTACACACGTAAGGGATAAAATGATGCAAATTTTGATAAAAAAAGATGTTTATTTGTATTTAATGCAAAATAATTTGTACTAAATTATTAACCGTTGGAGAGCCGTGCTTAGGCACGTATTGACCGGCGTGACCGGAGTGATACCACGGCTTTGCATAAAAACGGCGTGAAGCAATGCTTCTGTTGTGTTTCACCGCGTGAGTGAGGTTACTGGAGGCCCTAACCCCCCGCCCCCCTTTCCCTTACTCCCAGCTTAAAGGCTGACAACACACTTGTGACCGCCGTTCGTGGACACCTGTAAGTCAGAAACGTACAGGTGTCCACGAGCGGCGGTAGTTACTCAAAATCAGAAGACGTTTTGGCTCGTTTGCTACTACCCAAAAAAAATATTTCTTGTGCATAAATGTAGTTTTTTTAACAACCATAAATTATAATAAAGAATGGTTTAGAAGTGACATTACTGCACCATTATTATTGTTATTGCGTTTATATTACATGTGATTAGAGTTAAAAATTCAATAATGTAATACATAAAAACGCCATTATACACCTTTTCTCAATATAAACGCAATGCAAAAGACGCGACGTACAGAAAATGCAAACACTATTCCGGCGCTGTTAGCACTTTCATGCAATAATAGCAAATTCTCTAAATTGAAAAACCCCTGAATACACTATACCGAGGCTAAACAATTCTAGTATTAATATGCTAAAAGCCTGCCCGGCGCAGGTAAATACCGGATTACAATTCTGGAACGAGCAGGACACTATGTAAATAAGTTTCCAACCGAAGAAAATAGGTATACAAATAATACATTAAGTAGAGAGTTTTACCGCCAGTGCGTATTTTACGGAGTTTCGCATCGTACAATAGTGAGCCTCTCTATAACTCAATTGGTCATACTATAGTCCACTACGCCTTACCGTCCCTTTCAGGTTCTTACCGAAAGTTACCGCACGTACCGGAACTTACCGGCTTCAAAGAAAATTCGGCTCTGTTGATATTGCATCCGTTTCTTTAAGTTATTTACCTGTTTCTTACCTTCGCTTTGGACCGGATATTAAAATAAGATTGGTCTAGAAATAAGCCGCACGCTACTGATTGCGTTTGTTTTATTTAGAATTAGAATTAGAATAGCCTTTATTTCACTGACATTTAATTTTACATACATAATTTTTAAACAGTAAATAAATTCATTTTAAATTAAATTGCATGCATTTTCGTTTAACTTTTTATTTCACATTTGTATTTCTTATTGTCTCTCTTCCTTTTGCTCGTCAGGTTGTTCATTGACAAAGGCCTCCTCCATTTGATGCCATATTTCCCTGTCTTAATAGGCTCTCCTCCATCCCTTGGGTAGGTCGTCTTCCCATCGTTTAAGCGGCCTGCCTCTTTTCCTTTTTCCATCTCTGGGGTACCATTCCGTTATATCTTTTGTCCATTATTTCTTGTTTGTCCTCATCATGTGTCCTGTCCAGCGCCACTTTAGGATTTTTAGGGTTACATCTGTCACTTTTGTAGCTTTTCTAATCTTAGTTAGTCTCCATTTGTCCTTCAATCTGATGTTAAGCATGCTTCTTTCCGTTCCTTGCTGCCATACCTTTAGTTTTTGAGCATTGTGTTTGCTTAAAGCCCAGGTTTGACATCCATATGTCATCACTGGCAGTATGCAGGTATTGTATACTCTTGCTTTTTCTGAGATTGGTATGGACTTGTTTTTCATCACTTGTTTAAGTGACCAGTATCGTGACCAGCTGCTATCGTGAGTCGAATGCCTTATTGTAGTCGACAAATGCTATGTAATAAGTTTTCCCATATTCATTGTAATTCTCTATCAACTGTTTCACTACATGTATTTGGTCTACTGTAGAGAAGTCGCTTCTAAAAGCTGCTTGCTCCCTTGGCTGTTGATGGTCTAGGCGTTTAGTCATTCTATCTAGTAGCACCTTTGAAGAAACTTTGTATATATTGGACATAAGGTATTGGTCTATAGTTGTCAATTCGATTTTTGTCCCCTTTTTTGTGTAGTAAGACTATGGTAGATTTTGCCCACTATTCTGGTATCGTTTCTGTGCTGATTATGTTGTTAAAAAGGCGTGTAAGAGGTTTGACGATAGCTTCTGCTGTCCCTTTTAAAGGTTCGTTGGTTATTTTGTCTTCTCCGGGTGCTTTCAAATTACTTTGCGACATTATTGCTTTTTGTACTTCGCTTGGTAGTATTTTTGGAATGTCCTCTTCTCCTTCCATTATTTTCTCGGCTCTGTTATTTATCACTTCTGTGCTATCTGGTCCATAGAGTGTACGGTAGAAATCAATAGCAATTTTTCTTATTGAGGTTCTTTTTGCTGTGGTGTATTCTTTGCTTTTTTTGTCTTTTGCTTTTAAATCAAGTATCCAGCTTTTATGTTCTTTAAGCTGTTGCCTTTCTGATTCCACCTGTTCTTTCTATTTCTTGTCTGATGGTTGCCAGCCTTGTGTTCTTTTTGTGTTTTCTTATACATTCAAATATCTTCTTACTGATGGTCTCAATCTTTTTTATATTTCTTTTCCTGTTTCTTATTAACAACTTTCTTTCTTCTATTAGTTTATTTGCTTCTTGTCCTCATTTGTCCTTCTTTTTGGTTTTTGTTGTTAATTGTTCTCCTATAGTTGTTAGTGTTTTCTCAAACGCATTGTACGTCCGTTGCACTATGTCCACAGTGGATGGTTTTTGTTCTTCGGAGTACATCAATTTTATTTTTTTTCCTACTTCTGATATAATTTCTTCTGCTACAGGAATGGGTATATCGTATATGGATGTTTTCTTATTTTCTTCCTTTGTCTTTTATCGTTTTGTATTTTGACGGTTGCTCTCACCATTCTGTGGTTTGTACTAAAGTTAATGTTATTTATTACAGATACTCGTATGTCGTTAAAGGAATGTGGGTTGTTTGATAAGATGAAGACTATTTCGTTTCTATGTCTGCCGTCTGGAGAGATCCAAGTCCATCTTTTAGAGGTTTTCTTCTTGTAGTAGCTATTCATTATTTTTAGGTTGTGTTCTAATGAGAATTCTATAAGTCTTTGTCCGTTATCATTCCTTTTGTTCAAACTGAACTGTCCTATGATGTGTTCTTCTCGATTTTATTTTTGTTGGTGTTTTGTATTGCTTCATGTAGTTTTGTATAGAAGGAAGATTTTTCTTCATCACTGGCCTGTTAAGTAGGAGCGTATATTTGGATAATGGACCACAGTTGTTTATATTCAGGTATCAATATGTCCAGAATAGCTATTCTGTCTGAAATGCTTATAAATTGATTGATATTCCTTTTCAAATACTTCTTTACCTTAAAGCCCACTCCGTACATTATTTTTTTCTCCAGTATAATAAAATATGTAGCTCGGATACTCCCTTATTTCCTCACCAGTTCTCCTTACTTCGCTCAATCCTAGTATGTCCCAATTTAGTGGTTCTAAAGCTCTATCCAATTCTAGAAGTCTCTCATCTGTCCTTAGAGTGCTAGTGTTTAGCGTCGCTATCTGGATATTGTTTCGTCTTTTTCTTGCTTTGTCGTCCGAATTAATTTGTTCTGAACTTTTGGGTTTATCATAATTTTGTCGATTCATATTTTGAGGAGTGTGGTTATGTGGAAGGTTAGTGTTTGTGATTGGAGGGTTTTGGTCGATTTCCCCGCGGTGACCAACCGACTTGGGGATTATGCTTTTGTTTTTAGCCGTTTTGTGTTTCTTTGAATTCCGGTTATCGATTTTTTTCTTTTGTGACTGTTTTTGTACGTCTGTATCTTGTTTTAGCATGCTCCTTAATTGCTATTGGTTGGGTAAAGTACATTCGCTTTTGAAAGGTGTATGTGTGCCGATTTATTAGTTTTTTTAAGTTTTTTAGGATTTTCTATGTTTTTTCTTTCTTTTCTTTCTGTGGTCTCTATTTGAGGTGAATTTGAGGCAGATTTTTTCCTTTTGTTTGTGGGTTTGTCTTAAATTATAAGTTTGTCATATCTTATATAAGCTTGGCGTCCTTTATCCAGCTCCTCCTGTTATTTTTTGCGCAGTTCCTGTCCTGTTACTGTGTTTAGGACGTCTTTTGGGAAATCTTCCTTTATGTATATATTTTCAGGGAAAAGCTTTTTATTTTTGAATAATTGTATTTTACGCCACTGTAAGGTAACAGTAACTGCAATGGGTCTGGTTTTTCCTTCTATTCTTTTCCGATTCTGCGGGCGTTGTTTATCTCCTACTTGTCCCATTTCTCTACCTCTTCCCCATCACTGACTGTATTGAACACTTTAAGGACCGAGTTTAGAACAACGGTGAAGTTTTCTTCATTTTCTTCAACACCAAATAATATTAAGTTGTTTCTTCTTGTGTCTCTTTCTAATATTTGTATTCTGGTTTTTAGAGAGTCCATTTCGTTTTTTATTTCACAATTTTCTTCGAATAGTGGTTTTAACTTTTCATCTATAGTTGCAGAAATATTTTTTATTCAATGCATTCCACAACCGGACAGCCTGTACACTAAAAGATTTGTCATAAAACCTGGTAGAATGATTAGGTACTGCCAGTTCCAGTGATTCCGACGATCTCGTTTTTCTTTTGTTATCACTATTTTTTTTGCACTGTTTTGTTGTTTTTCTTCAATTTAGGGTGATCTTCAATATTTTTATCCAGAATTTCATTAGAATAAGTAGGATTTAAGCACTTTTTGGTGAATGTTTTCGGAGATCATAGAATACGTAACGTTCTTATAAAAGGTCGAACCGAAAATCGTTTGTTTTATTTACCTAACGTTAATATTATAATGGTATATTACTTCCGATTTAGAAAGGTATTCTCGAATATTTTATGTTTCTGAAATGAATAAGAATACCAGAAGGTATCGTTTGCGATTTTCTCTGTATAATGTTTGACTTCATTTTTATAGAGTAACTAGTAACCCGCCCCGGCTTCGCACGGGTAGTAGAGACATGTTCAACAATCATCATTATATTTAAATCAAAAACACAAAATTAACAAATTATACACCTTAATTTGGTGAAAACCGCATGAAAATCCGTTCAGTAGTTTTTTAGTTTATCGCGAACAGACAGACGCGGCCGGGGACTTTTAAAATATGTAGCAATGTACGGGTTTGGATGTTTAAAGAACTATCAATAAATATTTGAAAGTTATAAGAAATGATACCAACGATGTGAAACTGCAGACACCTGTGCTATTTTTTAACTTGTTCTGTTTCTTCCCATTCCATTTTGACAGTACTTAGTAAATATGCAAGGTAATATATCTTAAATTCCTGTGTGTAGCTATAACTTTTACAGCAGTAGTTTTAGTTTTATTTATTTCTTGCAATAATTACCTAAAGCAAGAATATGAAGAAGAGCTATTAGCATAATTTATAAAAACGGAAATATCCTTCTCTGACCTGAACTAATGTAGTCAGTCAAGTCGTCTGCCCCTCCGCCGCAGGAACTATTTTATTAGTTCCCTTTTCAGCTCAGCTCAGATGCATAACAGGTATCACGTCGCTTTTATAAATATGTATGAACAAAGTTATTTAATTTAGAGCCCCTGTCCACCGGCTCCTGAATAATGTGGAAACAACAAAACTTTACTCAGATACGGATAAAGTAGGGGAATAATGATGAAAGGAGACTACACACTTGAGAGGAGCCACCTCTCTGGTATGTTGTTAGCACACGTTGCCTTCTAATACACGTTATTAACTTCGCCCACCTAATACGTTGGAGTCATTTTAATTAAATTGGCATGAATGACTATGAACTTAAAAATAATATATTTAGACTATGACTATATAGTAGTAAAAATAAGTTATCAATTGATGACCTACTAGTGGTTTAACCCCTCGTTAAACAAAAAAATTATATTAAATAAAAATAATATTATTATGACACAGCGCTAAATAGACCCAAGCTAAACATAATTCCAATTGCCTTGCCATTGCACGCATTTCTTTTTAATACATTAAATATAATTATATTCATTACATATTATGTTTTTCGCACATATACCTACAGACAAACTCACAACATTCTCACTATTCCTTTTGTACGGGCTAAGGGCCGTGCATTGTGCTCGGTCAGCAAATTAACTAACAATATGAAGTGTGGATCAATTTAGACTCAGTTCACGTTTAGCAATAGGACGGTACTCATAGAAATACAGCATAGCAATTAGAATCATAATACTTTATAACTTTGTTTGTATTACGTTTAGCTGTATTAATAAGTCATCTAGCATTATCCATTAGTAATTATTTATAAAATCGCCTTTATAAAATCCTAATACTAAGTTGACTATAACTTCTATTTATATTTTGATATCTGATATAAAACACTTAAACGATATCAGTATTTAATAGGGCTCATTAAGATAAAGGTGCCCTCTACAATCTGATTAGTAAATATTACGAGTGAAATTTACGTCTTGAAATTTTTATGTTTGTAGCATTCTATTACATCCCATTTTATAATAGACTAGCTTTTATCTGACTGCCTGAATGAAGAACTGACCCTCGATTGACCTTGGTTTTTCCTTCCATTTTTTTATGTATGTAATATTTAACCTATCAAAAAAAATAGTTTTACTTACAATCAATCGAGTTTATTTATTTATAAGGATCTCTAACGGAGAATACACATAACATGTTTATTTACAATTGTTGTTCTTTTTATAAATCTGGTGCTTCTACAATTATAAGAGAACACATCATGCAGTCTTAATAAAAGTAATCGAACAATTATATAAGATTAAATTTAAAATCAGTGTAATAAATAAAATTAAAATATGCCTAATCAAATCAAAACAAAAGCAAAATCAATTAAAAAAATAGGTACATTCAAGCAAGATAAATTAAATAGTAAAATTAGTAGTAGTTGTAACAATGAAGTCAAGTCAAGCAAAAACACATCAAAGAAATAAATAAAGTTAACACGCAACAATTTCATTAAAATTAATACAATGAATAAATTATGTAAAACAGCCAAAATCTAATAAAAGTACTAAAATATTCAAAATAAATTAAAAATATATACAATATCAAAAAAAAAACTTTAAAAATAAACAATGAAAATACAGTTATGTCTACACATATATGCTACTAGTATGCGTACAAATTAGGTATCTAAATTTGAATAAAGTATTTGAGAAAATGTCTATGTCCACTGATAAGCTTGTTATATAGATTGTTAGCTTGTTTTTAAATACATTCAAAGAAGTCAAACAGATTTTATTTGTAGACCTAATTGCTATGACTACCTAATGGAATAAAATACCCTTAAGAGTGATGTTTAACTACTGCTTTCAGGCATTTGTTTTTCTACTGTGATCCCTATGCTGTAACTTTAAAGTTCAATATTTAATACGTAAAATGGCAGATTTTCTTGCACTTTAAACATATTCCGATTTGAAATTTTGAAAAAAATAATTAGTAACATTGTCAATTGTAAGCAGGTACCTAATGTTGTCAAGTATGATTAATGCATGTCATCGTAGCAGTTCTTTTTTGACTTTGACTTTCTTCTTACACTCCAATCTCTCATAAATATTCTATTGTTGTTGAAATTTTGTCAGCAAACTGTCTTTTAGCTCGTAAATTGTCAGCCGCGTCCTTGATTAATACAACAGATAGTCCTTTTTAAGCAATACAGACAACCTTTCCCATGAAACACCCTCGTCAATCAACGCCATCTGTCGACTGAGGGGTGCAATTAGCACCGGATGAACCACACCCGCACCCGCTCCAATTAACGATTAAATTAGTTGATAAATTACTAGTCACCAGTTATTTATCGAAGTTCGAGGATAGCCATCATTTATTTGTCTTTAAATCTGACAATTTGCTCACTCGCTGTTGCGGTACCTACATTTTCCTAACGTTCAAGTGGCCAAAAAGCTGATGAAAAACGGTAATCGTAGCTTTGTAACATCAGTCGTTTTGCCGTATAAGAACTAAATACTATAAATCAAAATACTATTCCATCCGCGTATTTCCTCATTAGTACGTAGTATTGAAAATGTTCCATAATAATTATAGTTTAGTAAAACTAATAAAACACGCTTTAAGTGAACTGAACTAAAAAGTAAAAAGGAATTCCACTAACCACCTCCTAGCTTCATCATGAGATCCTCGTTACTAATCTGTTAAACTCTTCAAAACGAATCATATGAGCCCAGGGATTTACTTCAAGTTCCACTATCCACCTCCTCTCCCATCATTAAATTAGCTCCAAAATGCAAACTACGTTTAGATACAGTCTCATTTTTTACAAGATTTGTTTAGTTAGTTACAAAAATATAACTGTTTTAAAAAGTACGGAGGGCTATCATGAAGTACACTTTGATTCGACACATAATAATATTGTGAATTCGAATAGTGGCCCTCAATTTAGCACCACTAGACCTGTATACATAATACATACAACAGGAGGTAGGCTATAGCAGCCATTAGACTTAAACACCTGGGTCTGTGGTAAAACCGAGAACATCCATATTTCAAATTATGAAATCAATAAGTGATAAATATTGATATTAATACGCAATATGCACTAATAGTTGTCCCCTTGCGACAAGATCCCGAAACAACGTAACTTCAAAAGGAAGTACCAAATACAACTATATGAAAACGACCCAGATCAATCTGAGATAAATGAAGTCCGGGTCTACATGGACGGTTCTAAGATGAGGTCATGGACTGGAGGCGGATCTTCTTCACAAGAATTAAACATGAAAATATCACTGGCGCTAGGCCAAAACAGTCCCATATTTCAATGTGAGTGTGCTGCAACAACCTGCGATGCCACTGTGATAATTTCAAGAGATATAAAGAAGTACGACATCCGCATATTGTTAGACAGTATCGCCGTCCTAAAGTCCCTGGAGGACAACATCATGGATTCTGGTCTCATTTATCAAAGCCACCAGATGCAGGAGCATTTAGCCTCTGACAATGGGATAATTCTTCAATAGATCAAAGGGCATAGCGAATCACTCGGGAACGACCTGGCTGCAAGCAGTCTAAACTGACGAATGTCTCACCAAGTTTAACTTGTAGACAGCTCAGTTTTAACCGACTCAACCTACAACCGACCGTTGGGAATCAATATAGTACGTCGGTGGCAAACAAGTGTAAGGCCCGCCTAATGTTAAACTCTTACCATAGCCTATGAACGCTTGCAATTCCAGAAGACTCGCATGCACGTTGCCACCTGGCCCTAAACTGGCAAAATCACCATCAATGCTCATCAGTCCTCTATGTTCTGTGCAGAGGGTGTCTCAACACGGAGGAAGTAGCCAGTAGCCGTTGTAGGAAAACGTGGGTATCCTGGAGTGCCAGGTAGTAGTGGCCACACATTGGGCCAGTGCTCCTAGAAACCCGTGAACGCCCCAAGAGGCTTCGGTGTTTCTGGTAGGAACTAGACTGGCTCTACTAATCAGCCTTATATGAATGCATTATGGATCGTCTATGAGTCTAAATGCGGCAACCGAGCCCTATACCAATACCAAAAAAAGTTTGAACAGTATAATATTTGTGTGATTGGCATATTATTATTCTGAGCCTGCACGTACTTTATATTCCATGTTTATATATATATGTCAACGCCTCGCGACACAGGGACATTTTCCGATTTCGGGATTCGTCTGCTTAAAAAATAGAAATATAAAATGTTGATCAATTATGAAAAACAACATTTCTTGACACAAGCGTGGTTCAGTTGCCTTACTATGTAAAATATATTAATATTTTAGTTAAATGGTCACAAGAATTGATATATGGAGGTTAGGGTGGAGCGTCAAACTTTGTTTTGTATTATCTCGAATAGTTTCAAAACGCTACGTTGCATTTTAAATAAAGTACAAAAAAAAAAAAAAATTAGAACCTACTTTTAGCCCTCTACGGCCGCTTTAAGTTGTCGAAAAATCACCAAAATGAGTGATATATGAAACTTCGTATCAATCAATCAATCAGCCTATCATAGTCCACTGCTGGACATAGGCCTCTCCCAATGTGCGCCACAGCACCCGGTCCTCCGCCTTCCGCATCCAGTCCATCCCTGCTACCTTCTTCAGGTCGTCGGTCCATCTGGCTGGGGGGCATCCTACCTTAAGTTTACCTATTCGCCGTCTCTACTCTAGGACCCGTCTGCTCCAACGGCCATTGGTCCTTCGGCATACGTGGCCAGCCCATTGCCACTTCAGCATTTATCCTGCAAGCTATGTCGGTAACTTTGGTTCTTTGTCGGATCTCATTACGAAATTTATCCTTCAAAGAGACTCCAAGCATATCGCTCCATAGCCCGCTGCGTGACTTTCAATTTGTGGACTAGCCCCACCATTAGTGTCCACGTCTCGGCGTCGTATGTCAAAAACTTCATATACTAGGAGATGAACATTAATTTTATTATTATTTTTGGTTAACATACTCGGAATATCCCTAATTTAAATAAAAAGGTCAATAAGCTGACAAAACGTAATACGAGTTTGGAATAAATATGACGCCAATGTGAAGAAAATGAAAGAACATTACGGGTATTTGTTTAAGAAATTCTTTCTTCATATCTGATTTATAATAATTTATTCGATTACTGTGACTTGTAAGGTTAGTTAATTTTCAGATAGTTTAGAATTACATCGACATAATGTCGAAAATACTTATGTAGTTACACGAAAAGTGTAACTCCCTGTGTGTAGTTCCCTTTTTAGCATCGCACGATTAATACATCAGTGCTTCCGACAACAACCGGTATATTAAGCAGCAAACAGTCTTCTATCCCTATAATATTTAATGTAAAAGTGATTTATCTTATAGAATTGTAGACTACGACTTCTTTACCAATTGTTACGATGCAACGTGTGAAAAACGTTAGGCAGACCACTGCAATGGTTCATTTCTTAAGAACACGAAACCAAACTACCCCTTCGGCATTTGTTTACTAAATTAGAGAGAGAGCTCGATGTGGATTTATTCATTTTAAAGTTAAATCGCAGGCATATTTTGTAAATAAAATACCTATATACCTAAAAAAAACCAAACAATTTCCGAAATTTCTAACGATTTTGCCATACTTTGATTTGAAATAAAACATCAACATATTTATGTTTTCCTAAATTAAGGTTTTAGTTAAAAAAAAAAAAATAGGCAGTCATGAGACTGCCGACAGAAGTGAAAACTTAAACGAAACGACCTATATATGTATTATAATGGATTGATGGATCTATATATGTATTATTAGCGTGACGGTCACGAGTTCAGTTCTTTCTCTCTCCCTCTCTCTCTCTCTCACGCTGTACATGTAAATATAACAAACTCGCCTCCGTCGTATGAATTTTCGATGGTTTCAGACATCAGTGTCTGACATTAGGGTCACGTGTCCTGACGCGAGTTTAACATTTTTTACCCATCTAAAAGTGCACAACGCCGCTAAAAATGTTTTCACTTCAAAAATACGTATTTAAAAGAAAATTACGTGTACACTAGAATATAATACAAATGTCATTTTAATAACATTCTCTACAAGTCTAAAGATATACCAATTTTATAAAATTTTTGATTGTTTGAGCTACAACATATGTCTAAAAAATAAACATAAATATATTTACATGTAATTTAGCCTAACGCAACTTTTTGCAATCGATTTGATGTTTTTTTTTTTCTCCATACATTGACGCTCCACCCTAGTGGAGGTGGATAGTTTAAAAGTTAGTATGTGATCTGTGTACCAACATTTCTCTAAAAATCACAATTAAACTACTTAAAACCCGTGCATATAACTTAAGCTTGCCATAAAAAAATACTTTATTGTATTTTACCTACTTTTTCAAAACGTACCACAAGTAACGCGTACTTACTGACAATCCACCAATTCCAATTCTTTAGATAATGTAGAAGTACAAATCCAAAAGCATCTTGTTATCTCATTTCTAATTCGAAACAGTAAAACTCGCACAAAAGTCGATTTGGATCCGATTTGGTTCGTGTGCTAAGTTTTTGTTCGATACAGAAGATTAAAAAACTTAAAGATTTAAGGCTTGATAGCTACAGCCTCAATTGAAATTTATACTAAAAACCCTTTACGATTTGAGCACCCTTTCGCAATAAATAGACAATAGTATCTTCTAATTTAGAAGCATCACAAATCCTAAAGAAAGATGTTTACAATTTCGAAACTGATTTTGAAAGTTGTTTGTGATAAGTTTTCTTTTCATTTAAAACAAAGTAATATTCTAGATAACTACACACCCCTCCTCCGCATGTCGTCAGATGTCGTGTTGATATCGTCAATATATTGTGTTTATGATTTTTACAACTAATTCTAAAAAATATGTGACTTTCATTACAACAAGAAGTCTATCAAAACCAATCAATCTTCAGTTATTTTGAAATAAATACCAAATATTTAACCATTCATTTAAGAGGAATCCTTGTAATTACTAAAATTACTGAAAAATTACAAAAATTAATTAAGACAAATTGTTTATCATAATAGTATTGCAAAAGCTTAATCAAGACTCAAGAAACGCTTACACTAACTTACTAGTTGCAGACGGAGTTTGAATTTTGTAAATATAGTTTTATAGTGAAACGCCACTCAAGAACCATCACATTTTGTGCGGTGTTTCAATCCTATTCTGTAATACCCACCCAAAGTTTCGTAATCCCTTTTATCCATATAAATACCTTTTGATACCTCCCCTGGTGTCAAGTGATTATGTCTATTTCGAAGTGACTAAAATATAAGGTATGTATCGTCAGACATATTGCTAGCAGAAGCGATATTAATGTAACCAAATCAAATCAAAACTTAATTCCAATTAAACCAATAATAGGTATTTTTAATTGTCAGGAGTGGGAGTCAGTCGTGAAGCTAGTTGCCTGTTCCACGTACGTAGATCCTATGCAGAAGAACAGGCAAGAAACTCCAATGACACTCTTTTTCAAACTGTTTTTTACAAATTTCTGGTTACATTGCTTATAGGCGTAAATGGAATGTAAGGACAATATAACATACCTATTATTTAAAATATAAATAGACGTGCTAATTACTACTATACATATTTAAGTAATAGCAGTCCGGAGATAACCAACCCCGACCAAAGGCACCCGTTCACGAGCATGACGTTCACGCGCCAGCCATCTTACAGATCTACCATATCGAAGGGAGCCGAACGACCCGACACACACGCCACCATTTGCAGCAATTCTAGGCGAGCATGACAATACTCAAAACTACCAAGCAACATAATAAGTGACTACACAGTTTTCACAGGAACAATAAAAAAAAAATCTAAATTAAGTTTGAAAAATCATAATAATAAATAACTAAAAAAATGTAATACATTCAATATCAACACAGCATAACACCGTGGCTATGTACAGCGAGTAGGCTGAGCTTGGGCACCATGTCTGGCAACCTCGTCCGCTAGGAGGAGAGGTAATCCCCTACCCATCTTGAGAATAGCTCGTTGATGCAAATAAAAACACCCCGCTAAAAGAATGAGGAGATGGAAAATTCTATTTCATCCTCCTCGTTTTTCTGCTGTAGCTTCTTCTTATGAGAAAAAAAGAACAGTAGACTATTTACCCGTAGTAGTAACGTTCCCCATAAGAGAAAGTAAGAAATGTCTTCCTGACATTGAATAGAATTGCTACATGACATTCAAAGTAGGAGGAGTCAATATCCAGACAAGAAATATATTGAAACCCTTGAATTTATTATCACAAATAATATTATTCTTTTGTATTGTCACTAACAGCTACTGTTGAGCTCAAACAGCCTAACTGGGTTTATACCATAAACTTAGTAAGTAAACTAGTTTATGGTTCATACATGGTGTACGGAAAAAGTCAAGGTCATAGTCGAAGTTAAGTATCTTTATTTCATGAAATTATTTGAAATCGACGATAAAGTCAGACACAAAAGGCTTGATTACGGAGAACGGCTTCCCCGCAATGTCTCGCTCGACATGTTGAAACCATTTAAACACGTGCTCGATCTGTGTACTCGATCTGTGTACTCGATCTGTGTACTCGATCTGTATACTCGATCTGTGTACTCGATCTGTGTACTCGATCTGTGTACTCGGTACTTGCTACTCGTTTTACTACCTCTACCTCGCGATTTTTCGTTTTTTGTTTGTTGTTTTTGTCTATCATCATGGCTAATAGTAAATGGGACACAGACTAGTTTGAAATCCAAATACGACATTTCTCTTTCTCTAGTAATTCCCGTAATTCTTCTAGTACCTAACAGTGTTTTAACGGTTCATTGTTTTACAATAGTATCTATTATCACGTCAAAACTGAAATCAGTACTGACTCGCCCAAGCTCTAAAGACATAATCATACGTATAAACTTACACTCGCACACATCAATATTTCAGCCGAGTGACGTTTTACTGTCTCTCCATTTTACTCGATACCTTAACTCACATGGCGCTCTGTACATTGAAAAATGCGAAACAAGATATTATAATGTATTACATACAAAAATATTACAAAACATCATGGTTTGACTATATTAATATTTTTTTAAAGTTCAACCGACTTTGCCATTAACCTTTGCTTATGCCATTTGAAACTTTGGTCAGTTATTTTGCCACTCCTAGTTTTTTTTATGTTATGTCACAATTTTGGAGATGTCGTCTAAGCGAAAGAAAAAGATGATATTTTTTTATAAAAATAGGCAAAGATATTGTGTAACATAAATGCACAAAAAATACTGTCAGAACCTTTTCCTGTTTTAAATACGGTTCAAAATAGGGTAACGTACCTATAAAAATAAAATAAATTCAGGAAAATTATTACAAAAAATCAACTCAAAATTCAAATACATCGTTAATGTTATTCTTACAAAGGTCCCGTCGTTTCGTCAGCAAGATTTAAATTGGGCAAACAGAGGGTAAAAATAACACGCTAAGTACTAAAAACAATCCGCTTAAGGGAATAAATCTTTGGGTTTATCCGCTCCGGAGCAAAAACGAAGGGACGTATAAGGAGCATGAGTATGTGTTGGCACACAGTTTATGTCAGCTTGACATGTAAGTTTTACTCGGGGTGATATAAATTCATTGATTCTAGTAAACCAAACTTTTGCAGACGGGGAATCAAGAATTTTGGTATAATTGATGATATAATGTAAATAAATTTTATTTGATATCTGTTCTATACAACAAGGTAATAGGTGTACATAATATTCATTGTCTAGTTATACCTAGTCCGATCCGATTTAACTGCAGTGTAAATGTTACGCATGACGATCTTTTCTGCAGTCCGGTTTACGACACAGCAAACGCATATTTCAGTTTAAAGACTTTAGCACTCGGCGTAAATACGAGTATCAATGTCAGATACATTATTGTATCTTCGGCTTGGGTGACGATGTTTTTCCTCAGCGCAATGTGAGTAGGTTTCCTTACAAGTAATGCCTCAAATAATTTAAAATTTAAATCGATGTTTCGATGTAAGAGACATGAATGCACGTGAGGTTAAAGTCAGTAGTCTATACCTATACTAAATTTCACCTTTCTATATGTAGTTCTGATACGATAAGTATATGTATATGCTAAAAAATAACAAAATCAATTTTTCGGAGAGTTTTCTGTTGATTCTTTTTGAATTGTCTTTAAACAATTTTTGAGCTCATGTACTGAGTAACTGATTTTTGTCCTGTTCAAATAATTTAGATTTTTGTCCTACGTATTGCAGATTTACTCTACGGATATTTTTTTATTTAGCGACTCCAACGTAAAGAAAAGTATTATTAAAACTGGTATTGTTTTTTTAATGATACTCAATTCTATATTCTTTGTAACTTGTCATAAAATTAAATAAATATAGGTAAATGAGGCACTGTTCTTGACGAATATTTCAAATTATAATAAACATCAATTATTGACTAGAATTAAGGCTAATTTATTAAAACACGACGGAACAAAGTACTGGGAGATAATAAAATATCAGGAGGCGGAGCCCTCCCTCGCTGGGTAAATTAAGTCGACGGAACACACGGCGGTTCAGTCGTGTATTTCTCAGAAAAATAATCATGATATGCAGAATTTGATCGTAACTAAAATAATGCTTGTGTCAATAAAACTAAATGATCTGTAGTATTTTAGAATAAAAAATAAAAATCAGATTTGTATTGTAATATTTAAGGTAAAATCTGTGTTTGTGTAATTTAAAAAATATTA
Organism: Callimorpha dominula; assembly: GCA_949752705.1. Classification (NCBI taxonomy): domain Eukaryota; kingdom Metazoa; phylum Arthropoda; class Insecta; order Lepidoptera; family Erebidae; genus Callimorpha; species Callimorpha dominula. The sequence continues at coordinate 19,550,728 of OX457009.1, read as the reverse complement.
CTCTTAGTTTAAATATTGACATTCATGCTTTATAGTACACCTAAATAGACCAGCTAATAAAATGGAACAAAATAGTATGAACAAAAGTAAAGGTACCCCTTTCTGCGAATATACTCACTGGGTGAACAGTACGCATTGTATATCAGTTTTGTGAATTCTACGATGTATGTACCAAGTGATAGAGAAAAGTAATAAAGCTGTTTATGAGGTACAGGTATGCGAAGCTGACGAGCTATGCCCTTTCCTTCTTCTGTCTTCCCTGCTTAACCCTTCCTTGTCAATTTACTATACTCCCACTTTGACCATCTTTAATTCCCAACGTGGCCAGTTCGCGGTAATAGGCTTGCCCCCTATTACGTGAGTGGGACCAACATTATCAAAATGTCGGTGTTTAATACTTCTTTGTCTACTATTTCAGGGGTACAGGCTTGAGTGTATTTTTGCATTTTTGACAAAAATAAATATCTGTCCTGATATAATGATTGTAGAATTCTCAACAAAACTATTAACTTTTTCAGTTAAATGTTTCCTTATTCAAAAAAAGCAATTAAAAGTAACCTTGTTCTTTTTTAGGCATAACAAAAGGAAACAATAGTCAGAAAATGAATTGTAACCATTTCTTTTCTCTAGTATGCTATGTACAGTACATACGCAGATCCCCATTAGTCTCCGTCACACAGTTCGTGACACTCACGTACACCGATCAACGTCTTCCAATTAAAAACGGAAACCGCACAAGCGAGCTGCAATCTTCTAAAAATACGCCCAATGAGGAAAATGTCTACGAAATCTGATAAAAAAACGATAAAACGTTTTCGTCCCCTAACAGTACGAGGGCGACGAACAGAAAGTCCCCGGACGCCAGCAACTTGCTAAACATATTTTTATTATATTATATTCAGGCCGTATCGTCTCACTGTTGGGTAAATTCAGCTGTTTTTACTTCCTTAGAAGGTTTCCAACTTCATGTCTGCGTTTATGCGTCAAATACTGATTTTATTTTGGTTCATTTACTTAATATTGAATAGAATAATAAACCCTACTGAACAGTATCGTTATACGTCTCTGTATAAATGGGTTCTTGTTGTATGTTTTTAATTAGTAGTTTTTGGGATCTTATGTTTTTCATTCTTGTTTTAGTGGGAAACTCACGAGTACTTGTATATAAATCTTGGTAAGTTAGTTGCATTATTTTAAGTAAAATAATACACAAAAGGTACTCCCAATCTCCTTATGTAGATATAACCTAAATAGTTAATAACCTAATAATTAAGTATATATCTGGGGGCACGGTACTATCACCGCCAAGACGAGCCAAGCGAAGCGCAAGAGCACTACCTACCGTTTCTCGAACCGCTTCGTCGTTTTTCTGAACCCTCATAACTTGGGTTTGGATTATACCAGATACACAACATTCTCGGAATATGATATTAAGAGTAGACATATTAAACATATAAAGTTTCAACTGCATAGCTCTTAGAATTTAGATTTTATTGATATCTAAATCTTTATAATTTTTCTAAAGATTTCATCACTGATTCACTGATGATCATCAAAATTCTTAGGATACTTTCTGAAGTCCTAGAAAGCTGAAATTTGGTATGTAAGGTAATATGAGTACACAAGCAAGAAAAAAAAATCTAAAACTTGGAACTTTCCCCCCCAACTCCTTAAAATAGGGGATGGAAGTTTAAATGAGACTTCCGCAAATTTTGAAGTTAGAGGACTTAAAATTGATGATATAGGGACTCCTTATTATAAGTAATAAAATACATATTTCAGGATCTTTAGTAAATCACTCCCCACCTTTTAAATTAGGGGATGGAATTAAGCGCGCACAAAACGCCTAATATGTAAACGCTGTGATTGATGATGACGCAAATACGCTAATATTGGGTCATCCACGTTCTCTTGTGGGCAGGCTTATGTAGCACTCTCTAGAGTGATTAATTTGCAAGGTATTCACCTTATAAATATTGACTTTAGTAGTATTAAAGCACAACAGTCAGGTTTAGTGAATATAAAGGCCTAAGAGCCAAGTATTGCCCTGATCTATAGCTTATTATCATTATATTAATACCTGAAGAGAATTATTTGTACCCCTTTTTAAGAAAATTCCGCGAAAATTTATATTTAGAAGAAGTGTAGAAAGCTAATATTTTTAAACATTATGTCATACAACGTAAAAAAAATTGGTTACCTGTTTATGGTAAGTAAGTGTATACAGTGACAGCTCAAGTTATCCTGGCCAATGAAAAAACTTGGTCGAAATTCGACCGTAAGGCGATCTCTAGTAAACAGTAAACTAACAAAGAAAAAAGGCAAAGAAAGAGAGTAGGCTATGAAAAAAGGCACCTCGGCCAGACGACGTGTTTGACTAAGGTGTAGAGTTTGTGAAGTTAGGGCTTGTAGAGTTAGGGCGTATAGAGTTAGAAGCTTGGCTTTACACGAGATCTGATAACTTTTTGACAGTGCGAGCATATGGTCTCGTCTTGGCAACATTTTACATGAAAATGTTTTTGGTGGGATGGAATTTACTATACATACTTGTCCGTTGTTTTTATTATGCAACTACCTATATACAGAGCTGACCGTAAATTCAAGTAGTCGAGCCACGTGTCTGATTTCCCAATTACTTCAGAAAACGTCTATCTGTTGCTCGATTGCTTTACGAAACGCTTTGTTTATAGGATGGCTCAAATTATTGAGTTCATGGTCACCAAATCATTCATACAAACAATGTGACAAATTTTAAAATATCATATATTTCTAGCAAATAAAAAAAGACAGTGAACACAAGAAACTAGTGTGCTATGGTTCATAACAGTGTCAAAAGTTATTCTAAGAATTTTCTTCAATTGTTCTGCAGGTCTAAGTAGAGAGCCGATGTACCAAAGAGATTGGGATACTCTGCCGCGATAGCTCGAGACGGGATTAATCGGGCTTATCGCTATAAAGGTGAAAGGGGTGAAATAGGATTTCATTCCTCGGAACTGCAAGTTTATTATTTTGCTACTCATAGTTTTGGTAAAATAAATTGGTCTTTAGAAGAAATTCTAGCAAGCTTTTATTTAAGATAAATAAAATGCGAGGGTAAGAGGCTGTCATCTTTAGTGAGATAATAAAAACCTTATGAAGCGTTAAGTGTTAGCGATTTATCTTTTTAAGAATTTGGTTAAAAATCCTTTTTCTTTTAGTACATTTGAACAGCACGGCGATAGCTTCTTGATTAATCTATTTATCATACTATATAATATGGAACATCAAGGGTTTTGTAAATATTGCGTACGAGTGACCAAGAGTGGTGATGATTAATTTCGAAACAAATATATTGGGTACTCACGACAGAATATGGTAGAGATAGAGGAAGGGAGAAGGTGGGGGTGGGGGAAGAGGCAAATTTAAGTAGTATCAAAGCTGTATAACCTATCTTTCGAAGTTGTCATATCGGAAAAAACTAACCGTGTTTACACTCTCACGGTGTGTGAGCACGACATTTGCGATGAAAACTAGATATTTCGCTTAATGGTTAAACGAAATTGAACCAATTTTCAATAACGTTTGGGTAGCTTAAGGCTGACAATCAAATAGGATTGTAGTAGCGTGTAGAAAATAAAAAGCCGCTTTATTTCTTAAGTGGAGATCGCTTAAGATTTAACGCGGTTGTATAAGGGAAAGTAGACTGGAGCAATAACAATGAAATAATAAAGGAACCTTCTGTTATTCTTGATGATCAAGTATTACTTATAGCAAAAATTGGACGGTTACATTTACATTACTCGAAACAGTATAGCTAAGGGTTGAAGAAAAAATAAGCTTATTAGAGGTGTCTCGAGAGTTATTCGCCATAATATTTATAAGGAATAATACCTTACAGTACTCATCTGATATGCATCAAAGTCGCAGCAAAGTTTAAAAACAATTAACACTTAAGTTGGTATAGTCAATGCAATAAAAAAAAACCGGTCAAGTGCGAGTCTGACTCGCGCACCTAGGGTTCTAGGGTATTTTCCGAAACACAAACTTAACTCAGCAGGTCTAATAATACTCTGCTATACATCGATATACGAAAAAGTCAACTTTTCAACCGTAAAATGTAAGTTTGTAATCACAAAAAGATTTTTATAAATGATATAATAAAAAATTAACGACTGTCGATTTTTCCCTTTACTTGTGCTGTCAGACCTTGCTACTTACTAAATTTCATGATACTATGTGGTCACCACTTTCGTCAATAGGGAGTACCCTATAGGTTATAATTTACTTACGAAATGTTCAAATTTTGTCAAATCTAAGAGCCATATCTTTTTATTGCGTTGACGTTGAAGCTTGATTTTTGTACAACTTCAAAGGACCGCATAAGTATTTGGTATTAATTTGAACTTAATGCGTCCACGGGTTCCTGAGAAAAAGGTCTTGACAGACAGACTTATTACATAACACTTATAGGATCAGTTTGTTGTTCACAAACTGATCCTATAAGTGTTGGTTACGTCTGGTTGCGGTTGCTATGCTGCGAAAAAACAAGGTATAGGCTTTGTAACATCAGTCTACTACTCTTAGGGGCGGAGCAATCACCATGAACACAGGTGAAATTGCGGGGCAACGACTAGTAAGATATAAAACAGATTTTTGAGATCGATATTTAAATGCTTTGCAAGAAATGTTAGTTATTTGAAATAATAAAATAAAATAAACATTTAGTAGAGTATTTTGTTCAATATCTGAACACTTATCACAGTACATAGCAGACAAGAAAGCAATTTTTAATACGATGTTGCAGTGCTCCACGCCTGCAAAGTTCCAGCGAAGCTGTGCTACATGCCGTAGGTTGACAGAGCGGTGCGGTAGCGGTATGTACGCGACGCACCCACGAGAACCGCACACGAAATACCACAAATAGATGATATATTTCTAAAGCGTTAACATATTTGTAGAATGCTGGTAGAATATAAATTCACAGGTGCCATATTTTTGTGAACAGTGAATTGAATTTGTAGTCGAAATGTTAGCTTTCCTCAAATATCAGGTGCGTTGTTAGTACATAGCTTTTGTGTGTAACTTTGTTAGTATTTTTACTTGAGTTACCTGACTAGACCAGTCTACATAGCACCGACAGATTGACCAGGTTTCACGTAGTCTGGTCATAGAATTTTTCATGTGTATTTGAATAATCTGAAACCGGGTTTCATTATTTTGAATTCATGCTAAAGGAATATAGTGTCAAATAGTCAACATCTCTACAACCTTAGCTCGTTAAATATACTCATTGATTTAGTTAATAAATTAACTAACAGGTTGCATAGAAGCTTTAAAACTCAATGTAAGAGTAAAAACACAATACCGTAAAGATTTTTTTTCAAGGTGAGGTATAAGCGTGCGTAAAGACACTCGTTAGCCACCCGGGATATTAGACTCCTCCCCAAAGCTCTGTCGACTCCACTGGTAAAGAAATTGAAGAAAAAACAGCCGTGGGGCAGGATTACTGAATCTTGTCCCACGGCTTTTGTCCTTCAATTTCTTCATTAACATGCAATTCTGAACTGGAAGGAATAGTCCCGACCTATCTCTTATTGATTAAAGCATGTTCGTTCTGTTTCTACCCTCGCTCGTTGCTGTTCTTAGTGCAAATGTACCAGAGTTTTTCAAGATCGACACGATCAGCGACGAGGTAACCTAAAACCTTTTAGCATAAGGCTATAATAATATTGTACCAGGCTTCAATGTAAATTTTTTTCATGTTGTAATTTTTCTATGACGTACAATAAAGAATATTGCTCGATGAGGGTAAATATCATCTCGATGGGCCACACTATTGCCATTTTACAGAACACAAAGGTTGCAGGAAAAATGACCCCTAGTGAATACATGGTTTTAAACTCTTTTGTCTAGATCTTTTATTTTAATTTTGGAACGAAGTTACACTTCAGATGCTCGCCGGATGCAGGCTAGGTGGTAAAAAGTGTTAGCGCAACGAAAAATGCTGACGGCGATTATACTCGTATTTCTTTTATTTACGCTATCTGTGGATTCTAAGCGATAGTAATGTAATTGCAAAATCAAGATTGGCCACCAAAAATTACTCATTTAAAGTAAAAGTAAAGGAGTATCTCTGCAAGCTATGGGCAGAATCAACTTGCCCATAATTTGTCATCTATCGTTGTTATAAGTATCTATATGCGTTTATGCATATACATGTATACGTGTGTATATGTATGTGTTAAGGATGTGGATTACTTGAATCCCGGTTAGTGAAATTGAAAATTGAAAACTATATTGACTCTTAATGATACGTTTATTAGTCAGTAGCAAAGCGCCGAGTGACTTGAAAGTTAGGAGTCCCATAACAATATATTGAAACAGTGATAATTAACTAATTGCGTATAATTTCATATAATTACTGGATCGCAATAGAGACTGATTAGACACAGAGCACGTTTATTGGGAGACTATTTAATTAGTGACAGACAATATTACCCAATCGTTATTGTAGTCGGGCACCGAACATGACAAACCTTTCATGGTTAATTACGAACCACAAAATTATATAACCATGGAAAGTATGTTTATTAATGTATATTATCCAATGTTATTGAGCTTAGTCTTATTATGTAGGAATAACATCTTTAAGAATTAATACTTGTCATGATAGCATAAATCTCACAGAATTATTTTTTAATAAGTTTCCAAGTAATTCTGTTTGCAAGGATGTCTTGATTACGCAGATGCCAGCTAACTTGACTTCGCTGTAAACTAATTAGACAAGCTTGAACATCTGCAAAATGTTTGTAAGAGGTTATTGTTTGATTTCTATAAAAATATGGGCAAGTTTCTTAATTTCAAAAAGAGCTTAAGCAGTTAACGGTAGATGATTCCCTGTGTGCTCATATTTTCGTTTGCTATACTATGTCAAGGACATGACAACACACTGGGTGTTAAACCTTTCAACACCTTCCTATTTGACATGTTTACTCCGTGTTTCTTAAAACTACAAAATAAACATGCGGTCTAATTCCACAACTTTCAAAGTTTTTGGAGTATACTCCTTAAGAATCGATTTGCATATAAGGCGCCCGAGTTCGGGTGAATTACGTGAGAACGTCACGAAACTGTGTCTCTCTACATATTAAAAATCGTTTTGATAGGTAAAAGTAATCAAAGTGCCACTTGTTATATATCGTTATGTTCGTAATAATACCAGCTATACGACAATGTTAATTTCATAAAAATCGTTACACTAACTAAAAAACTATTAGTGATATAGTGTTTCCCACCAAAAATTTACTTTAAAAACAGCATAAAAGTGCGTGCGCTGCCAAAATTAAATCGGCAACCTTTAATTTTTTTTTGTGCTAAAGTGCGTATACCAGTGGCCTGAACATTTGGACAATCTTTCAGCATTCTATTACCCTGAATACCTAAGTTTTGAGGCCAAAACTGAAAACGACCGTAATTTGAAAACAAGGTAGGAGTAGCGTAATTATACAGTATTATACATCAAAAGAAGCGCCTTTAAAAGTACTACGAGGAATCGGACTGAAAGTCTGTAAAAGTTGGGAATTGTAGCCACCAGACCGCATCTGCAGACTAGTATAAACTCCCACCTAGTTCCACCTCATATTATTTCTGATTTTCAGTGACAACAACCCCCCAAAATTCAATAAAATATAGATTCGTTAACTAACTATACGCATATTAACTTTTAGATTTTTTGGTACACCAGTTTACTAAAGAATATTTTTTTTGTGTCTTCATACCTATCCATACTTTCGGCTACCAATTATCTTTGTAATATTTTTATTTTGAAACTGCGTGGAGATAGAGCAATCCTAAGCTTAATTGTATTGACACTATGGCTTTAGCTGATGAATCAAGAGACCCTCGAATCTTAAAGATTATTGACTTGTCGAATATCATAACAGGGGCGGTTAACAAAAACAGGAGCGTCTCGGCTTTAAACAAAACCACAATTAGAGAAGCTGCTGAGGAAATCTATAACATCGCCCATTCCTTAAGTCTGCCATACTCTCCACCGCATCTCACTGATGAGGGGATATTCAAAATATTGAAAAAAGACCTGTTAAAGGAAGTGCACACCGCCATAACAAATAACTTACAAAAATTTAGTTTAATATTGAACAGACCGCTACTCCTACCAAGAACACATACGCGTCAGTTACCTCAGCCAGACCATCCAAACCGGCCATCATTGTACAACTAAGTGACCCCACCTCATCAGACGACACGCTAACCAACTTGAAAAATAATATTTCATTTAAGAATAAAACCTACGCTCCATCTAAAATTCAACCCATATCGAAGGGTAAGGTGTTAATGGAATTTGATAATGATCAACAACGCCAAGAAACACTGCTGATCGTTAATAAAACGTCAGACCTTAAGACCGAGGAAGCCAGAAAGCGTTCTCCTCTTGCAATTCTCAAGGGTATAGATAAAAAAACACCAAAAGAGGAGCTGGTACAAACAATAAGCAACCAGAATTCTATCCCAGCATCCGGAATCAGCCTCTGTTTCCTCACTAAAAACCGCTCCGAATCCCTTTACAACGCAGTAATAGAAATACAGCCTTCTTATTACTTCCCCCTACTGAATCTCAGTCGAGTGGCCATCGATTATCAGCAAGTTCACATAGAGCCCTTTACACGCTTCGTTCAGTGCAATAGGTGCCTCCAATTTGGGCACACACGAAACAAGTGTACCGCTATAGTCTCTCCCTGCGCCTTCTGCGCCACCACAGACCATCAATCAGTAGACTGCCCACTCAAGGGACTTGAAGACAAACACAATTGCTACAACTGCCATCGTTATAATAAAAAATTTGGAACCAACCACAGCACCAAGCATCCTGCAAACAGCAACAAACTCTGCCCTCGAATACGATCAGTCAAAACCAGAGTTGAGGAAGCAATTGACTACGGCAACGCCCCACAAAACCCACCAACACCAACAGGTTTCATAAGCGGACAAAGGTCTGTTGAAAATTGTGTATAATAGATAATTTTAATTTCTATATTGTTCTTTTTGTTTTTATATTTGTTTTATCTTTTTACGTTAACATTGTTAAGTAAATATCTTATATTTTAGTTTTATGCCTAGCAACAGGAACAGCTACAACAATAGGCCTAAGCCTACTTCCTTTGTACAATGTAACCTAGGACGAGGGTATGCTGCCACACAAGAGCTCCTACACTACATAAATACCAAAAAAACTGACATAATTTGCCTTAGTGAGCCTTACACTGGTAACACCCTCACACTTAAAAAAACAACCGGATACAACACATATAAATTTCCTGAAAACCCAAGACATACCAAAGCCTGCGTACTAATCAAACAAAGCATAGGTGGCACCCTCGGACTAACCAAATACTCCACACCGAACTTCTGCAGCGTACAAATAACAAACTCCTAATTATTTCCTAATAAACGACTAATTATTTCCTCCATTTACATAGAACCAAATCAAGACGAGCATGATACACTACAAAAACTTGATACATTACTACAAGACACACACGGTGCCACGCACATAATCACAGGGGATTTTAATGGATGGCACCAGCTATGGGGCATGCACAATAGAAATAAACGTGGTGAAGACGTCGCTAACATAATCTTAACACATAACATTACCCTCCTTAACACAGGTAACACAAACACTTATGAATCTGTTGCCAGAGGACAGTTGCGAGGATCTATAGTTGACCTCACAATATCGACAGACAACATAGCAAACCAAATCGCTGATTGGACTGTAGACCATTCTATCTGTCCCTCATCAGATCATCACGCCATCACGTTCACTCACAACTCCCCGCAACACCAACACACATGTAACCCCAAATCCACCACATTTAAATATTCGACAAAAAACTACAAATACTGGACAGAACTACAGAATGCATTTAGAGAACAATTTCACACAAGTAACCTCACCTCGACTAATATAGACACACTTCAACCTCACGGACTCACTGTTTACATAAAAAATCTCATTAAATTCATACAAAACATTTGCAATAGACACTTACCTCAAGCCGGCAGACGTCCCTTTGGTCCTTTGTGGTGGACGGAGGAACTGGAAGAGTTCAAAAAGAAAGTAATTAAAAATCATCACGAACTACAAAAATTAAAACGCCGAAACCTTCCTATGGAAGAAGCTCTACGGTTGCGAGAAACTTTAAAAAAGACGTATTCAGAAAAACTAAGAAGTACCTCAACAAGCCACTTTAGAGACTTCTGGTCCGCACAAAAGAGGACGTCTGGTCGGTCACTAATCGTATTATCAGACTCGGCCCATCGCCCAACCCACCATCTACTATCGAAGTAACCCCTGGTACATATACCAATACACCCACAGATACCGCCACCGCTTTCCTAAATAAATTTTATCCGGAAGACACATCCGACTCACCTACACAATACGCAACACGACTACAGACAGAGCTCGCCCCAGACACTCAAGATGAACCGCCATTCACATCGGATGAAGTACTTAACGCACTCAAACACACGAACCCAAACAAAT